>JAIOJX010000025.1:32569500-32837000 GCA_022376925.1 Tragulus kanchil
ATGAAACTTAAAAGCTTTTGTACAGCTAAAGAAACTACAAAAAAGCTGAACAGACAGCCCACAGAGTGGGAGAAAATCATAGCAAATGAAACAACAGACAAAGAATTAATCTCCAAAATCTACAAGCAACTCAGACAACTCAGCACAGGGAAAACGAACAACCCAATCAAAAAATGGGAAAAAGACCTAAAGAGACGCCTCTCCAAAGAGGACATACAGATGGCCCAAAAGCACATGAAACGATGCTCAACCTCGCTTATTATTAGAGAAATGCAAATTAAAACCACAATGAGATACCACCTCACACCCGTCAGAATGGCCATCATCAACAAATCTGCAGACAATAAATGCTGGCGAGGGTGCAGAGAAAAGGGAACCCTCTTGCATTGCTGGCGGGAATGTAAATTGATACAGCCTCTATGGAAGACAGTCTGGAGATTTCTTAAAAAACTAAAAATAGAAGCACCATATGACCCAGCAATCCCACTGTTAGGCCTATATTCTGATGAGATCAAAACTGAAAGAAGCACCTGTACCCCAATGTTCATTGCAGCTCTCTACACAATAGCCAGAACATGCAAGCAACCTAGATGTCCATTGACAGATGAATGAATCCAGAAGCCCTGGTACATATATACAATGGAATACTACTCAGCTGTTAAAAGAAATGCAGAAGACTCAGTCCTAATTAGGTGGCTAGCTCTAGAACTTATCATAAAAATTGAAGTAAGTCAAAAAGAGAAAGACAAGTACAGTATACTAACTCATACATATGGGATCTAGTAAGAGGGTCATGATAACACAGGCAGTGAACTCATGGAAAAACAGATCATAGACATAGGGACATTGTAGCAGGAGGAGTGAGGAGTAACATAGAAACCTATGCAAAAAAATGAAGTTGGAACATACCCTGACACCATACACTAAGATCAATTCAAAATGGATTAAAGACCTAAATGCAAGACCAGAAACCATCAAACTCTTAGAGGAGAATATAGGCAAAACCCTCAAGGACATCAATCAAAGCAAGATCTTCTCTGACCCACCTACTAGAATAGTGGAACTGAAAAGAAAAGTGGACACGTGGGGCCTCATGAAACTTAAAAGCTTTTGTACAGCTAAAGAAACTACAAAAAAGCTGAACAGACAGCCCACAGAGTGGGAGAAAATCATAGCAAATGAAACAACAGACAAAGAATTAATCTCCAAAATCTACAAGCAACTCAGACAACTCAGCACAGGGAAAACGAACAACCCAATCAAAAAATGGGAAAAAGACCTAAAGAGACGCCTCTCCAAAGAGGACATACAGATGGCCCAAAAGCACATGAAACGATGCTCAACCTCGCTTATTATTAGAGAAATGCAAATTAAAACCACAATGAGATACCACCTCACACCCGTCAGAATGGCCATCATCAACAAATCTGCAGACAATAAATGCTGGCGAGGGTGCAGAGAAAAGGGAACCCTCTTGCATTGCTGGCGGGAATGTAAATTGATACAGCCTCTATGGAAGACAGTCTGGAGATTTCTTAAAAAACTAAAAATAGAAGCACCATATGACCCAGCAATCCCACTGTTAGGCCTATATTCTGATGAGATCAAAACTGAAAGAAGCACCTGTACCCCAATGTTCATTGCAGCTCTCTACACAATAGCCAGAACATGCAAGCAACCTAGATGTCCATTGACAGATGAATGAATCCAGAAGCCCTGGTACATATATACAATGGAATACTACTCAGCTGTTAAAAGAAATGCAGAAGACTCAGTCCTAATTAGGTGGCTAGCTCTAGAACTTATCATAAAAATTGAAGTAAGTCAAAAAGAGAAAGACAAGTACAGTATACTAACTCATACATATGGGATCTAGTAAGAGGGTCATGATAACACAGGCAGTGAACTCATGGAAAAACAGATCATAGACATAGGGACATTGTGGGGAAGAAACAGGGAGGGGGAAGCATGGAGGGAGTAACATAGAAACCTATAGTGTTATGTGTGGAAAAGATAGCTAGTGTCATAATGCTAAGGGAATAGGAGTGCTCACAATGGCTTGGGGCGAAGGTCTGGAGGGGTGGAAGCGGGGGAACTGGGTGAGGGGAGGGTCCAGGGATACATATGAATGATCTGGGAACATACATGTTGGTGAACAACAAAACTCTATAAAATCTTTAAAAAAAAAAAAGAAATTTAAGTAACAAAACATTAGACCTTGTCCAGTAACTGCTCCATTTTAAAAATAGCTTCAAACATTTTTTGAAACAAAACATAATGTACATAAAACAAATAATACATATTTGTCCTAACTGCAAGTCCTTTAATGAAATAACTTTAGTATTTTTTAAAAAAGTGATTCTGGTACATGACTCAAAACTTTCATTGTTTTAGGTATCCGCAGGTTGGGTTTCATTAATCCTCTTAGCTGAGAATGAAGGGTATGTCATTCACCCTACCGAACATCAACTTCCTAGGACTAAACAATGATATATTGACTATCTTTAAGTTTTAACAACCTACCAGATAATGTGATAAGGCTAGTTCTGCATACAGATTATATGACTTGGGTGGAGAGTTTAACACTCTCTGTTTTTTATGACTCCAAAGTCTAAAAAATCTAGCAAGTCCTTTGAAGATAGGTACTAGGTCTGGGCTTAAATACTAGAATCTGGAAATCCACAGTCCCTAACATCTATCATGATTTTTAATGATTATCGGAATAACTTCAGTTTTGTAGAAGGCAGAATCAGTTCCCTTTTTCTTGAGCATTTAATGCCCATTCCATAGGGACTTGTGTTTGGTGGTGATCTTCCCACCAAACACAAGATACATATCATTTGGGCTTACACCTCAGGCAAAGTTTACTATTAACAAAACTATATACTCAATTAGTGAGATTATGTAACAGGCTGTAATTAATAAAATTCATTAGGTATTTTAATACACAGTAGAGGCAGCAGTTACTAGTCAACTCTTATGAATTGTGCTCACTCTGGTAATGGATTCTCCAGCCTCGCTAGAGCTTGCTTCTTTTTTTCTGCAAGAAAGTAATACTGTCTGAATATTTTTAAATGTAAAAATGTCACACTTTTTAAGGTTGGCAATGAGTGCTCTTTTTGGACAATACTGTGTGAGTCAGTACTATTCTGGGTGAGCAAGACACACCAGCTACTTTGCCATGTTCATGTATCCTCTTCCATCTGGGATTGGAAATGAGAAGGGAGCCAAGTGACTGATAGCAATATTTATAATAGCTATCAGGCATGTGCACTTGCTCTGGCCAAGAATTGTTCTAGGTACTTGTGCTAGTTTATTTAATCCACATGGAACTCTGAGGTGACCAGCATCATTATGGCCATGTTAAATTATCAGCACACTCACAATTATTATCTCCATATGAATAGCTGGTTCAGGGTTGCACAGCTGATAAGTGCTGGAATATGAATTCAAACCAAAGTCTGACTCCAGATTTAGGGCTATTGCACTATCCTACTGCAGGTTCTCCTACACACAACTTTGCAGTTTGGAAAACAAAAAGTACACAAAAGAACTTGTTTTTTGCTTTGTGTGTAGGGTTTTTTTTTTTTTTTTTTACCATTCTTTTAAAGAGATACTTTTCACCTAAGGGAAAATTTCATTATGCTGCAGATAAACATTCACATAAAAATTTCTTATAGTGGAAGTATTGGTGAAATAAAATATAGATGAATCCTAATTGGGAGCACCCTTCCCAACTCAGGAAAAAGTAAATTATTAATTTATTTTCCTTTCAAAAAGGCAAAAGGTAATAAAAGTATCAGCACAAACCTGCTATCTCTGTTTGTAAAAACATTTCTTCCATTTGTATGAAAGTTTCCATTGGTGCAGAAGTTTCTTCCTCTGGTGCAGAAGTTTCTTCCTCTGGTGCAGAAGTTTCTTCCTCTGGTAGAGAAGTTTCTTTCCCTGGCACAAGATGGCTTCTAGATGCTGACATTCTCTATGAATGTTAATGCCACAAACCAGAAGAATGTTAATGCAACAATTTTTTAACCTTAGACGCAATAAAGAAAAATATGTAAGATTAAAAGGATAAACCTGTTGGCTAAAGTTTGCTTTCTTTTGATTAAAATTCGCTTTGTAGAGTTCATTTGTAGGAGAAGTTGTTATAGATATTTACAAACTTTGATTTAAGCATGTATTTTTATTTCTAAATAATGTTTGTTATTTCTATAGATGATTATTCCCCCAAACATTGACTCTGTCATAATTTCCTGCTGTAGAATTGGAATTTATTATTTTTTTAAAAAAGAGATGTAGTCATATTAATCATGCTCCAATTCTTCTCTATTCATCTGGAAGATGTTCTCTGAATTTTGCCAACCAAGTATGTCACTGAGGTTTTTTTTTTAAGATTTTGGAACAGCCAAGAAAAAAGACAACTAAGTAAGTCATCTTGCCCAAACAAAAGGAGATGACTTTTTCTCCGACATATAAGCTGCAAACAAGAGGAGTCATGTTCCATTCAAGTCTTTAGAATATCTCTCATATTAGAGCAGATACTCTCAATTGCTTTACTTTTATTAAGAAAATATTATTTACAGAAGATAAATTTACACAGGGTAATGCTAATCAATCATAGATTGGAATGATTATCAAAGTCACCCAATAAGAATAGGTTAAAAAGAAAAAGGCAAAGGAACTTTATGTAGATTTGCTATCCACTCGTTGTTTTAGCCTTGAAATAACAGTTTTGTTATCTCTCTGAACAAGAATCTTTAAAAGAATATATGTGTATATAGAATGGCTATGGTATGGAGATCACAGAGATAAAAGTAGAGGGTGAATGAGAACTCAGTTGTGCACTCTTTTATGACTAGGTACTTAACGACCTAGGATTATAATTACAGTTACTAGCATCAAAATCACACACACACGTTGTGTCTGAACTACCTTAAACAGGAGAGTATAGCAAAGGTTATGTACTTTGGATAGCTGTCATACAGACTCAAAAGTAGCTTTAGTGATGAAAAAATCACTCATGTCTGCAAAATCATAGGAGAATTTGAAAAATCTGTCCCAGGAAATATGAGAATAAAAAATCAAATGTTTTAACCATGGGTAAAGTATCATGTTAGTTTAAGTATTTTTCTCATGCAAATTAAACTAGATACTATACCTAGACATTTGATATTTCATCCATATTCATCAAAATGTATAAGTTAGACAAAAGCCTTGGAGGATATTTCATTGGAAAGGGGATAGATATATATTTGGGGATTCTTGAAAGGGCATATTAAAAAAAAAAATCTGCTAGAGTGACTCAGACACTACTACATGTCTAGTTGAAAACGATGGAGTTGTAGGCAGTTTTATTTCTCTTTGAGTTTAGTTGAACCCAGAGGAATAAACCTTCCTGGAGCTATTTGCACCAGAACTCACAGCAAAACTAAAATCTTAAGTTCTTACCTTTAGCAGTAGGGTAATAAGGAGAGCACACCCAATAATAATTCCAACAATAACAGCAATCACCGCAAAAATAATAGCTGTTATTACTATGGGAGAAAAATAAAGCAGTAACTCACAAAAGTGTGGAGTAAATGACCACATAGCAATTGTAAAATAAAGCAAGGAAAATCAGGGTAATATCACTTTGTCCTTTTATAGGTGGGATATGACAGTTCCCAGATAGAGTATTGGGAAGGTAGCTCCAAACTGGTAGTACAGGGTCCAAAATGAATCCAGACTGGACCATAAAAACATCTGTTTTCATTCAGGATGGACCTGTGGTTGGTTAGAAAGCTAAAAAATATCTAAATTAAAATAAAAGTGATGATTAGATTATGTATTGCTGTTTCTAAAATGCCTACAATAATTGGAAATGCCTATTTTAATTTTTCAAAGAGCATTTTTTTGTTGTCTTTAAAATTTGTGTGACTAAAGTCAATAACACTTTTGTCTTTAAAATAAACTAGTGGTTATCAGTGGGGAGAGGTGGGGGGAGGGGCAATATGGGAACAGAGAATAAGAGGCACACACTGTCATATATAAAATAAGCTACAAGGATATATTATATAGCACAAGGAACATAGTAAATGTCTTATAATAACTATACATGAAGTATAATTCATATTGTACACCTATAACATAATGTACAGCAACTGTACTTCAACTTAAAAAAATTTGAAGCAGAAACAGACAGTAAGCATTAAAAGTAAAATTGATGCTTCTAGTTTCAAAGCATTTAAAACTCACAAAACAAAATTTAAAATGGAATGATTATCGTTCCTTGTCAAATATTAACATACCTGATGGTGACAAACCATGTTGAAATCCTTTGTCCTTTCCTAAAAAGTTAACATTTCAAAATAAAGTCAGAGAACATAAGGCATGTTTTAAAAATATTCTTTGGAATTAGACTGTCTAGTGGTTCTCTCTCTCTTTTTTTTTCCCCCTTCACTGTGTTTAGAGAGCTATAATTCAACTTCCAACAGTGAGCAAGTTAAACGCATGAGGTTATGTGTCAGTCTTTTTTTTCTTTTTTGGTCTCTTTTGTTGTTTATTTATTTATTTATTTTCATATCTTTATTCTTTGGCCTGTGTGGGCCACCCATTGCAGTGACCTCTCTTGTGGTAGAACACGGGCTCTAGGCGCGTGTGCTCCAGAGCGCTGGCTTGTAATTGGACACACAAGGCCAAATGCTCCGCAGCACATGGGATCTTCCCAGGCCAGGGATCAAACCGGTGCCCCTTGCACTGCAGGGTGGACTCTTTACCCACTGGACTACCAGGAAAGCCCTTATGTGTCAGTCTTAATATTAATAATCCCAATATCTACTTTTAACTACTCAACAAATTTCCACTCATCAGGAATTAGTAAACCACCTCATGCACTAAACAGAAGGATATGAGAACTCACTGGAAGAACCATCTCTGAACTTCCACAAGAAGCAGTGTATTTTTAAAAATGTAAAAATACTGATCAGAACAGAGACATATTGAGACATCATCCCATATGGACATCCGTGCAATCCTCAAAAAGGTAATACTGCTTTTCATTTTCCAGAGGTATGCACACAGCCACCATCAGAACCCAAACCCTTACTGTGTCTCAGCCGAGTGTTTGCCAGCAGTGCCACTGACCTCCTTTCTGCAGAAGCTCTTAATACAGTTACCTTCATGCTCTGCCATAGTTAACCTCCCCCATGTTAGTCCACAATAATATTTCTTTTTCTGTGTTTCCCAATGCTATTTTATGTCAGGAAGCCTCACTATGGCCATAGCCACACAATTCTTAAATTTAGTACAAGTAAAATATTACACTATATGACATGACATGGTCAAAAGACTTGTTTATATTTGGTCATTCTTCAGCAGTTATACATAAAGGTTAATCGGGACTTGTTTCATCTGTCTTTGTAGTGCTTAGCTGTGGCTGGTGCACAGAGTTCTGATGGTGACAAACCATGTTGAAATCCTTTGTCCTTTCCTAAAAAGTTAACATTTCAAAATAAAGTCAGAGAACATAAGGCATGTTTTAAAAATATTCTTTGGAATTAGACTGTCTAGTGGTTCTCTCTCTCTTTTTTTTTCCCCCTTCACTGTGTTTAGAGAGCTATAATTCAACTTCCAACAGTGAGCAAGTTAAACGCATGAGGTTATGTGTCAGTCTTTTTTTTCTTTTTTGGTCTCTTTTGTTGTTTATTTATTTATTTATTTTCATATCTTTATTCTTTGGCCTGTGTGGGCCACCCATTGCAGTGACCTCTCTTGTGGTAGAACACGGGCTCTAGGCGCGTGTGCTCCAGAGCGCTGGCTTGTAATTGGACACACAAGGCCAAATGCTCCGCAGCACATGGGATCTTCCCAGGCCAGGGATCAAACCGGTGCCCCTTGCACTGCAGGGTGGACTCTTTACCCACTGGACTACCAGGAAAGCCCTTATGTGTCAGTCTTAATATTAATAATCCCAATATCTACTTTTAACTACTCAACAAATTTCCACTCATCAGGAATTAGTAAACCACCTCATGCACTAAACAGAAGGATATGAGAACTCACTGGAAGAACCATCTCTGAACTTCCACAAGAAGCAGTGTATTTTTAAAAATGTAAAAATACTGATCAGAACAGAGACATATTGAGACATCATCCCATATGGACATCCGTGCAATCCTCAAAAAGGTAATACTGCTTTTCATTTTCCAGAGGTATGCACACAGCCACCATCAGAACCCAAACCCTTACTGTGTCTCAGCCGAGTGTTTGCCAGCAGTGCCACTGACCTCCTTTCTGCAGAAGCTCTTAATACAGTTACCTTCATGCTCTGCCATAGTTAACCTCCCCCATGTTAGTCCACAATAATATTTCTTTTTCTGTGTTTCCCAATGCTATTTTATGTCAGGAAGCCTCACTATGGCCATAGCCACACAATTCTTAAATTTAGTACAAGTAAAATATTACACTATATGACATGACATGGTCAAAAGACTTGTTTATATTTGGTCATTCTTCAGCAGTTATACATAAAGGTTAATCGGGACTTGTTTCATCTGTCTTTGTAGTGCTTAGCTGTGGCTGGTGCACAGAGTTCTGGAAAAAAAGAGGATTTCAGTCACCTGCCTATCTCTTACTTGTGTGGTGTTGATAAGTTACTTTGTTTCTCAATGCTACAGTATTCTCTTGGCAAATGAAGAGTGTAATACCTATCTCTTTGAGTCCCTATGAAGATAAAACTAGCTAATGCATGAAACTCCTTAGCCCCACGCCCCAGCCACCTTGCCACTCATTATTTATAGGATTCATGGCATGTGATGCTATGTGGGTCTGCAATGGACCCATAAATGTTCGACCCTGTTGTGTTGTTCAACACCGTCATGTGGGCTTTACACTGAAATCACTTTGAAAAGTAAATTATTTAATTGGACCGGAAATCTAGTATTTAGTTCCAAGCACTTAGCCTAATTCCATTTTTTCTAAATGCTTCTATTAGCTAATGATCCAGCAGCTTTGCCAAGTCTTATTTGAACCTTCATTTTGAATCTAGAGGGCAAAAAAAAAAGAAAAAAAATCCAGAGGACCCTGCTTAAACCCCACCTACAAAAGACCCTCTTCTTTCCTGCTGTCAACCTGCTCTTTTTAAAATTTATTTTTATTTTATTTTACAGAGTTTTGTTGTTTACTGCTATACATAAACCCAAATCAGGCATAGGTATACAATCAACCCCTCCTACTTGACCTTCCGTCCCATCTCCCTCCCCATCCCACTCGTCCAGGTTGTTGCACAGCCCCTGTGTAAGTTCCCTTAGTTGACAGCACATTCACATTGGTTGCCTCTTTTACATAGGTAATGTAAGTTTCCATATTACTCTTTCATACACCTTGCCCCCTCCTGCCTCCCCCCATGTCCATAAGTCTATTCTCTATGTCTGTTTCTCCATTGCTGCTCTGCATATACATTTCAGTACCATCTATCTAGATTCCATATATATATGCTAGTATGCTATATTTATCCTTCTCTTTCTGACTTAATTCACTTTATATAATAGATTCTAAGTTCATCTGCCTCATTAGGACTGACTCACATGAATTTCTTTTTACAGCTGAGAAATGTCTCATTGTATATATGTACAAGAACTTCTGTATCCATTCATCTGTTGATGGACATCTAGGTTGCTTCCATGTTCTAGCTATTGTAAAACTGCTGCAGTGAACATTGGGGTGCACGTATCTCTTGATTTCCTAAAAAGAGGATTTCAGTCACCTGCCTATCTCTTACTTGTGTGGTGTTGATAAGTTACTTTGTTTCTCAATGCTACAGTATTCTCTTGGCAAATGAAGAGTGTAATACCTATCTCTTTGAGTCCCTATGAAGATAAAACTAGCTAATGCATGAAACTCCTTAGCCCCACGCCCCAGCCACCTTGCCACTCATTATTTATAGGATTCATGGCATGTGATGCTATGTGGGTCTGCAATGGACCCATAAATGTTCGACCCTGTTGTGTTGTTCAACACCGTCATGTGGGCTTTACACTGAAATCACTTTGAAAAGTAAATTATTTAATTGGACCGGAAATCTAGTATTTAGTTCCAAGCACTTAGCCTAATTCCATTTTTTCTAAATGCTTCTATTAGCTAATGATCCAGCAGCTTTGCCAAGTCTTATTTGAACCTTCATTTTGAATCTAGAGGGCAAAAAAAAAAGAAAAAAAATCCAGAGGACCCTGCTTAAACCCCACCTACAAAAGACCCTCTTCTTTCCTGCTGTCAACCTGCTCTTTTTAAAATTTATTTTTATTTTATTTTACAGAGTTTTGTTGTTTACTGCTATACATAAACCCAAATCAGGCATAGGTATACAATCAACCCCTCCTACTTGACCTTCCGTCCCATCTCCCTCCCCATCCCACTCGTCCAGGTTGTTGCACAGCCCCTGTGTAAGTTCCCTTAGTTGACAGCACATTCACATTGGTTGCCTCTTTTACATAGGTAATGTAAGTTTCCATATTACTCTTTCATACACCTTGCCCCCTCCTGCCTCCCCCCATGTCCATAAGTCTATTCTCTATGTCTGTTTCTCCATTGCTGCTCTGCATATACATTTCAGTACCATCTATCTAGATTCCATATATATATGCTAGTATGCTATATTTATCCTTCTCTTTCTGACTTAATTCACTTTATATAATAGATTCTAAGTTCATCTGCCTCATTAGGACTGACTCACATGAATTTCTTTTTACAGCTGAGAAATGTCTCATTGTATATATGTACAAGAACTTCTGTATCCATTCATCTGTTGATGGACATCTAGGCTGCTTCCATGTTCTAGCTATTGTAAAAACTGCTGCAGTGAACATTGGGGTGCACGTATCTCTTGATTTCCTCAGGGTATATGCCTAGTAGTGGAATTGCTAGGTCATATGGGGTCAACATGCTCTTTTAAAGTCACCTTCTTTTCCGTGGAAAAATTAACCAGAGAGAGAGTGAATGCCAGCTGATCATGCTCATCTCAGTGCCCAGATGGTTTATGCTTTACTGGGCACTTATGATGTGTCAGGCTTTGATCCAAGCAATTTTACACATATTTACTTATTTAACCTTGAAAGAAACACCATGAGATAAGTATAACGAATCCCATTTTTTAAATTAAGAAAGCAGAGACCTTTGGGGGAGCTCAGGGTTCAACTCAGGGTCAGCACCTGAGACAGGGCCAGGCCCAGGGCTGAGTCCAACTGGCTTTGACCATAAGCCCCCATTCTTTTTTTTTTTTTTTTAATTTTCAGGAGATATATATTTAATTAGTGTTCCCCAATGACTCAGTGAGTAAAGAATCTGTCTTCAATGCAGAAGACACAGGAGACACGGGTTTAATCCCTGAGTTGGGAAGATCCCCTAAAGGAGGAAATAGCCCTCCAGTATTCTTGCCTGAAAATACCCATGAACAGAGGAGCCTGGTGGGCTATAGTCATGGAGTCACAAAATAGGTGGACATGACTGAGTGACTGAACACATAGCACACTAATCTCTTTTACCATAGTCAAGGCCAAAATTGATATTTTCTCTTCTTTTCAGCATCTCCCAATCTCTCTCTCTGAAGCTGGATGGTTTCTCTCTTTCCTTGTCCATTCTTCCACTAGGTAGCCCTTCAGTAGATGGACAATGTCATTTATTGTTCAAGTCAGGCAAGGGTGGGAGTGGGACTTCATTCCCAAACACCCACCAGCTGCAGATGTAAGGCTTGATCTCTTGTTCTTCCTTCGGTTTCTGGAACACCAGGCTGAGAAATGTCTCATTGTATATATGTACAAGAACTTCTGTATCCATTCATCTGTTGATGGACATCTAGGTGCTTCCATGTTCTAGCTATTGTAAAACTGCTGCAGTGAACATTGGGGTGCACGTATCTCTTGATTTCCTCAGGGTATATGCCTAGTAGTGGAATTGCTAGGTCATATGGGGTCAACATGCTCTTTTAAAGTCACCTTCTTTTCCGTGGAAAAATTAACCAGAGAGAGAGTGAATGCCAGCTGATCATGCTCATCTCAGTGCCCAGATGGTTTATGCTTTACTGGGCACTTATGATGTGTCAGGCTTTGATCCAAGCAATTTTACACATATTTACTTATTTAACCTTGAAAGAAACACCATGAGATAAGTATAACGAATCCCATTTTTTAAATTAAGAAAGCAGAGACCTTTGGGGGAGCTCAGGGTTCAACTCAGGGTCAGCACCTGAGACAGGGCCAGGCCCAGGGCTGAGTCCAACTGGCTTTGACCATAAGCCCCCATTCTTTTTTTTTTTTTTTTAATTTTCAGGAGATATATATTTAATTAGTGTTCCCCAATGACTCAGTGAGTAAAGAATCTGTCTTCAATGCAGAAGACACAGGAGACACGGGTTTAATCCCTGAGTTGGGAAGATCCCCTAAAGGAGGAAATAGCCCTCCAGTATTCTTGCCTGAAAATACCCATGAACAGAGGAGCCTGGTGGGCTATAGTCATGGAGTCACAAAATAGGTGGACATGACTGAGTGACTGAACACATAGCACACTAATCTCTTTTACCATAGTCAAGGCCAAAATTGATATTTTCTCTTCTTTTCAGCATCTCCCAATCTCTCTCTCTGAAGCTGGATGGTTTCTCTCTTTCCTTGTCCATTCTTCCACTAGGTAGCCCTTCAGTAGATGGACAATGTCATTTATTGTTCAAGTCAGGCAAGGGTGGGAGTGGGACTTCATTCCCAAACACCCACCAGCTGCAGATGTAAGGCTTGATCTCTTGTTCTTCCTTCGGTTTCTGGAACACCAGGCTGAGGTTCTTGGTATACTCCTGGGCAGGCACAATTTCAGGCTTAATTCTTTTCTTTGGTGGACTGGATTCCCTTGATCTTTGTTTCTGGATCCCCATGTAGTAGAAATCTGTCACAAGTGGGGTTTTCTGGGTGGCAGACTCTGACACAGTTAAAGGTATAGCATATTTATTGAGGATGGGTACCCTTTGAATTAATACCTCTGAGTAATCTGACATCTCCCGTGGTAGCAGGGGTCAACGGTGGCCTGCTGCAGGGTTGGGGTCACTGCGGAAGTGCTTCCCATAGATTGTGGGGGAATAAATCCTTTGTGAGACAGACGCAATTTTCCCTACTGTAGTTTGGCTAGGCCCCCATTCTTAACACCACAATCCCGGATACCTTTTATCTGGCGCATCATTTCATGGTTACAGTCATCATTTATGTGTTTTGCTAGATTGCTTTAATTTGTTTAACATAGATATTATTCTTGTGCAATGTTCCAGAAGTAAGAATTCCTCAAGAGGAGGAAGATTTTGTCTATTTTCCTTCCATTTCTTAGTCTTTGTTAGTTTCCCTGCAGTACTAAGTCCCATTAAATAGAGTCGTGACAATGGTTCCAGAGCAAAACTATCTTAAAATATGAACAAACCTTCTTTTGCTGTTGTTTTAGCGATTTTAGGCGGAGTACCAGGAAAGACTGATGTTGAGGCACTGGTGGAAGAAGGCCCAGCTATACAAGAGAGATGTTGAGAAAGGGATCAAGATTGAGGTGATGGAGGGAGCCAAGATGGCGGAAGAATGAGGGGAAGACTTCACCAGCTCCCCAAGAGAATCACCAGAACTAATCAAGAAAAGAACCACCACCAACAAACCAGCCGCTAGACGACAGAAGAATTCCATAGGTCCGCGAGAGTAGAAGAGTGAATAGCCAGAAATTTCCCGGAGCTAGGGTTCTAAGAATCCTCTATCCTAACCCCCACGCCAGACCGCACCGACGGAGAGCGTGCCCACAAGTGCCCTAACAGGGGGCCTAAGCAGAGCCTCGGGGGGAGAGAAGGCAGTGAGCAGCATGAAAACTCCAAGAATCTGCCCGGATCGCCGGCAGAAATTAAGACACTGCAAAGATAGGATACCGGTTCAGGGCCAAGTAGAACGCGCTTGCTGCCTAGCGACCTGAGACCAGACGGAATGCCGGGAGTCCTGCCGAGCGACCAACTGGGAGATGGGAGGGAGCTCCCAGTGTGACAAAGAATCAAATATCTAGGAATAAACCTACCCAAAGAAACAAAAGAACTGTACACAGAAAATTACAAGACACTCATGAGAGACATTAAAGAAGACTTAAACAGATGGAGAGATATTCCATGTTCCTGGGTCGGAAGAATCAATACTGTGAAAATGACCATACTACCAAATACCATCTCCAGATTCAATGCAATACCTATTCAACTTCCATTGACATTTTTCACAGAACTAGACCAAAGAATCACACAGTTCATATGGAAACACAAAAGACCTCGAATAGCCAAAGCAGTCCTGACAAAAAAAAACGGAGCTGGAGGGATCAGCCTCCCTAACTTCAGACTCTACTACAACGCAGCAGTCATCAAGACAGTATGGTACTGGCACAAAAACAGAAATATCAACCAATGGAACAAAATCGAGAACCCAGAGATCAACCCCGCACCTATGGGTACCTTATTTTTGACAAAGGAGGTGAAACTATGAAATGGGACAAAGACAGCCTCTTCAACAAATGGTGCTGGGAACATTGGACAGCTACATGCAAAAAAAGTGAAGTTGGAACATACCCTGACACCAAAACAAGTACCATGACACTCGCTATACAAGAGAGATGTTGAGAAAGGGATCAAGATTGAGGTGATGGAGGAGCCAAGATGGCGGAAGAATGAGGGGAAGACTTCACCAGCTCCCCAAGAGAATCACCAGAACTAATCAAGAAAAGAACCACCACCAACAAACCAGCCGCTAGACGACAGAAGAATTCCATAGGTCCGCGAGAGTAGAAGAGTGAATAGCCAGAAATTTCCCGGAGCTAGGGTTCTAAGAATCCTCTATCCTAACCCCCACGCCAGACCGCACCGACGGAGAGCGTGCCCACAAGTGCCCTAACAGGGGGCCTAAGCAGAGCCTCGGGGGGAGAGAAGGCAGTGAGCAGCATGAAAACTCCAAGAATCTGCCCGGATCGCCGGCAGAAATTAAGACACTGCAAAGATAGGATACCGGTTCAGGGCCAAGTAGAACGCGCTTGCTGCCTAGCGACCTGAGACCAGACGGAATGCCGGGAGTCCTGCCGAGCGACCAACTGGGAGATGGGAGGGAGCTCCCAGTGTGACAAAGAATCAAATATCTAGGAATAAACCTACCCAAAGAAACAAAAGAACTGTACACAGAAAATTACAAGACACTCATGAGAGACATTAAAGAAGACTTAAACAGATGGAGAGATATTCCATGTTCCTGGGTCGGAAGAATCAATACTGTGAAAATGACCATACTACCAAATACCATCTCCAGATTCAATGCAATACCTATTCAACTTCCATTGACATTTTTCACAGAACTAGACCAAAGAATCACACAGTTCATATGGAAACACAAAAGACCTCGAATAGCCAAAGCAGTCCTGACAAAAAAAAACGGAGCTGGAGGGATCAGCCTCCCTAACTTCAGACTCTACTACAACGCAGCAGTCATCAAGACAGTATGGTACTGGCACAAAAACAGAAATATCAACCAATGGAACAAAATCGAGAACCCAGAGATCAACCCCGCACCTATGGGTACCTTATTTTTGACAAAGGAGGTGAAACTATGAAATGGGACAAAGACAGCCTCTTCAACAAATGGTGCTGGGAACATTGGACAGCTACATGCAAAAAAAGTGAAGTTGGAACATACCCTGACACCATACACTAAGATCAACTCAAAATGGATTAAAGACCTAAATGCAAGACCAGAAACCATCAAACTCTTAAAGGAGAATATAGGCAAAACCCTCAAGGACATCAATCAAAGCAAGATCTTCTCTGACCCACCTACTAGAATAGTGGAACTGAAAAGAAAAGTGGACACGTGGGGCCTCATGAAACTTAAAAGCTTTTGTACAGCTAAAGAAACTACAAAAAAGCTGAACAGACAGCCCACAGAGTGGGAGAAAATCATAGCAAATGAAACAACAGACAAAGAATTAATCTCCAAAATCTACAAGCAACTCAGACAACTCAGCACAGGGAAAACGAACAACCCAATCAAAAAATGGGAAAAAGACCTAAAGAGACGCCTCTCCAAAGAGGACATACAGATGGCCCAAAAGCACATGAAACGATGCTCAACCTCGCTTATTATTAGAGAAGTGCAAATTAAAACCACAATGAGATACCACCTCACACCCGTCAGAATGGGCATCATCAAAAAATCTGCAGACAATAAATGCTGGCGAGGGTGCAGAGAAAAGGGAACCCTCTTGCATTGCTGGTGGGAATGTCAACTGATACAGCCTCTATGGAAGACAGTCTGGAGATTTCTTAAAAAACTAAAAATAGAAGCACCATATGACCCTGCAATCCCACTGTTAGGCCTATATCCTGATGAGATCAAAACTGAAAGAGGCACCTGTACCCCAATGTTCATTGCAGCTCTCTATACAATGGCCAGAACATGGAAGCAACCTAGATGTCCATCGATGAATGAATGGATCCAGAAGCTCTGGTACATATATACAATGGAATACTACTCAGCTGTTAAAAGAAATGCAGAAGACTCAGTCCTAATGAGATGGCTAGCTCTAGAACCTATCATAAAAAATGAAGTAAGTCAAAAAGAGAAAGACAAATACAGTATACTAACACACATATATGGAATCTAGTAGGACGGTCTTGATAACACACGCAGGAAACTCATGGAAAAACAGACAGAGCATAGACATAGGGACATTGTGGGGAAGAAATAGGGAGGGGGAAGCATGGAGGGAGTAACATAGAAACCTATACTGTTATGTGTGGAAAAAATAGCTAGTGTCATAGTGCTAAGGGAATAGGAGTGCTCACAATGGCTTGGGGCGAAGGTCTGGAGGGGTGGGATGGGGGGAACTGGGGGGATGGGGACCATGGATATGCATATGACTGATCTGGGAACATACATGTCTGTGAACTACAGAACTCTGTAAAACCTTTAAAATAAAGAATAATTAAAAAAAAGATTGAGGTGATGGGTGGACCACACAGCACATCACAACATGAAAAAGAATTTCTACACGGCAGGGCCTTACAGGTAAAGAAGGTGAGCCTCAATTTCCTCAGCTGTAAAACTATAATACCTGACTCAAAATGTCATTGTGAGGGCTAAGTTAGTTTAAGATATATATGTGTGGGTGTGTGTGTGTGTGTCTGTCTGTCTGTGTGCATTCACACACACACACACACACACACACACACACACATCAGTTAATATAATACTGGCACATAATGAACCGTACATGCACATCGGCTATTATTACTGTCCTGATAAATAGATTGTAGCTGCGTTTGCATACCGTTTTGCATAGCACTGGCAAATTGTTCGTGTAAAGAAAGATGGAGACTCATGATAATTATACAGATACTAAAGTTCTGGTCCATGCCTCCCCCACCTCCATCTCTCAGGTACAATCTTACTTCCCCAGTGAAAATGAAAGCAAAGACACCATTAAATTTAGCTTTCCTCTAGTTTGATAGGGGATGAGGCAATTCTAAGGTTCTCCACCCATATTTCTTTTCTGTCTTTCAAAAGTAGAGTTTCAGAGTAGTAATAGAATTGTAGGAAATGCTAGCTCTGGCCTAAGATCACTGGTGGAAGATCCAGATAATCGAGAGATTCTAGGTCAGGGCTTCCCTGGTGGTCCAGTGGGAAGGACACTGCCTTGTAGTGCAAGGGTTGCCCGTTCGATCCCTGGCCTGGGAAGATCCCACATGCAGCAGTGCGGCTGGACCAATGTGTCCAATTACTGAGCCTATGCTCTGGGACAATACAGGCTATGGCTATGAGAGGCCCACACGGGCCAAAGAACAAAGATGGATGAAAACAGATAAACACCAATAGAAGTGGCCCACCCGCACCCCTCCCTCCCCAACATACTCCCCCCGCCCCCCAAAAAGATTCTAAGTCATGTTATTTACTCCAAGCATATCCACACAAATATAAACATATAAATATGCCTTTCAAAATTAAATACATATTAAATTGGTGTTTATAATTAAGCAATTATTCATTGATTTTTATTATTAAATTATTTATTTCAGTTGAAAGGTAATTACTTTAAAATATTGTCATGGTTTTTGCCATATATCAACATGAATCAGTCTTGGATACACATGTGTCCCCCTATCCTGAGCCCCTTTCCCACTTCCCTTCTGACCCTATCCCTCTGGGTAGTCCTAAAGCACTGGCTTTGGATGCCCTGCTTTATGCATCAGACCCACACTGGTCATCTGTCTTCCATATGGTGATGTATGTGGTTCAATGCTATTCTCTCAAATCATCCCATCCTCTCCCTCTCCCACTAGGTCTAAAAGTCTGTTCTTAACCTCTGCGTCTCCTTTGCTGCCCTGCCTGTAGGATCGTCATTACCATCTTTCTAAATTCCATAGATATGGGTTAATATACAGTATTTGTCTTACTGTTTCTGACTTACTTCACTCTGTATGATAGGCTCCAATTTCATCTACCTCATTAGAACTGATTCAAATGTGTTCCTTTTTATAGCTGAGTAATATTCCATTTTGCAGATGTTCCACAACTTTCTTATCCATTCATCTGTTGATGGACATCTAGGTTACTTCCAGGTCCTGGCTATTGTAAATAGTGCTGCAGTGAACACTAGGATACGGGTATCTCTTTCAATTCTGGTTTTCTTGAGCTGTATGCCCATTAGGGGGATTGCTGGGTCATATAGCAGTTCTACTCCCAGTATTTTAAGGAACCTCCTAGGGGGCTTCCCTGGTGGAAACACTGCCTTGTAGTGCAAGGGTTGCCCGTTCGATCCCTGGCCTGGGAAGATCCCACATGCAGCAGTGCGGCTGGACCAATGTGTCCAATTACTGAGCCTATGCTCTGGGACAATACAGGCTATGGCTATGAGAGGCCCACACGGGCCAAAGAACAAAGATGGATGAAAACAGATAAACACCAATAGAAGTGGCCCACCCGCACCCCTCCCTCCCCAACATACTCCCCGCCCCCCAAAAAGATTCTAAGTCATGTTATTTACTCCAAGCATATCCACACAAATATAAACATATAAATATGCCTTTCAAAATTAAATACATATTAAATTGGTGTTTATAATTAAGCAATTATTCATTGATTTTTATTATTAAATTATTTATTTCAGTTGAAAGGTAATTACTTTAAAATATTGTCATGGTTTTTGCCATATATCAACATGAATCAGTCTTGGATACACATGTGTCCCCCTATCCTGAGCCCCTTTCCCACTTCCCTTCTGACCCTATCCCTCTGGGTAGTCCTAAAGCACTGGCTTTGGATGCCCTGCTTTATGCATCAGACCCACACTGGTCATCTGTCTTCCATATGGTGATGTATGTGGTTCAATGCTATTCTCTCAAATCATCCCATCCTCTCCCTCTCCCACTAGGTCTAAAAGTCTGTTCTTAACCTCTGCGTCTCCTTTGCTGCCCTGCCTGTAGGATCGTCATTACCATCTTTCTAAATTCCATAGATATGGGTTAATATACAGTATTTGTCTTACTGTTTCTGACTTACTTCACTCTGTATGATAGGCTCCAATTTCATCTACCTCATTAGAACTGATTCAAATGTGTTCCTTTTTATAGCTGAGTAATATTCCATTTTGCAGATGTTCCACAACTTTCTTATCCATTCATCTGTTGATGGACATCTAGGTTACTTCCAGGTCCTGGCTATTGTAAATAGTGCTGCAGTGAACACTAGGATACGGGTATCTCTTTCAATTCTGGTTTTCTTGAGCTGTATGCCCATTAGGGGGATTGCTGGGTCATATAGCAGTTCTATTCCCAGTATTTTAAGGAACCTCCACACTGTTCTCCATAGTGCTGTACCTGTTTTGCCTTCCCACCAGCAATGTAAGAGGGTTCCCTTTTCTCCGCACCCTCTCCAGCATTTATTGTTTGTAGGCTTTTTGAGGACGTTCATTCTGACCAGCGTGAAATGATACCTCATTGTGGTTGTGATTTGCATTTGTCTAATAATGAGCAGTGTTGAGCATTTTTTCATGTGTTTATTAGCCCATCTGTCTGTTTTCTTTGGGGAAATGTCTTGGGGAAATGTCTTTGGGAAATGTTTAAAGTGGGCCAGGTCTTTTGCCCACTTTTTGATTGGGTTGTTTGTTTTTCTGGTGTTGAGCTGCTTGCATATTTTGGAGGTTAACTCTTTGTCAGTTGATTTGTTTGTTATTATTTTCTCCCTTTCTGAAGGCTGTCTTTTCACCTTGCTTATAGTTTCCTTCATCGTGAAAAGCTTTAAGTTTGATTATGTCCCATTCATTTATTTTTGTTTTTATTTTCATTACTCTGGCAGGTGGGTTGTAGAGGATCATGCTGTTTATTTTAAAATAAGTTTTATAAATGTAAAATTTATAAATTATGTTATCTAGTTTTATAAATTAAATAATATTTTTATGCAAAGCAGTACAGATTTAATAAATTAAAGTTGGGAAATAAGAAAGAGCAAAGAAAAATGCAAAAAGCATCTATCATACCCTCACCAGCAACAGGCATTTTAAACATCTTGGTATATAGCTATCTTGACTTTTAGCTATTATATCTAAATGTGGCATAGTTGTGTTTAAGTATGTGTAAACATGTAAATAGAATTTAAAATGTATATATTCCATGAACATACACACTATATTTTGAATTCTCTTATTTTTTATTTTAAAGCACTTTTATTTTATTATTTTCAAATTACCTGTTTATTTGACTGCACTGGATCTTCGTTGCAGCATGTGGGATCTACTTCCCTGACCAGGGATCAAATCCAGGCCCTCTGATTTATGAACACGGAGTCTTAATCACTGGGCCACCAAAGAAGACCCTTGAATTCTCTTCTATTACAAGATTTTTAATGGTTGCATATTGTGCCACCGTATGAATATTGTAGTTTATCAATCTCTGATCATTCATGGTATTTTCACTCTTATAAGACTTAATACCATTTTCAGATAAACATCAGTGCACTAAATTCTGTAGGCGTATCTCTACTCATTCTTTTGGGACATTCTGGTAAAGGAATTGGTACCCAAGTGTGACGGCCTGAGGCAAGAATGACCCCACTACTAAGGCCAGCATCACCTGGCCTCCTCAGCTAAATGCTCAGGGTTTCCTGGAGAATCCACACAGAACTGAAAATGTCTTTGGCACTTCTGCTCAGTTTACTTAAGGACAGATTTGCATGGTTTGCTTCTTTCTACCAGCTGCCAGCTTATCAGTTTACCCTCAAACCATTCAGATGGGAATCATTGCCCATAAACTGAAATATTTTTCTCCCCTCTTATAAATCCCATTTCCACCTTGTTCCTTGACTTGTCCTACCACCTGATTCGTTATTGTTTTTGTTTAGTCACTCAGTCATGTCCAACTCTTTTGTGACCCCATGGACTGTAGCCCGCCAGGCTCCTCTGTCCGTGGAATTTTCCAGGCAAGAATACTGGAGTGGGTTGTTATTCTCCAGGGAATTTTCTCTATCCAGGGATCAAATTCAGATGGATTCTTTACCACTGAACCACCAGGGAAGCCTCACCTGATTCATCACATGTATATAAATAACTGCCACACAAATGAGGCAAACTGTGTGAGAAGTAACTTGTATCTCTAAGTTATCCTTCATCATTCAGATACAATGGTCTAAAAGACAATATAAGAACAAGTGCTTCTCTCAGTTGAAATATAGTTGACTTACCATGTTTCAGGTATATAGCAAAGTAATTCAGTTGTATGTACAAATGCATGCACTCACATGTATATATATATTTTAAGATTCTATTCTATTATGTTATTATAAAGTTTTGAATATAGCTTTCTGTGCTATACAATAGGTCTTTGTTGTTCATGTATTTTACATGTAGTCGTGTGTATCTGTTAAGAACAAGTGTTTTAAAACAATAGCTAGATAACGGGAATGTCAAGTTTCAGCAGATATTGAGATTACAATTCTATAAAGAATATTTTCATTAGGAATGAGTGAAAATGTGTAAAAAAAAAGGCTTAATGAACAAAAATGATCTATCTCTCTTAGCTAATGTTACATCTTCTTTACAGTTTTCAGTTCAGTGCAGTTTATTCACATTTAGGGCACACATTTATAACCCCTTGTGAACACCAATGAACTTTTTTGAAACAAGCTTCCTGGGATCCTAGATTCCAGGCCTGATGCAATTTGAAGTTCCTTACAAACTAGAACAGGGCTCGCTCTGTACATAATAGGTATTCAGTGAAATACTAACAGTTCTAAGTGTTTGGCCAATTGCCCTTCCCTCTTAAAAAATTTCCTTCCTTTATTAAGATATAATTGACATATAGTAATGCATTGTTTGGTCCAGTTCTTACAGAGAGAGAAGTAGATAAGTGCCTGGATTGCACCTAAAATGAGCAATGGATAAGACAAGCCACATGGCAAAGTGGCACACACAGAACAAGTGTCAGAAGAATGGAAACCTGTCTCCACAGAAGACCAACAAAGTATTTTCGATGTATCAAGAACAAGCACACAATTTTACCACAGCAGAAAAAAAAAAAAGCTCCTGAAGGGGAAAACAAAACAAAAAAAAATAAAACAACATCAGATTTAAAGTGGTGTGTGTGTGCTAAGTCATGTCTAACAATTTGCAACCCTATGGACTCTAACCTGCCAAACTCCTCTGTCCATGGGATTCTTCAGGCAAGAATACTGGAGTGGGTTTCCATGCCCTTCTCCAGGGGATCTCCCCAAACCAGGGCTTGAACCCACGTCTCTTACATCTCCTGCATTAGCAGGAGGGTTCTTTGCCACTAGGGCCACCTGGGAAGCTAAGAGGTTAGCTGAAGCCATCTAGAGTTTTTACTGAGTGCAAAGATGGCTCTCCTCCAGACTTTCTGACTGCCTGAGTCAGGAGTTTCAGAGGTTAGTTAGGGAGGTGTGTTCAGTGATGGGATGGTGCCCCCTCTTCTCTGTGAACACCCACAAGAATACCTGCTTGACCCAGCCCTCCACTGCCTCCCCATCTTCAGTGCTCACAACTCCACCTTCCTCTTGGGGTCAAGCCATGTGGGATGACTCTTGGCTTCTCAAAGGTGTCACGCTGTTCTCTGTGCCTACACCTTTGTACCTAGTCTTCCCTTCGCCTGAAATAACCTCTCATGGTCTCCATCTTGGCTGGCTATCCAGTTTTCAGGTCCCATTTTTATTGGGAGGGCTTCTCTGATCTCCCATACTTCTTTTTAGGCTAAAAACTCCACAAAAGTTTTCCAGTGCTTGGCATAGTTTGGTAAAGCTTAATGAGACCTTATAAATGATTGTTTAGAATTCAGATGTGTTTCATAGTTTGCTATGGTGTGGATGAAAAAAGGTGCCTGCCATACCAGTAAACAGGATGTTGCAGACCTCATCCCCTCAGCCATTGCTGCCACCCCAGTCTGGGCACCCTGAGGGGATTCGGGATGGAGAAGAGCAGGCTCCTGGCCCTTAGAGGGTTAAGGTGCATGTCAAAGGAATAATTGTAGTGAGCCTGGACTCTCCCACACATGGACAAATGGTAAATATATTAACTTGAGATGTCTGGTTTGCTTCATTTAAAAGCAATCTGTTGATATTCTGACTACTTGACTTTTGTTGTAAAGCTCATATAAATCCTGGTTCCTCCCATGCTTCTTCAGAGTAGTCCCTTGGAGCTATCTGAGAGGACTTTTCTGGGTTTTAGTCCTCAGAAACTCCACCAAATAAAACATAATTCTCTGCTTTAAGGCTGTGCATTTTTTTAACTTTACAGTAGCTCCTGGGCACCTCATACCTCAGACGTGTATGCACTTGTTCCTTAGTTTACATGAACGTTGACTCTTTTGCACTAGGAATACAATGAGTTAATAAATAATTTATGGTCTTTCCCTCAAGGAAATTCCAGCTTAGGAAACAGAGACACAATTTTAATCAATGTACACTGAAGTATTTTAGGTGGATGGTGAAATGGTGGCACAGGAAACAGTGGTCAGTTCTATTAGAAAAAGGAGGAAGCAGAAAGACCTCATGGAGGGGTTCTCTGAACTCACCTGGAAAGAAGTCTAGGGTTTCACCCAGCTGACTGTGGACATTTAGGCACAGAATCAGCAGTGGCAGTGAGGCCCTGGTACTTGTTACATCCTGGTGGGTTGTTGCAGCCACAGGAATCCATGTGGCTGCGGCACAGGGAATGAGAAGAGGCAGAGAAGGCAGGAAAGTGACTAGTGCTGTGGGCCACGTACAGACTTTCCACAGGCCAAGGAAGCTGCAAAGACAATGGAGGATTTGAACTAGACTTTCATTTGGAGAAGATCACTGTCTGTGCATGAAGGAGGATGTGGGGAAGAAACAAAAAAAACAAACCAAAAAGCCTGCCCAGAACTCTTCATAAGAGGATTCCATCTTGTGTTCAAAAGTGGTCAAGATAAGCAGTCCTTATGCAAAGAGGCCCTCCTCCTTCCAGCAGGTCTTTATCACTTGTCAGCATGGCCTTTGGTGGAGGCCTATAGAGTAAGAACTTAAAGGGACAGAACACTAGAGTAGGTTGTAAAAAGAATATGCTAAACAGCCAACAGTAAGATCTCACATCTCTGAAAACGGACACTTTAAATTTTAAGCAAAGTCAGAGAACGGGAACACAGTGTTTGCCAGGGTTAAGCAAAGGCTGTGTAACTTCTTGCTACAGAAATAAAAAAATTCTTAGAGAGACAGAGCTCACTAAAATCACTTTTGAACTTCAGCAAAACAATTTTAGCCCTCTAGCAAATAGGTAGACTCTTCTCCAGCAGCTACTCCTCGTGGGAAGGGACTGTTTGGTGGAAATTTTGTTCTGAAGAAGCAGAGGCTGAAGTCTCAAAGTTAAATGTAGTCAGAACTCAGGAATATCTAGCACTGAAGGCAACAAATTATTGAGAAGGACAAAGTCCTTGAGGCAATTTCCAAAAATTGCACATGCTTTACCCAAGTCTCTTCTGTGAACACTGGGTTCTATAAAAATGGATTGGTGGCCAAATTGATATGAGGTTAAAATTTTGCTCATATGTTCTTGGAAATACCTGCTTTCATTCTCCAGGTTGAGTTGCTCTGATACAATTTCTATTAGAAAAAGGAGGAAGCAGAAAGACCTCATGGAGGGGTTCTCTGAACTCACCTGGAAAGAAGTCTAGGGTTTCACCCAGCTGACTGTGGACATTTAGGCACAGAATCAGCAGTGGCAGTGAGGCCCTGGTACTTGTTACATCCTGGTGGGTTGTTGCAGCCACAGGAATCCATGTGGCTGCGGCACAGGGAATGAGAAGAGGCAGAGAAGGCAGGAAAGTGACTAGTGCTGTGGGCCACGTACAGACTTTCCACAGGCCAAGGAAGCTGCAAAGACAATGGAGGATTTGAACTAGACTTTCATTTGGAGAAGATCACTGTCTGTGCATGAAGGAGGATGTGGGGAAGAAACAAAAAAAAAACCCAAAAAAGCCTGCCCAGAACTCTTCATAAGAGGATTCCATCTTGTGTTCAAAAGTGGTCAAGATAAGCAGTCCTTATGCAAAGAGGCCCTCCTCCTTCCAGCAGGTCTTTATCACTTGTCAGCATGGCCTTTGGTGGAGGCCTATAGAGTAAGAACTTAAAGGGACAGAACACTAGAGTAGGTTGTAAAAAGAATATGCTAAACAGCCAACAGTAAGATCTCACATCTCTGAAAACGGACACTTTAAATTTTAAGCAAAGTCAGAGAACGGGAACACAGTGTTTGCCAGGGTTAAGCAAAGGCTGTGTAACTTCTTGCTACAGAAATAAAAAAATTCTTAGAGAGACAGAGCTCACTAAAATCACTTTTGAACTTCAGCAAAACAATTTTAGCCCTCTAGCAAATAGGTAGACTCTTCTCCAGCAGCTACTCCTCGTGGGAAGGGACTGTTTGGTGGAAATTTTGTTCTGAAGAAGCAGAGGCTGAAGTCTCAAAGTTAAATGTAGTCAGAACTCAGGAATATCTAGCACTGAAGGCAACAAATTATTGAGAAGGACAAAGTCCTTGAGGCAATTTCCAAAAATTGCACATGCTTTACCCAAGTCTCTTCTGTGAACACTGGGTTCTATAAAAATGGATTGGTGGCCAAATTGATATGAGGTTAAAATTTTGCTCATATGTTCTTGGAAATACCTGCTTTCATTCTCCAGGTTGAGTTGCTCTGATACAATTTCTTACCACAGTCTTACCACAATCACCTAAAACCACCAGCACAGTAAGTAAATAAACCTTTCCCTTCTCCAGAGGATCCTCCCAACCCAGGGATCAAACCTAGGTCTTCCACATTCTGAGTGGATTCTTGATATCTGAGTCACCAGGGAAGCCTAAGGATACTGCAGTGGGTAGCCTATCCCTTCTCTAGGGGACCTTCCCAGCCCAGGAATCTAACTGGGGTCTCCTGCATTGCAGGTGCATTCCTTACCAACTGAGCTACAAGGGAAGCCGCAAATAAATACCAGCTTACTGTAAATAAATAAATGATCTAAGAAGAACTTGATAAAAATGCCTTTAACATCATTTCCTTAACAATCTAATTGCTGTAGCCGATCTGTGAAATGACCTTTGTCATAGTTATTCTCCCAGTTTTTGAAAAAAAAAAAAAAAATCCCAGATCTTAGAAGTATTTCAATAGGAGTTAGGAGTTAATATCCGTGCTAGGGTCAGCTTGGAAGAACACACACTCTGATCACACAGATTAACTTTAAATTTAATTTTATTCTAAATTTGGCTCACCTGGAACAATTTAAAGAATTTTATCCGTCACCTGAAACTAAATAAGCCAGCCGGAAAATGTCACTTAGGAGAAACAAAAGAAATAGCTCTTTATACATCCTCACATGCTTAAGCTACTTTCAAAATTCAAGGGAAGGATCCCACATAATGTATCTCCAACAACCACCTAGAATGTTCTAGTGCTACATTGATAACAGTGGCCCTCAGGCCTATCTGACTCTCCCAGGTTCCTAAGTTCCTAATTAGCTAACAGATGGCTGGGGATATTTTTAGTTATGCAAAGTCGCAAACTTTCTAGGCACAAGAAGTTTTTTTTTAAGGTGAATAATTTTTATAGTCTTTATTGAATTTGTTACAATATTGTTTGTTTTACATTTTGGGGTTTGGGGCTGCCAGGGATGTGGGATCTTAGCTCCTAAACCAGGAATCAAACCCCAAGGGAATTTTGTGCTAAAATGGATTGGTGGCCAAATTGATATGAGGTTAAAATTTTGCTCATATGTTCTTGGAAATACCTGCTTTCATTCTCCAGGTTGAGTTGCTCTGATACAATTTCTTACCACAGTCTTACCACAATCACCTAAAACCACCAGCACAGTAAGTAAATAAACCTTTCCCTTCTCCAGAGGATCCTCCCAACCCAGGGATCAAACCTAGGTCTTCCACATTCTGAGTGGATTCTTGATATCTGAGTCACCAGGGAAGCCTAAGGATACTGCAGTGGGTAGCCTATCCCTTCTCTAGGGGACCTTCCCAGCCCAGGAATCTAACTGGGGTCTCCTGCATTGCAGGTGCATTCCTTACCAACTGAGCTACAAGGGAAGCCGCAAATAAATACCAGCTTACTGTAAATAAATAAATGATCTAAGAAGAACTTGATAAAAATGCCTTTAACATCATTTCCTTAACAATCTAATTGCTGTAGCCGATCTGTGAAATGACCTTTGTCATAGTTATTCTCCCAGTTTTTGAAAAAAAAAAAAAAATCCCAGATCTTAGAAGTATTTCAATAGGAGTTAGGAGTTAATATCCGTGCTAGGGTCAGCTTGGAAGAACACACACTCTGATCACACAGATTAACTTTAAATTTAATTTTATTCTAAATTTGGCTCACCTGGAACAATTTAAAGAATTTTATCCGTCACCTGAAACTAAATAAGCCAGCCGGAAAATGTCACTTAGGAGAAACAAAAGAAATAGCTCTTTATACATCCTCACATGCTTAAGCTACTTTCAAAATTCAAGGGAAGGATCCCACATAATGTATCTCCAACAACCACCTAGAATGTTCTAGTGCTACATTGATAACAGTGGCCCTCAGGCCTATCTGACTCTCCCAGGTTCCTAAGTTCCTAATTAGCTAACAGATGGCTGGGGATATTTTTAGTTATGCAAAGTCGCAAACTTTCTAGGCACAAGAAGTTTTTTTTTTTTAAGGTGAATAATTTTTATAGTCTTTATTGAATTTGTTACAATATTGTTTGTTTTACATTTTGGGGTTTGGGGCTGCCAGGGATGTGGGATCTTAGCTCCTAAACCAGGAATCAAACCTGTGCCCTTTGCTTTGAAAGGTGAAGTCTTAACCACTCAATTGCCAGGGAAGTCCCTAAACAGATCTTAAACAGAGTTTTTTTCACAACAGAGTTTTCACATGTATTAACTAGGTAGAAAGAATCCAAGCAAATGTGTAATCATTTAGCAAGAGATGCTGTTTGTCTGAACCCTCTTAGAGGCTGGATTCCAAGTTTCTTTCCTGCTCTTTTTTTTTCCCCTTGTGCTCTAGGCCCCTCCCTTACTGTTGCTAAATCAGCTTTCAACCTGTTTTCCTTGTTTGCTGAATAATGGTCAATTTATATGTTGTCCTAATTAACTCAGAATATATTTTTACATTTTACCTTAGTCCCTTGGAACATTTAATCCAACTTGATTACTTTATAAATAAGAAATTTGAAAATTAAATGATTAGCTCACTCTAACACAGTAGGAAAGGAACAAAATTGAGACATCATTCTGCTGTTTCCCAATATCCCCACTTTCCAGATCTCTGCTTGGTTGAAATCTTGTCAGCAAGATTTCTTTGATGTTTTAGCATATTAGCTGTGAACTAATGCTTTGAACACATGAAAAAGACAACTAAATTTCTTAAGATTGCCAGATATTCTAAAGGCTAAAATTGTTATAGTAATCATCTAATCTTCACTTTGATGTTTTTTCACTCCAATTTGTTATATTATGTCCATTATATCTCTTAGACTTCGTGTCCTCTTGTGTGTGCATCTGTGATCAGTTGCTTTGGTTGTGTCCCACTCTTTGTGACCCTATTGACGGTAGCCCGCCAGGCTCCTCTGTCCCTGGGATTCTCCAGGCAAGAAGACTGGAGTGGGTTGCCATGCTCTCCTCCAGGGGATCTTCCCAACCCAGGGACTGAATATATGAACTAATTATTGAATAAATGAATATATCACCCAGAATATTAAATATTCCAAATTTGCATTGCTGTATCATCTCACACTTGCATAATATCTGAATTGTTCCAGAACATTCACATCTTTTGTCTCGTGTTCTCACTGCTCTGACCTCATAGTTGTTCACAAAATCTGTACCAGCTTGAGATGTCTGGAGTTACAGGAGGGAGCAGGACAGGGTCCCTGACACTGTTCCCAGTGTGCAGAGGAGGTAGGGTGACTCGTGGGTTAGAGACACAATTGGAAATGGAGGTTTAGTCTCCCAGAAGTCTTCTCTTTGCTCTAACCATGAGGACACACAGCTCTCCCAAACAACTGGCATTTCTAACATGGAATGTCATTAGAAAGAATATAAAATGCAATGTTGGACAAACACCCTACAGTTTTTCTTTTTGCCCAGATGCTTAGCCGCTGAGCTACTGCTTATGATATGATAAAGTCATCTCATGCAGCTGTTGGTTTTAGTTTGGTTCCTCCCGCTTTGCAGTTGATATAAGTGTTATCTCACCAAAGCAAACTCTTGTAAGGATGCACCCCATGGATGAAATGCCTTCAATAGTTTCCAAGTCAGAAAGGGACATTTTCTAAGAGAGTTTTCTGGCACTAAGATGACCATAAAAACCAATCAATAATGTCTTTGTGGAAGTTCTGCACAGCTTATTTGTGGGAAAACTGGGAAAAACTCACATTTCCTGGGTTCCAACTCACTGTCTTCTGCCAGACCTTATTGTTTTTTTTTTTTTTAATGGAATGAACAGGGTTCTTCCCTATTTCAAAAGATATTTGGAGAAGGATATTACAACAGAGCAATATTTTAAAAGAAATACTCAATTTTGACCTTGACCCAAAGGGCTGACAATGTCAATCTGGGTCAAGTTATGATAATATAGTTAGATGTCCCTTTGTCTGTTTTTTTTATTTTTATTTGACGGTAGCCCGCCAGGCTCCTCTGTCCCTGGGATTCTCCAGGCAAGAAGACTGGAGTGGGTTGCCATGCTCTCCTCCAGGGGATCTTCCCAACCCAGGGACTGAATATATGAACTAATTATTGAATAAATGAATATATCACCCAGAATATTAAATATTCCAAATTTGCATTGCTGTATCATCTCACACTTGCATAATATCTGAATTGTTCCAGAACATTCACATCTTTTGTCTCGTGTTCTCACTGCTCTGACCTCATAGTTGTTCACAAAATCTGTACCAGCTTGAGATGTCTGGAGTTACAGGAGGGAGCAGGACAGGGTCCCTGACACTGTTCCCAGTGTGCAGAGGAGGTAGGGTGACTCGTGGGTTAGAGACACAATTGGAAATGGAGGTTTAGTCTCCCAGAAGTCTTCTCTTTGCTCTAACCATGAGGCCACACAGCTCTCCCAAACAACTGGCATTTCTAACATGGAATGTCATTAGAAAGAATATAAAATGCAATGTTGGACAAACACCCTACAGTTTTTCTTTTTGCCCAGATGCTTAGCCGCTGAGCTACTGCTTATGATATGATAAAGTCATCTCATGCAGCTGTTGGTTTTAGTTTGGTTCCCTCCCGCTTTGCAGTTGATATAAGTGTTATCTCACCAAAGCAAACTCTTGTAAGGATGCACCCCATGGATGAAATGCCTTCAATAGTTTCCAAGTCAGAAAGGGACATTTTCTAAGAGAGTTTTCTGGCACTAAGATGACCATAAAAACCAATCAATAATGTCTTTGTGGAAGTTCTGCACAGCTTATTTGTGGGAAAACTGGGAAAAACTCACATTTCCTGGGTTCCAACTCACTGTCTTCTGCCAGACCTTATTGTTTTTTTTTTTTTTTTTAATGGAATGAACAGGGTTCTTCCCTATTTCAAAAGATATTTGGAGAAGGATATTACAACAGAGCAATATTTTAAAAGAAATACTCAATTTTGACCTTGACCCAAAGGGCTGACAATGTCAATCTGGGTCAAGTTATGATAATATAGTTAGATGTCCCTTTTGTCTGTTATCATTCATTTTTCTTTTCTTGGAGAGATTTTAGTAAGTCAAAGTACCCAGTTACAATGTAGAAAAAAATGAACTTTCTAAAGGATAAAAAGTTGATGGGATAAATGTAGAAAAAAATGAACTTTCTAAAGGATAAAAAGTTGATGGGATAACATTTGCACTTAATGTTTTGAATAACCCTCAAAATTTTGTGTGAACTCTCTGGTAAATTGAGCTTCCCTTGTTCAGCTGGTAAAGAATCTATCTGCAATGCAGAAGATGGTTCAGTTTCTGGGTCGGGAAGATCCCCTTGAGAAGGCACAGGCTGTGTGCTTTGCTATTCTTGGGCTTCTGGTTAACAGCTTTTAGAGAGCGTGTTCATTGGTGCAATTAGTGTTTATTGTTCAGTCACTCAATCGTTTCCAACTCTTTGCAACCGCATGGACTGTATCACACCAGCCTGCTCTGTCCATGGGATTTTCTAGGCAGGAACGCTGGAGCAGGTTGCCATTTCCTTCTCAATTAGTGGGTCAGATGTCAAATGCAATGACCCAGTTTCTGTTCACCTACAGAGTGACCTCTTTTGGTGGTTCTCAGCAGTCAATGGGTCACACCACTGCCTTCTTCAGCTTTTTAAACAACAGGTCCTCACTGAGTTTACCTTGAAGCTGCTATAGCCTAGGAAGACTGTGGTTTTCCTAACGCAACTTCACAGCCTGGTTCTGTCCTGCCCAGATTTTAGTCCTCCTCATTGCTCCAAACTATTACTGAGACAGCCATTGAGAGAGAAAAATCAGTCCATAATCCCAGCCATTGTGCATTCTTTAGCTTGGACAGATAGAAAACAAGGGATATTTCTGTTAGTTGAACCAGGGAGAAAGGAGATCAGGATTCTAGCCTTGGCTTTGCCACCAATGGGCAGGAGATCAAATGATTTTTAGCCTTGGCCTTTGGGAAATGGGAGAAAGTCACATTTCCTGGGTTCCAACTCACTGTCTTCTGCCAGACCTTATTGTTTTTTTTTTTTTTTTTAATGGAATGAACAGGGTTCTTCCCTATTTCAAAAGATATTTGGAGAAGGATATTACAACAGAGCAATATTTTAAAAGAAATACTCAATTTTGACCTTGACCCAAAGGGCTGACAATGTCAATCTGGGTCAAGTTATGATAATATAGTTAGATGTCCCTTTTGTCTGTTATCATTCATTTTTCTTTTCTTGGAGAGATTTTAGTAAGTCAAAGTACCCAGTTACAATGTAGAAAAAAATGAACTTTCTAAAGGATAAAAAGTTGATGGGATAAATGTAGAAAAAAATGAACTTTCTAAAGGATAAAAAGTTGATGGGATAACATTTGCACTTAATGTTTTGAATAACCCTCAAAATTTTGTGTGAACTCTCTGGTAAATTGAGCTTCCCTTGTTCAGCTGGTAAAGAATCTATCTGCAATGCAGAAGATGGTTCAGTTTCTGGGTCGGGAAGATCCCCTTGAGAAGGCACAGGCTGTGTGCTTTGCTATTCTTGGGCTTCTGGTTAACAGCTTTTAGAGAGCGTGTTCATTGGTGCAATTAGTGTTTATTGTTCAGTCACTCAATCGTTTCCAACTCTTTGCAACCGCATGGACTGTATCACACCAGCCTGCTCTGTCCATGGGATTTTCTAGGCAGGAACGCTGGAGCAGGTTGCCATTTCCTTCTCAATTAGTGGGTCAGATGTCAAATGCAATGACCCAGTTTCTGTTCACCTACAGAGTGACCTCTTTTGGTGGTTCTCAGCAGTCAATGGGTCACACCACTGCCTTCTTCAGCTTTTTAAACAACAGGTCCTCACTGAGTTTACCTTGAAGCTGCTATAGCCTAGGAAGACTGTGGTTTTCCTAACGCAACTTCACAGCCTGGTTCTGTCCTGCCCAGATTTTAGTCCTCCTCATTGCTCCAAACTATTACTGAGACAGCCATTGAGAGAGAAAAATCAGTCCATAATCCCAGCCATTGTGCATTCTTTAGCTTGGACAGATAGAAAACAAGGGATATTTCTGTTAGTTGAACCAGGGAGAAAGGAGATCAGGATTCTAGCCTTGGCTTTGCCACCAATGGGCAGGAGATCTGAGTAAGTCACTGAATTTTCTAAGCCTTGGTGTCTCACTTTTAATGTGAGAGTAAAGGAATAGATGTCCTCAAAGGCAGGGGTCCCCAGCCTCTGGGATCTAATACCTGATGATCTGAGGTAGGACTGATGTACTAGTAATAGAAATTAAATGCACAATAAATGTCATGCAATTGAATCATCCCCAAACCATTCTGGCCACTCCCAGTCCATGGAAGAACTGTCTTCCACAAAACCGGTCCCTGGTGCCCAAAAGGTTTAGGAACCACTGCCTAAGGTACCTCATTATTCCAAAATCATAGACATTCAGATGCCTTAAATAGAAATATTCATAATGAACACATTGTGTATTAATTATATTCTAGACATTCTCTCTTTAAAACAATTATCCAAAAACATACTATCATGTAGCAGTTATTTTGTGTAGAGGGAAAAAAACAAAGATCAGAAAAATCGCCTAACTTGCCTCTAAAATCATGAAGCTGATAAATGGTGGAGATGGAGTTTGAATTCCCACCTACTTGACTGGAGAACTGTCTGCCAAGCTCTGCCATAATCTGTGCAAAATAAAAAAGGTTGATAGCACTAAAGAAGGGTCATTAAGAGAAGATGAAATTCTCACCAAAATATCCAACTAACTCTCAAGCAAGCCTTCCCTTCCAGCCAATCAGGATCAACTCAAAAGACACAAAATAACAGTTTACCTTGTGCAGAAACCAAGGGTGGGAGGGTTATTCCCTTAACATACAGTGGTAGAGTGACCTGCAGTGCCAGATTCAGTTTACTGAAGGACAAATATTTCTGGTTTGTAACAATCTATAAACTGAAATCTCAGTTCTCCCAACCGTCTTCCAGAAATCTGCATCAGTTCAGTTACTCATTTCTTCCAGAAATCTCCATCTTCCAGTTCAGTCACTCTTGTTTCCCATGAATCCTCAGAATTAAAGATTTCACATACTTACATGTGCCAGATTTAAGGTATTGGCATTTCTGTGACTAAATTCTCCATATATATATATATATATATATATATATATATATGATGATATGGGGAGGGGCTTCCCTGGTGGCTCAGTCAGTAAAGAATCTGCCTGCAGTGTGGGAGACCTGGGTTTGACCCCTGGGTTGGGAAGATCCCATGGAGAAGGGAATGGCTGCCCACGCTAGTATTCTTGCCTAGAGAATTCCACGGACAGAGAAGTCTGGCAGGCATGGGGTTTGAAAGTTGGACATGACTGAGCAACCTTCCCTTAAGAAAGTTAAACTTCATGGGAAAAATTCTAATTAGATGCAAGTTTTATCACAAAGTTCTTACACCACTGATACTTCCCATCACTGGCTGCACAATAATGAATAGGAAAAAATGGAAACTAGATCAGAATCCTCATTCTTGATTTTGTGTATTAATTATATTCTAGACATTCTCTCTTTAAAACAATTATCCAAAAACATACTATCATGTAGCAGTTATTTTGTGTAGAGGGAAAAAAACAAAGATCAGAAAAATCGCCTAACTTGCCTCTAAAATCATGAAGCTGATAAATGGTGGAGATGGAGTTTGAATTCCCACCTACTTGACTGGAGAACTGTCTGCCAAGCTCTGCCATAATCTGTGCAAAATAAAAAAGGTTGATAGCACTAAAGAAGGGTCATTAAGAGAAGATGAAATTCTCACCAAAATATCCAACTAACTCTCAAGCAAGCCTTCCCTTCCAGCCAATCAGGATCAACTCAAAAGACACAAAATAACAGTTTACCTTGTGCAGAAACCAAGGGTGGGAGGGTTATTCCCTTAACATACAGTGGTAGAGTGACCTGCAGTGCCAGATTCAGTTTACTGAAGGACAAATATTTCTGGTTTGTAACAATCTATAAACTGAAATCTCAGTTCTCCCAACCGTCTTCCAGAAATCTGCATCAGTTCAGTTACTCATTTCTTCCAGAAATCTCCATCTTCCAGTTCAGTCACTCTTGTTTCCCATGAATCCTCAGAATTAAAGATTTCACATACTTACATGTGCCAGATTTAAGGTATTGGCATTTCTGTGACTAAATTCTCCATATATATATATATATATATATATATATATATGATGATATGGGGAGGGGCTTCCCTGGTGGCTCAGTCAGTAAAGAATCTGCCTGCAGTGTGGGAGACCTGGGTTTGACCCCTGGGTTGGGAAGATCCCATGGAGAAGGGAATGGCTGCCCACGCTAGTATTCTTGCCTAGAGAATTCCACGGACAGAGAAGTCTGGCAGGCATGGGGTTTGAAAGTTGGACATGACTGAGCAACCTTCCCTTAAGAAAGTTAAACTTCATGGGAAAAATTCTAATTAGATGCAAGTTTTATCACAAAGTTCTTACACCACTGATACTTCCCATCACTGGCTGCACAATAATGAATAGGAAAAAATGGAAACTAGATCAGAATCCTCATTCTTGATTTTGTGTATTAGAATCATCTGTGTATTCAGACATTGGAATCTAATGTGCTGCCCTCAGCAAGAACATTGTTCCAGAACATATAAACATGTAGAAACTTCATTTTCCTAATCTTTAAGATTTTTTTGTACAAAGGTTGGTATGATGCTTGAGAACTGAGAAAAGAATGTGCAGTGTTTTGTGACTCGGAGCTTGCCATGTGTTTGGAGTCATTTACTTTTCTGAGACAGACATGGTCAGAATATTGCCTGACTCCCGAGATGTGATAGAAGTCTCTCAGTGAGTAAAACATCCTAAGGTTCTATATATGGCTACTTTCCCACTATACCTAGCTACTAGAGTGTGGCAGGTGGGGATGAGTTATTGTGTTATAAAACAAACCTGTCCTACGAAAAAAAGGCCTTTTCCAAAGAAGACATATATATGGCTAATAGACACATGAAAAGATACTCAACATTGCTAATCATCAGAGAAATGCAAATCAAAACCACAAAACCTCACACCTGTCAGAATGACAATCAAAAAATCTAAAAATCCTGGTGAGGATATGGAGAAAAAAGAACCCTTGTACACTGTTGGTGAGAATGTAAATTGGTGCAACCTTAATGGAAATTAGTATGGACATACCAAAAAAAAACTAGAAATAGAACTACCATCTGATCCAGCAATCTCACTCATGGGTATATATGAAAGGAAAATGAAAATACTAACTCCAAAAAAATATGAACCCCAAATGTTCATACCAGCATTGTTTGCAATAGGTATGGAAGCAACCTAAGAGTCCATAACAAATGAGGGTATAAAGAAGATGCAGCACACCACACACACACACACACACACACACACACACAAACAGAAGAATATTACTCAGACACAAAAAAGAATGAAACTCTGCCATTTGCCACAACATGGATGGATCTAAAAGTTGTTATGCTTAGTGAAATAAGTCAAAGAAAGACAAATATTGTATTATATCACTTATATGTGGAATACAAAAATATAACAAATGAATATAATGAAGCAAAAATAGATCCACAGATATAGAAAATAAACTAGTAGTTACTAGTAAGGTGAGGAAAGGGGGAGGGGCAGAATAGGGGTAAGAGGTTAAGAGGTATGAACTATTATATATACAAAATAAGCCACAAGAATATATTGTACAGAACAGGGAATATAGTCAATATTTCATAAAACTTTAAATGCAATATCATCTGTAAAAAATATTGTGTCTCTATGTTGTATACTTGAAACTAATATAATACTGTAAATCAATTATATTTCAGTTAAAAAAACAGAAAATGAGAGAATATTAACCTTGGGTTATCTCATATAGTTATGATCAATTTGTGCTCTTTTCTTTATCAGGTTCCTGAAATCAACTGCAGTATAGATAGCAATCAGGTTTATTTGAGTAGTAATAAAGACAATTAAATGAGTATACTGATATCTTGGTTTTTCTCTGTTAATGTTTGTCAGCATTGCTTAATGATAGAGACATCTTAGAAAGCAGAGACTGTTATGTGTTCAGTTTAATTTTAAGAACTTTTCCTAACTGTATTTTATAATTCTTTTCACAGAGAATTTAGAAAGTATTAAATAGCAGAAAAAATTACCCCCAATCCCAATAGCCAGAGTTAACCCTGGGATGTTTTTTATCCGTATGGTTGCTTTAATTTTAATATGCCTTGTGTATCATAATAAACACACAGATAGGTATTTATTCAATACATAAATATGATAATAATGGCTAGAAATCTATTATCTGTCTGATTTTGTTGGTAACTTACCTGGTGAAGGTGTCCCTCTATACTGTGTTGCAACAGGTTTTGTAAAAATATAACCTATAAAGACATTTGGGAAAATTACTTAAAATATGCTTCCCCAATAGATTCATAGATGTTTTCAGTCATCCTCTAGAGATCAAATTATAAAGAAATTCATCACAAGAATGACTCTGTAAAAGTTAAAAGTAAAACAAAAGTTTAAAAAAATGTTAAATTCAACTTCCCAATTTAAAATCAGTGCAAGTTCATTGTGAGATACTGTCCCTTTTTCCATCTCTTAGAAATCCTCCAGGAGTTTAGAGTGAGAGTGTTCATTTCTTTCCAAACACCTAGTTTCACATCAAGCTAGAAATTTATAGGACTTCCTTAGCAGTCCAGTGCCTTGCAGTGCAAGGATCACTGGTTCAATCCCTGCCCTGGGAAGATCCCATGTGCAGCGGAATGGCTGGACCAGTGTGTTCAATTATGAGCCCTCACTCTGCAGCACATGTGCCCAGAGCTGGTGCTCTGCAAAAAGAGAGGCCACTGCAATGGGAGGCCCACACAGGCCAAAGAATAAAGATGAATGGAAAACAACAACAACAACAACAACAAAATAAAACAAACAAATAATAACAACAGAAAAGGCCAAAACTTAAGAAAAAAGCCAGAGATTCATAGATTTAGAAACTAGCCTACGGATCATCTCACTGACCTTTGAGGTGTCACTGAAGTTTAAAGATGAAAGGAATTTCGGTTGGTTTGGTCTCTAAGTCATGTCCAACTCTTGTGACTCCATGGACTGTAGCTTGGCAGGCTCCTCTGTCCATGGAATTCTTCAAGCAAGAATATTGGAGTGGGTTCCCATTTCTTTCTCCAGGGGATCTTCTTGACCCAGGTTTACCCAGGAATCAAACTTGGGTCTCCTGCATTGTAGGCAGATTCTTTCCTGACTGAACTCTGATTTTAGACGCCATATAGTCTGTGCTTTATTTGATAGGCAGGATGAAATGATACTCATGGGGAGGAGGGTCAATCAATTCTCCACAGTTAAACTAATTTGCAGCAAAATTCTGGTCATTTGTTATTTCTGCAACTATTATTAATTTAGTGCCTACTACATGCAAGATTATTAGCTGCAGGCTTCCCTGGTAGCTCATCTGGTAAAGAATCTTCCCCTAATGCAGGATACCCAGGTTCAATTCTTGAGTTGGGAAGATCCCCTGGAGAAAAAAAAAAATGGCAACCCACTCCAGTGTTCTTGCCTGGAGAATCCCATCCCAGTCCAAGGGGTCACAAGATTCAGACACAACTCAGTGACTAAACCACCACCACCGCTTCAGACTTAGAGCTCTCTCCAAGGGCTTCTTAGCATTAGGACTTTATATTCAAATCAGAGCTTTGGCTTTTCCTTGAAAACCATCTATCTTCTGTGTCAGGATGTTTGTCCTTTATGTCCCTTCCACCTCCAGCACCCTTCCCCAGTTTCTGCAAGGTAGGTCTCTTCTCATTTAACTCTCATCAGAAATGTCACAAACTCAAAGAAAAATTTCTTCCTACCCTTCTCTAAGCCTCCCTTCTGCAGTATGTTCATCCCCTTCCCTGGTTTCTTTCTGTGTGCTGGTTTTCACTCTTTTCTTATTTTATTTATTATTCTGCTGGATGTCTCTGTTCTCTCCCTCTGTCTGCTCCCATCTGTCCTGAACATGAACTCAGAAGCTCATTTATGTTACTGCTGTGGTCTTGGTGTTGGGTACCTCATGTGCAATTATTGAATTCATAAGTGAGTAAATGAATTCAGGGACTGAGAATCAAATCATTTATAAAAACATATTACTCTCCACAAGAGGAGGACATCTGATACACTTAGAAATAATGGTTTTATCCTTAGGATTATGTGAGAAAGTCAACAAGATTTTTACCTCCTACCCCCTCATTTCCTCACACTTTTCACATCTCCTCTTCATCTAATGAGTTAAGGGTAGGGGTAATCATTTCCAACGTCTTTTTATTATTCTATAAGGTAGTCACATCGAGAGACTTGCTTTGGAGGATTTCAGAAGATGCAAAGCTGATGACAGCTTTGGCACTGGAGACCAAGGCAACCTTTGGAGTCACTTGAACTTGCTGACCTTGTGATGTCTCATTTAAAGCCTTAGTCCACATCTGCTTGCCCACTTCAAGCACAAATTCATTTCTTCTCTGGGAATCCCTTCCAAATATTGTGTCCCTCCCCTCCCCTACGTGAGTCATATGTCTAATTGGATGCAGTAGCCCCACTTGCCCTCTGGAACCACACAATGAATGCCTCTTGTTCCCTCTATGTAAGAGCTCTACATATATTTGAGAATATTTAAATATTATGCCACATGTTTGCTCTTCTTCAAGCTAAATGTTTTCATTTTTCGCTACTTACAAAAATTAGAGCAACTCTGCTAGTCTTCTATTTTCCTGGAATTTTCCCTTCTCCATCACTTCTCAGAAATCACCATCCCATACCCAGGTTTGTTTCCTAGTTTATAATTATTGTCATAGCTAAATACTTATTTACTACCATACTATGCGCCGGCTGCTAGAGAAAGGACCTAAAGGCAATTACTTTGTTTAGTCCTTAGGCAAATAGTAGGCAGTAGTAGGAATACCAACATGGTCTGCATTTTACAGGCAAGAACACTGAGACTAGGAGAGGGTAAATGATTTGCCTTCATGTTCTCTGGCTTTCAGATGAGAAGCTAGGTTTGAAGCTAGTTTTTTCATGTCTGTGCTTTAACCATTGCACTACCTTAATAATCCCCTAGTGTGGGGTCAGGAAAAATATTTGTTTGGGTATTTCCATAACACCTTATAAATGAATGAGCTTTTTAGTCAACCTAATACCTAAGAAAACCCCGAATCCCTTCCTCAATTCCTAGAGCATTCAGTAGTTCCTTGAGACTTGCTGTAACTCAAGTTACAAACATGTCTGAGGGGCTAAACACATTTCAGGTAATTGCCTGTTCCTTATCTGTGTGCTGAGGGCTAGTATTTCTGACACATAAACACTGCATTTGGGACGACTTTAAGCATAACACTCTCAGGAAGAGGTCAAAATAATGCTACTTTGATAACCACTTCATAATATGCCTATGTTACTTCTTTATTAAAATGAATTGATTTCCATTTCTGCCCAAACCACATAATCTATCAGTCAATAAGAGTTCCTTCTTTCTTTTTTTTTCCCTGCATCACACCTCAGTAACGGACCACAAAGTGGGAAATAACTCCCCCATGGATTCAGGGTTCATGCCTGTGGCTTGTACATTTTTGGCAGGAGAAGGAGGAAATTATAATTTTTTTGAAAACTCTTTGAAAAATGACCATAGGTCCACTGTCGTCGTCATTAATGACTCTTTAATTTAGAAGTTAAACTCATGAAAATGGCAATAAAGAGCTCTACATATATTTGAGAATATTTAAATATTATCCCAATTTTTCCCGCAAAATTTTTTTTACAAAAATTAGAGCAACTCTGCTAGTCTTCTATTTTCCTGGAATTTTCCCTTCTCCATCACTTCTCAGAAATCACCATCCCATACCCAGGTTTGTTTCCTAGTTTATAATTATTGTCATAGCTAAATACTTATTTACTACCATACTATGCGCCGGCTGCTAGAGAAAGGACCTAAAGGCAATTACTTTGTTTAGTCCTTAGGCAAATAGTAGGCAGTAGTAGGAATACCAACATGGTCTGCATTTTACAGGCAAGAACACTGAGACTAGGAGAGGGTAAATGATTTGCCTTCATGTTCTCTGGCTTTCAGATGAGAAGCTAGGTTTGAAGCTAGTTTTTTCATGTCTGTGCTTTAACCATTGCACTACCTTAATAATCCCCTAGTGTGGGGTCAGGAAAAATATTTGTTTGGGTATTTCCATAACACCTTATAAATGAATGAGCTTTTTAGTCAACCTAATACCTAAGAAAACCCCGAATCCCTTCCTCAATTCCTAGAGCATTCAGTAGTTCCTTGAGACTTGCTGTAACTCAAGTTACAAACATGTCTGAGGGGCTAAACACATTTCAGGTAATTGCCTGTTCCTTATCTGTGTGCTGAGGGCTAGTATTTCTGACACATAAACACTGCATTTGGGACGACTTTAAGCATAACACTCTCAGGAAGAGGTCAAAATAATGCTACTTTGATAACCACTTCATAATATGCCTATGTTACTTCTTTATTAAAATGAATTGATTTCCATTTCTGCCCAAACCACATAATCTATCAGTCAATAAGAGTTCCTTCTTTCTTTTTTTTTCCCTGCATCACACCTCAGTAACGGACCACAAAGTGGGAAATAACTCCCCCATGGATTCAGGGTTCATGCCTGTGGCTTGTACATTTTTGGCAGGAGAAGGAGGAAATTATAATTTTTTTGAAAACTCTTTGAAAAATGACCATAGGTCCACTGTCGTCGTCATTAATGACTCTTTAATTTAGAAGTTAAACTCATGAAAATGCCAATAAAGCAACACATTCCTTCACACAGAGCTGTTTTTCAGAATATTTGATAAAACTCTTTCAATGCTGGCTAGGCTTAGAATTAAAGCACGCTTCTCATCTTAGAACACTGTGATCTTGCCACAGCTGCTTGACTCCCTGGGGCCACTTTCTCCACCTTACCGGGCAAGTGTCAATAAAAATCCATCCACCAGCCTGGGATGGGGGCCTGGTGGCTCAGTTGCAAAGAGTCCACCTACCAATGCAAGAGACATTGGTTTAATCCCTGGGTCAGGAAGATCCCCTGGAAAAGGAAATGGCAATTCACTCCAGTATTCTTGCCTGGAGAATCCCATGGACAAAGGAGCCTGATGGGCTACAGTGCATGGGGTCACAAAGAGTTGGACAAAACTGAGAGACTAAGAACAACAACCACATTGGGATCTGAATAGTATTCATTTCATTATTCACTTAAGTCAGATAAGACTAAAATGCGATAGTTTTTCTTCAATCTATAATCCTGTGTCCCATATAATAGCATCCTGCTAAAAAATTTCCACTTACCTGTCAATAGTAATACAAAGATCATTTTTCGGTCCATCCTGAAATCATGAGCTGGCTGGCCAAGGTCAGTGCAAGAAAACCGCCAAAGACCACTGACGGGACATCTGTGGCCTCAGCCTACACATCGCTATCTCTCAGGCTCACCTGCTCCAGGCATCGGATGATAGGCTGGGTGACATTTTTAAATGATGCAAAGTTGCACATCGTCTGTCAATAAAGATACGTGGGTATCTGCTTAACCAGGATTATAAAAGTATTCAGTCAGGTCTTCACTTCAGGGAGCTAGCAGCTACATGTTAAAATTACTTTGCATAAATTCAGTGAGCAGGGTGAGGTAGGAGCAGTCTGGAGCCACCCAATTGGCCAAATGAGAATTAGACTGTGAAGGTCTGAGACTAGGGCCTGTGTTAGGCTGAGGTCATTAGGAACATTCTCAGTTTTAACGTGAAGATTCTTGTGAGCCATGGAGAAAATGACTTCTTACATGAAATAAACATGTTTGAGAACTGGAATTACTATTAGAGAGCTCTGAGGTTTGAAAAAACTCTCTAGTTTGTGGCCAAGTTGTACAGCAAAGTAATAATACGCGAGACACAAGGTATCTTTAATTCAAAATAGAATTTGAATGAACAGCTAGGGTGCACACTGAACCAGTGAAGTGATTCCTCCCCAAACATGCCTCATTAAGGAAGCATAGGGTGGATGATTAGGAGACTGGTGCTGACATATATACACTACTGACACCATGTATAAAATGGTAACTAATGCAAACATATTGTATAGCTCAGGGAACTCTATTCAGTGCTCTGAGATGAACACTGAGCACTACATGGGAAAGAAAATCCAAAAAGAGGGGATATGGGTATACATATAGCTGATTTACTTTACTGTCTAGTGGAGACTAAGACAATACTATTATGTCAAATAATTGTGTGAAACAATTATGTGGTGGTGGTCAAGTCACTCAGTCGTGTCCAACTCTCTTTTTTTTTTATAGTTTTTTTTTTTGCAGGGGGAAGGGTGGGGGGGGAGGGGGGGAGGCGGGCCGCTTCTATTGGTCTTTTTTTTGTGTGTGTGTGTTTTCTTTTTCTTTATTTTAAAGATTCCACAGAGTTTTGTTGTTCACCAAGATGTATGTTCCCAGATCATTCATATGCATATCCCTAGACCCACCCCCCCCCCAGATCCCCCGCCTCCCACCCCTCCAGACCATCGCCCCAAGTGATTGTAGGTACTCCTATTCCATTAGCACAATGACCATAGCTATCTTTTCCACACGTGCCAGTATAGGTTTCGATGTTACTTCCTCTATGCCTCCCTCTCACTGTTCGGTCTCCACAATGTCTTTATGTCTATTCTCTGTTTTCCCATGAGTTCACTGCGTGTGTTATCATGACGCTCTTACTAGATCCCATATATATGAGTTAGTATACTGTACTTGTCTTTCTCTTTTTGACTTACTTCACTTTTTATGATAGGTTCTAGAGCTAGCCACCTCATTAGGACTGAGTCTTCTGCATTTCTTTTAACAGCTGAGTAGTATTCCATTGTATATATGTACCAGGGCTTCTGGATCCATTCATTTGTCGATGGACATCTAGGTTGCTTCCATGTTCTGGCCATTGTATAGAGAGCTGCAATGAACATTGGGGTACAGGTGCCTCTTTCAGTTTTGATCTCATCAGGTTATAGGCCTAAGAGTGGGATTGCTGTGTCATAGGGTGCTTCTATTTTTAGTTTTTTGAGGAATCTCCATATTGTCTTCCATAGAGGTTGGATCAGTTTACATTCCCACCAGCAATGCAAGAGGGTTCCCTTTTCTCCGCACCCTCTCCAGCATTTATTGTCCGTCGATTTCTTGGTGATGCCCATTCTGACGGGTGTGAGGTGGTATCTCATTGTGGTTTTAATTTGCATTTCTCTAATGATAAGTGAGGTTGAGCATTGTTTCATATGCTTTTGGATCATCTGTATGTCCTCTTTGGAGAGGCATCTCTATAGATCTTTTTCCCATTTTTTGATTGGGTTGTTCGTTTTCCCTGTGCTGAGTTGTCTGAGTCACTTGTAGATTTTGGAGATTAATTCTTTGCCTGTTGTTTCATTTGCTATGATTTTCTCCCACTCTGTGGGCTGTCTGTTCAGCTTTTTTGTAATTTCTTTTGCTGTACAAAAGCTTTTAAGTTTCATGAGGTCCCATATGTTCATTTTTCTTTTCAGTTCTGCTATTTTAGTTGGTGGGTCAGAGAAGATCTTGCTTTGATTGATGTCCTTGAGGGTTTTGCCTATATTCTCCTCTAAGAGTTTGATGGTTTCTGGTCTTACATTGAGGTCTTTAATCCATTTTGAGTTGATCTTAGTGTATGGTGTCAGGGTACGTTCCAACTTCATTTTTTTGCATGTAGCTGTCCAATGTTCCCAGCACCATTTGTTGAAGAGGCTGTCTTTGTCCCATTTCATAGTTTCGCCTCCTTTGTCAAAAATAAGGTACCCATAGGTGTGTGGGTTGATCTCTGGGTTCTCGATCTTGTTCCATTGGTTGATATTTCTGTTTTTGTGCCAGTACCATACTGTCTTGATGACTGCTGCATTGTAGTAGAGTCTAAAGTTAGGGAGGCTGATCCCTCCAGCTCCGTTTTTTTTTGTCAGGACTGCTTTGGATATTCGAGGTCTTTTGTGTTTCCATATGAACTGTGTTATTCTTTGGTCTAGTTCTGTGAAAAATGTCAATGGAAGTTGAATAGGTATTGCATTGAATCTGTAGATGATATTTGGTAGTATGGTCATTTTCACAATATTGATTCTTCCGACCCAGGAACATGGAATATTTCTCCATCTGTTTAAGTCTTCTTTAATGTCTCTCATGAGTGTCTTGTAATTTTCTGTGTACAGTTCTTTTGTTTCTTTGGGTAGGTTTATTCCTAGGTATTTGACTCTTTTGGTTGCAATGGTGAAGGGGATTGCCTCTTTGATTTCGTTTTCTGATTTTTCATTGTTTGTGTATAGGAATGCCATTGATTTCTGTGTGTTGACTTTGTATCCTGTGACTTTGCTGAATTCGTTGATTAGCTCTAGTAGCTTTGTAAGAGTCTTTGGGATTTTCTATGTATAATATCATGTCGTCTGCAAAAAGAGAGAGCTTGACTTCTTCCTTTCCAATCTGGATTCCTTTGATTTCTTTCTCTTCTCTTATTGCCGTTGCTAGAACTTCCAGGACTATGTTGAATAGTAGTGGTGAAAGTAGGCACCCCTGTCTTGTTCCTGATCTTAGAGGGAATGCTTTCATTTTTTCACCGTTGAGGATAATGTTCGCTGTGGGCTTCTCATATATGGCTTTCACTATGTTGAGATAGGTTCCTTCTATGCCCATTTTCTGAAGAGTTTTGATCATAAATGGGTGTTGTACTTTGTCGAAGGCTTTTCCTGCATCTATTGAGATGATCATGTGGATTTTGTCTTTCAATTTGTTGATATGGTGTATCACATTGATTGATTTGCGGATGTTGAAGAATCTTTGCATGCCTGGAATGAACCCGACTTGATCATGATGTATGAGTTTTTTGATGTGTCGTTGAATTCTGTTTGCTAGGATTTTGTTGAGGATCTTGGCATCTCTGGGTTCTCGATCTTGTTCCATTGGTTGATATTTCTGTTTTTGTGCCAGTACCATACTGTCTTGATGACTGCTGCATTGTAGTAGAGTCTAAAGTTAGGGAGGCTGATCCCTCCAGCTCCGTTTTTTTTTGTCAGGACTGCTTTGGATATTCGAGGTCTTTTGTGTTTCCATATGAACTGTGTTATTCTTTGGTCTAGTTCTGTGAAAAATGTCAATGGAAGTTGAATAGGTATTGCATTGAATCTGTAGATGATATTTGGTAGTATGGTCATTTTCACAATATTGATTCTTCCGACCCAGGAACATGGAATATTTCTCCATCTGTTTAAGTCTTCTTTAATGTCTCTCATGAGTGTCTTGTAATTTTCTGTGTACAGTTCTTTTGTTTCTTTGGGTAGGTTTATTCCTAGGTATTTGACTCTTTTGGTTGCAATGGTGAAGGGGATTGCCTCTTTGATTTCGTTTTCTGATTTTTCATTGTTTGTGTATAGGAATGCCATTGATTTCTGTGTGTTGACTTTGTATCCTGTGACTTTGCTGAATTCGTTGATTAGCTCTAGTAGCTTTGTAAGAGTCTTTGGGATTTTCTATGTATAATATCATGTCGTCTGCAAAAAGAGAGAGCTTGACTTCTTCCTTTCCAATCTGGATTCCTTTGATTTCTTTCTCTTCTCTTATTGCCGTTGCTAGAACTTCCAGGACTATGTTGAATAGTAGTGGTGAAAGTAGGCACCCCTGTCTTGTTCCTGATCTTAGAGGGAATGCTTTCATTTTTTCACCGTTGAGGATAATGTTCGCTGTGGGCTTCTCATATATGGCTTTCACTATGTTGAGATAGGTTCCTTCTATGCCCATTTTCTGAAGAGTTTTGATCATAAATGGGTGTTGTACTTTGTCGAAGGCTTTTCCTGCATCTATTGAGATGATCATGTGGATTTTGTCTTTCAATTTGTTGATATGGTGTATCACATTGATTGATTTGCGGATGTTGAAGAATCTTTGCATGCCTGGAATGAACCCGACTTGATCATGATGTATGAGTTTTTTGATGTGTCGTTGAATTCTGTTTGCTAGGATTTTGTTGAGGATCTTGGCATCTAAGTTCATCAGTGAAATTGACCTGTAATTTTCCTTTTTTGTGTTGTCTTTGCCTGGTTTTGGTATCAGGGTGATGGTGGCCTCGTAGAATGTGTTTGGAAGTTTTCCTTCCTTTGCAATTTTTTGGAAGAGTTTTAGAAGGACAGGTATTAGCTCTACTTTAAATGTTTGCCATTGGTCTTTCATTGGTCTCTTTTCATCTATCTTTGTTCTTTGGCCCATGTGGGCCTCCCATCGCGGTGGCCTCTGTTGTCGCAGAGCACCGGCTCTGGGCGCATGCGCTCCAGAGGTGTCCAATTCTTTTTGACTCCATGTACTGTAGCCCACCAGGCTCCTCTGTCCATGAACGCATCCTGGTAAGAATCCTGGAGTGAATTGCCATTTCCTCCTCGTATAGCTGATTCACTTTACTGTATAGTGGAGACTAACAGAGTTTTGTGAAATAATTATACTCCAATAAAAATTAATTTAAAAAATTGAAGCAATTTTAGACGTGTCAGTTCAAATAAAAAAGAGTTTATGCTGGCGAAAAAAGGAAGCATAAATGAATGATGAGACAATAATTGTGAACATTCAAAAGCACAAAGGACTATCCAAAAACTTTGTTGCCGAGCAGATTAAAGTGAGAGGTATGGTCATTCAAGAAAGATCAGTTTTACAGGAAGGTGGAACAGAAATAACATGAACTTGGATCTGGAACAGTCTCAGAGAAGGTGTTTGGATACCCCATCTCAAGTGTCACATGTCCTCTGAGTGTGTGAAAGTCTTTCCTGCTTGAGCCAGAAAATCAATTTGCTGAGTCAGCAACTTGTTGAATAAATTCTGTTTCTATTTTTACTCACATACGGTTTTAAAGAAGACTACTAATGAAACTGATACTTGCAGCTTCAGGAAACTGAGTCACTGAGAAAAATATACTTACTGGAAAACGATGGGGATAAATATCTGTTAACATTCTAAGCTCCCTGAAATTAAGGGCTAGATGAGGTGCTGAGAGATAGGCTTGGAGGAGGCCAAGAGGCACAGAAGGGCACCTGAGGGCCAGTGCTGTATCTGAAAGCCTCAGAGTCCTGGAGCGCCTCTGAAGGCCCCACCAATGCCTGCAAGACAATTGCAGCAAAGTTTACAAAGAATCCAGCGGAACCAATATTTAGCAAACCAATAGCTTGCCTAACTTCAGTGTTTGATAATACCAGGTTGGGCTTCAGAAACTGTTCTCAATAGGTATCCAAGTAAAAGAGATCTTGCCTTGCTAAGTCGCTTCAGTCTTATCCGACTCTGTGACCCCATGGACTGTAGCCCGCCAGGCTCTTCTGTCCATGGAATTCTCCAAGCAAAAATATTGGAGTGGGTTTCCATTTCCTCCTCTAAAAGAGATCTTAGGGGGAATTAATACAAACAATAAAGATTATTTCACATAGATTACATTTTAAGAGGGAAACAATTAGCATGAGCCTTAAAAATGCTATTTCCCTTTGAAAATGGGTAAATAAATTAGTTGCTACCCTCACAAGAGACTATTAGGCAGCTATTAAAATCATGTTTTCAAAAATAGTTGATAGGGAGACTCAGGATAAAACAGATAAGTGGAAAACAATAAGCTCAAATACTGTATATTCAGAAATAAAATCCTACTTGATTCTTTTTTTACCTCTGTGCTATGTTACTTCTGCCTGGAACATGCTTATGCTTTTCTCACATGACCTACTTCTCTTCTGCTTAAGGTATCAATTTGATAGTTCTTCCTCCAGAAAGCCTTCCCTGACTTCCAACCTCTGCATCAGGGGTCCCAGCTCTGGACTCATGCTGTACTCGGTTTATGTATTTTTATAGAATGTACCATACTCCATTGCAATTATTTTTGTGTCCCCAGTGGACTGTAGGTTCTAAACAGGCATGCCCTGCTTACAGTTATCTTATTTACCACTGAGTGTTTGGGGCATAATGATAATATTAATGAATGCTTGTCAAATCAGTAAATGACGAATGAATATTGCAATGCAGAGGAAAGTAATTTGTTTCAGGAGTGCTGAGGAGCAAAAGCTGCTCTTTAGGGTTGGGAAGATCCCCCGGAGGAGGAAACGGCAACCCACTCTAGTATTCTTGCCTGGGAAATCCCATGGAGAGAGGAACCTGGTGGGCTACAGTCCATGGTGTTGCAAAGAGTCGAACAGGACTGAGTGATTGAGCACACATGCATGCATCTAAATAGAAAGAAAGACAGAAACAGAGATAGAATGATATTCTTTGTATTATATCTTAGCTTCAAGTTAGCCCCTGTATGGGAATCCCTAATAAAGCAGGAAGGAGAAAAGGAAACCAATAGCTTGCCTAACTTCAGTGTTTGATAATACCAGGTTGGGCTTCAGAAACTGTTCTCAATAGGTATCCAAGTAAAAGAGATCTTGCCTTGCTAAGTCGCTTCAGTCTTATCCGACTCTGTGACCCCATGGGCTGTAGCCAGCCAGGCTCTTCTGTCCATGGAATTCTCCAGGCAAGAGTATGGAGTGGGTTTCCATTTCCTCCTCTAAAAGAGATCTTAGGGGGAATTAATACAAACAATAAAGATTATTTCACATAGATTACATTTTAAGAGGGAAACAATTAGCATGAGCCTTAAAAATGCTATTTCCCTTTGAAAATGGGTAAATAAATTAGTTGCTACCCTCACAAGAGACTATTAGGCAGCTATTAAAATCATGTTTTCAAAAATAGTTGATAGGGAGACTCAGGATAAAACAGATAAGTGGAAAACAATAAGCTCAAATACTGTATATTCAGAAATAAAATCCTACTTGATTCTTTTTTTACCTCTGTGCTATGTTACTTCTGCCTGGAACATGCTTATGCTTTTCTCACATGACCTACTTCTCTTCTGCTTAAGGTATCAATTTGATAGTTCTTCCTCCAGAAAGCCTTCCCTGACTTCCAACCTCTGCATCAGGGGTCCCAGCTCTGGACTCATGCTGTACTCGGTTTATGTATTTTTATAGAATGTACCATACTCCATTGCAATTATTTTTGTGTCCCCAGTGGACTGTAGGTTCTAAACAGGCATGCCCTGCTTACAGTTATCTTATTTACCACTGAGTGTTTGGGGCATAATGATAATATTAATGAATGCTTGTCAAATCAGTAAATGACGAATGAATATTGCAATGCAGAGGAAAGTAATTTGTTTCAGGAGTGCTGAGGAGCAAAAGCTGCTCTTTAGGGTTGGGAAGATCCCCCGGAGGAGGAAACGGCAACCCACTCTAGTATTCTTGCCTGGGAAATCCCATGGAGAGAGGAACCTGGTGGGCTACAGTCCATGGTGTTGCAAAGAGTCGAACAGGACTGAGTGATTGAGCACACATGCATGCATCTAAATAGAAAGAAAGACAGAAACAGAGATAGAATGATATTCTTTGTATTATATCTTAGCTTCAAGTTAGCCCCTGTATGGGAATCCCTAATAAAGCAGGAAGGAGAAAAGGAAACGGCCTAAAATTCAACTTCCTGCGTTCTTCAGCCTGAGATGACTGACCTGGAGAACACTTTTCTTCGTGGGACCTTGTGCTTTCTTGAAAAATCATTTCATTCACCCTTCTTGAAGCTCCTGCAGTACTAACACACACTGGTTCATTTGTTATCCTGCATGACCCCTTTTCTTATACCTGTAGGTCCGGACTTTTGCTCTTGTAGAAGCATCTGGCAGAACACCGCGCAGAGCTGAGGATCAGTCCAGAAATTGTTCTCATTGTGGGTGACCAGATGACATGGGTAGTCCCTACATGAACTTGAGGCCACAGGACAGGAATGGGAGTTCTGTTCGTGGTCACCTGGAAGGATCAGATAGCTCCTAATGACGTGGGTCACGTATGGGTCTGCAGCTTCCTTCAGGCAGACATACTAACACTGTGTGATCTGATTAAAGACAGACTAACTTGGATGGCTCTCAGCCTAGTAACTGAAGGTTGGCTCCAGCGTAACACACAGGGTGTGTGGAAGAAGAACTGCATGGTGCCCTCTAGTGGTGCATCTACATACTAGAAGGAGTAGCTGAAATCTGAGCAGACAGAAAACAAACATTAGATTGCATTTTTTCCTTTCTCGTTTTCCCCTTTCTGGCATTTTCCCAATCTTCTTTTTTTTTTTTTTTAAATTTATTTATTTATTTATTTATTTATTTTTGTACATGTATGTTCCCAGATCAATCAGATGCATATCCCTTGGCCCTCCCCCCACCCAGGTTCCCCCCCCCATCCCTCCAGACCATTGCTCCAAGTGGTTGTAGGTACTCCTATTCCCCTAGCACAATGACAATAGCTATCCTTTCTACACATGACAGTAAAGGTTCCCATGTTACTCCCTCCCATTGTTCGGTCTCCACAATGTCTTTATGTCTATTCTGTTTTTTCATGAGTTCACTGTGTGTGTTATCATGACCATCTTACTAGATTCCATATATATGAGTTAGTATACTATACTTGTCTTTCTCTTTTTGACTTACTTCACTTTTTATGATAGGTTCTAAAGCCAGCCACCTCATTAGGACTGAGTCTTCTGCATTTCTTTTAACAGCTGAGTAGTATTCCATTGTATATATGTACCAGAGCTTCTGGATCCATTCATTTGTCGATGGACATCTAGGTTGCTTCCATGTTCTGGCTATTGTATAGAGAGCTGCAATGAACATTGGGGTACAGGTGCCTCTTTCAGTTTTGATTTCATCAGGATATAGGCCTAATAGTGGGATTGCTGGGTCATAGGGTGCTTCTATTTTTTGTTTTTTAAGGAATCTCCATATTGTCTTCCATAGAGGTTGTATTAATTTACATTCCCACCAGCAATGCAAGAGGGTTCCCTTTTCTCCACACCCTCCAGCATTTGTTGTCTGTCGATTTGTTGATGATGGCCATTCTGACAGGTGTGAGGTGGTATCTCATTGTGGTTTTAATTTGCATTTCTCTAATAATAAGCGAGGTTGAGCATCGTTTCATGTGCTTTTGGACCATTTGTATGTCCCCTTTGGAGAGGCGTCTCTTTAGATCTTTTTCCCATTTTTTGTTTGGGCTGCTCATTTTCCCTGTGCTGAGTTGTCTGAGTTGCTTGTAGATTTTGGAGATTAATTCTTTGTCTGTTGTTTCATTTGCTATGATTTTCTCCCACTCTGTGGGCTGTCTGTTCAGCTTTTTTGTAGTTTCTTTAGCTGTACAAAAGCTTTTAAGTTTCATGAGGTCCCATATGTTCATTTTTCTTTTCAGTTCTGCTATTTTAGTTGGTGGGTCAGAGAAGATCTTGCTTTGATTGATGTCCTTGAGGGTTTTGCCTATATTCTCCTCTAAGAGTTTGATGGTTTCTGGTCTTACATTGAGGTCTTTAATCCATTTTCCCCCATCCCTCCAGACCATTGCTCCAAGTGGTTGTAGGTACTCCTATTCCCCTAGCACAATGACAATAGCTATCCTTTCTACACATGACAGTAAAGGTTCCCATGTTACTCCCTCCCATTGTTCGGTCTCCACAATGTCTTTATGTCTATTCTGTTTTTTCATGAGTTCACTGTGTGTGTTATCATGACCATCTTACTAGATTCCATATATATGAGTTAGTATACTATACTTGTCTTTCTCTTTTTGACTTACTTCACTTTTTATGATAGGTTCTAAAGCCAGCCACCTCATTAGGACTGAGTCTTCTGCATTTCTTTTAACAGCTGAGTAGTATTCCATTGTATATATGTACCAGAGCTTCTGGATCCATTCATTTGTCGATGGACATCTAGGTTGCTTCCATGTTCTGGCTATTGTATAGAGAGCTGCAATGAACATTGGGGTACAGGTGCCTCTTTCAGTTTTGATTTCATCAGGATATAGGCCTAATAGTGGGATTGCTGGGTCATAGGGTGCTTCTATTTTTAGTTTTTTAAGGAATCTCGATATTGTCTTCCATAGAGGGTGTATTAATTTACATTCCCACCAGCAATGCAAGAGGGTTCCCTTTTCTCCACACCCTCTCCAGCATTTGTTGTCTGTCGATTTGTTGATGATGGCCATTCTGACAGGTGTGAGGTGGTATCTCATTGTGGTTTTAATTTGCATTTCTCTAATAATAAGCGAGGTTGAGCATCGTTTCATGTGCTTTTGGACCATTTGTATGTCCCCTTTGGAGAGGCGTCTCTTTAGATCTTTTTCCCATTTTTTGATTGGTTTGTTCGTTTCCCCTGTGCTGAGTTGTCTGAGTTGCTTGTAGATTTTGGAGATTAATTCTTTGTCTGTTGTTTCATTTGCTATGATTTTCTCCCACTCTGTGGGCTGTCTGTTCAGCTTTTTTGTAGTTTCTTTAGCTGTACAAAAGCTTTTAAGTTTCATGAGGTCCCATATGTTCATTTTTCTTTTCAGTTCTGCTATTTTAGTTGGTGGGTCAGAGAAGATCTTGCTTTGATTGATGTCCTTGAGGGTTTTGCCTATATTCTCCTCTAAGAGTTTGATGGTTTCTGGTCTTACATTGAGGTCTTTAATCCATTTTGAGTTGATCTTAGTGTATGGCGTCAGGGAATGTTCCAATTTCATTTTTTTGCATGTAGCTGTCCAATTCTCCCAGCACCACTTGTTAAAGAGACTGTCTTTGTCCCATTTTATAGTTTCTCCTCCTTTATCAAAAATAAGGTACCCATAGGTGCGTGGGTTGATCTCTGGGTTCTCAATCTTGTTCCATTGATCTATAGTTCTGTTTTTGTGCCAGTACCATACTGTCTTGAGGACTGTTGCTTTGTAGTAGAGTCTGAAGTTAGGGAGGCTGATCCCTCCAACTCCATTTTTCTTCCTCAGGATTGCTTTGGCTATTCAAGGTCTTCTGTGTTTCCATATGAACTGTGTGATTCTTTGGTCTAGTTCTGTGAAAAATGTCAATGGAAGTTGAATAGGTATTGCATTGAATCTGTAGATGATATTTGGAAGTATGGTCATTTTCACAATATTGATTCTTCCAATCCAGGAACATGGAATATCTCTCCATCTGTTTAAGTCTTCTTTAATGTCTCTCATGAGTGTCTTGTAATTTTCTGTGTACAGTTCTTTTGTTTCTTTGGGTAGGTTTATTCCTAGATATTTGATTCTTTTGGTTGCAATGGTGAAGGGGATTGCCTCTTTGATTTCATTTTCTGATTTTTCATTGTTTGTGTATAGGAATGCCAGTGACTTCTGTGTGTTGACTTTATATCCTGCAACTTTGCTGAATTCATTGATTAGTTCTAGTAGCTTTGTAACCGTGTCTTTGGGATGTTTTATGTATAATATCATGTCGTCTGCAAAAAGAGAGAGCTTGACTTCTTCCTTTCCAATCTGGATTCCTTTGATTTCTTTCTCTTGTCTTATTGCTGTTGCTAGGACTTCCAGGACTATGTTGAATAGCAGTGGTGAAAGTGGGCACCCCTGTCTTGTTCCTGATCTTAGAGGGAATGCTTTCAGTTTTTCACCATTAACAATAATGTTCGCTGTAGGTTTCTCATAGATGGCTTTTATTATGTTGAGATAGGTTCCTTCTATGCCCATTTTCTGAAGAGTTTTGATCATAAATGGATGTTGTACTTTGTCGAAGGCTTTTTCTGCATCTATTGAGATGATCATGTGATTTTTGTCTTTCAACTTGTTGATATGGTGTATCACGTTGATTGATTTGCGGATGTTGAAGAAGCCTTGCATGCCTGGGATGAACCCAACTTGATCGTGATGTATGAGTTTTTTGACATGTCGTTGAATTCTGTTTGCTAGGATTTTGTTGAGGATCTTGGCATCTAAGTTCATCAGTGAAATTGGCCTATAGTTTTCCTTTTTTGTGTTGTCTTTGCCTGGTTTGGGTATCAGGGTGATGGTGGCCTCGTAGAATGTGTTTGGGAGTTTTCCTTCCTGTGCAATTTTTTGAAAGAGTTTTAGAAGGACAGGAATTAGCTCCTCTTTAAATGTTTGGTAGAATTCGGCTGTGAAGCCATCTGGTCCTGGGCTTTTATTTTTGGGTAGATTTTTAATCACAAAGTTGATTTCTGAGCTTGTGATTGGGTTGTTCAAAGTTTCTGTTTCTTCCTGGCTCAGTCTTGGGAGATTAATCCTGTCCAAGAAACTGTCCATTTCTTCCAGGTTGTCCAGTTTGTTGCCATAGAGTTGCTCATAATAGTCTCTTAGAATCCTTTGGATTTCTGCATTATCTGTTGTAATCTCTCCTTTTTCATTTTTGATTTTGTTGATCTGGTTCTTCTCTCTCTTTTTCTTAATGAGTCTGGCCAGTGGCTTGTCAATTTTGTTTACCTTTTCAAAGAACCAGCTTTTTGTTTTATTTATCTTTACTATTGTTTCTTTTGTTTCTTTCTCATTTATTTCTGCTCTGATCTTTATGATTTCTCTTCTTCTGCTGGCTCTGGGATGTTTTTGTTCTTCTTTCTCCAACTGTTTTAAGCGGAGGGTTAGGTCATCTGCTTCATATTTTCCTAGTTTCTTGAGGTGGGATTGTATTGCTATAAATTTCCCTCTTAGAACTGCTTTTGCTGTATCCCATAGGTTTTGCACTGTCGTGTGTTCATTGTCATTTTCTTCTAGGAATTGTTTAATTTCTCCTTTGATTTCCTCAACGATCAGTTGGTTTTTTAGGTATGTATTGTTTAATCTCCATGTGTTTCTGTTTTTAGGGTTTTTTTCTGGTAGTTGATCTCCAGTCTCATTGCATTGTGGTCCGAGAAGATGGTTGATATAATTTCGGTTTTCTTGAACTGACTGAGGTTAGATTTGTGGCCCAAGATGTGGTCTATCCTGGAGAATGTTCCGTGAGCGCTTGAGAAGAAAGTGTATTCTTCTGCTTTTGGATGGAACGTCCTAAAGATATCGATGAGGTCCATCTTTTCCAGTGTGGCATTTAAGGCTTGTGTTTCTTTATTAATTTTCTGTTTTGTTGATCTGTCCATTGGTGTGAGAGGAGTGTTAAAGTCTCCTACTATTATTGTGTTATTGTTGATTTCTTCTTTTATGTCTGAAAGTACCTGTCTTATGTATTGAGGTGCCCCTGTGTTGGGTGCGTAGATATTCATGACTGTTATGTCTTCCTCTTGGATAGATCCCTTAATCATGATGTAGTGACCTGCCTTGTCTCTTAGAATCTTCTTTACTTTAAAGTCTATTTTGTCTGATATGAGGATTGCTACTCCAGCTTTCTTTTGATTTCCATTTGCATGAAATATCTTTTTCCAGCCTTTCACTTTCAGTCTATGAGTGTCTCTAGGTCTGAAGTGGGTCTCTTGTAAACAGCATATATATGGGTCTTGCTTCTGGATCCATTCAGCCAACCTGTGTTGTTTGGTTGGAGCATTTAATCCATTTACGTTCAAAGTAATTATTGATACGAATGTTCCTATTGTCATCTTCTTAGAAATTTGGGGTTTGTTTTGTAAGGCTTCTCCTACTCTTGTATTTATTGGCTATATCAGGTCCTTTAACACTTGTTGTAGGGCTGGTTTTGTGGTACAGAATTCTTTTAGTTTTTGCTTGTCTGTGAAATTTGGGAGTTTGTTTTGCTATAAATTTCCCTCTTAGAACTGCTTTTGCTGTATCCCATAGGTTTTGCACTGTCGTGTGTTCATTGTCATTTTCTTCTAGGAATTGTTTAATTTCTCCTTTGATTTCCTCAACGATCAGTTGGTTTTTTAGGTATGTATTGTTTAATCTCCATGTGTTTCTGTTTTTAGGGTTTTTTTCTGGTAGTTGATCTCCAGTCTCATTGCATTGTGGTCCGAGAAGATGGTTGATATAATTTCGGTTTTCTTGAACTGACTGAGGTTAGATTTGTGGCCCAAGATGTGGTCTATCCTGGAGAATGTTCCGTGAGCGCTTGAGAAGAAAGTGTATTCTTCTGCTTTTGGATGGAACGTCCTAAAGATATCGATGAGGTCCATCTTTTCCAGTGTGGCATTTAAGGCTTGTGTTTCTTTATTAATTTTCTGTTTTGTTGATCTGTCCATTGGTGTGAGAGGAGTGTTAAAGTCTCCTACTATTATTGTGTTATTGTTGATTTCTTCTTTTATGTCTGAAAGTACCTGTCTTATGTATTGAGGTGCCCCTGTGTTGGGTGCGTAGATATTCATGACTGTTATGTCTTCCTCTTGGATAGATCCCTTAATCATGATGTAGTGACCTGCCTTGTCTCTTAGAATCTTCTTTACTTTAAAGTCTATTTTGTCTGATATGAGGATTGCTACTCCAGCTTTCTTTTGATTTCCATTTGCATGAAATATCTTTTTCCAGCCTTTCACTTTCAGTCTATGAGTGTCTCTAGGTCTGAAGTGGGTCTCTTGTAAACAGCATATATATGGGTCTTGCTTCTGGATCCATTCAGCCAGCCTGTGTTGTTTGGTTGGAGCATTTAATCCATTTACGTTCAAAGTAATTATTGATACGAATGTTCCTATTGTCATCTTCTTAGAAATTTGGGGTTTGTTTTGTAAGGCTTCTCCTACTCTTGTATTTATTGGCTATATCAGGTCCTTTAACACTTGTTGTAGGGCTGGTTTTGTGGTACAGAATTCTTTTAGTTTTTGCTTGTCTGTGAAGCTTTTGACTTCACCATCGATTTTGAATGAGATTCTTGCTGGGTAGAGAATTCGTGGTTGCAGGTTATTCTCTTTTAGCCGTTTAAATGTATCTTGCCATTCTCTTCTGGCCTGTAGGGTTTCTGTTGAGAGATCCGCAGTTAAACGTATGGGGTTTCCTTTATATGTTATTTGTTGTTTGCTCCTAGCTGCTTTTAGTAATCTGTCTTTATATTTAGTCTGCGTTAGTTTGATTAGTATGTGCCTTGGTGTGTTTCTTCTGGGGTTTCTCCTGTATGGAACTCTTTGTGCTTCCTGGACTTGGCTGACTATCTCCTTTCCCATGCTGGGGAAGTTTTCAACTATAACCTCTTCAAGAATTTTTTCATAGTCTTTCTTCTCTTCTTCTTCTTCTGGAACTCCTATAATTCTAATGTTGGTGCGTTTAATATTGTCCCATAGGTCTCTGAGGCTATCCTCAGTTCTTTTAATTCTTTGGGCTTTGTTCTGTTCTTCAGTACTTATTTCCACCATTCTGTCTTCCAGCTCACTTATCCGTTCTTCAGCCTCTGATACTCTACTGTTGAGACCTTCTATAGTATTTTTGAGTTCAGCAATTGAGTTGGTGGTCTCTATTTGCTTATTTTTCATTTCCTGCATGTCTTTTCTCAATGCACTAATTTCCTCTAATATTCTGTTTTCGGTGTTTTGCATTCTCATTAGTATAGTTTTTCTGAATTCTCTTTCAGATAGTTTGTCTATCTCCTCCTCTGTCATTTGAAGTGGTGTTTCTCTAGCTTGGTCCTTCATTTGTACAGTGTTTCTCTGACGTTTCATTATTAGGTTAATTTTTGTTTCTTTGTGTGTGTCTGTGTGTATGGAGTTCTTATTCCCACCAGGCTTCTTGGTTGAATTCTCCCTTCCTTTGGGTTTTTGTCCTTGTAGAAGGGTTCAGTGGCTGGTGTCTTGGGTGGTGATAGACCTTGTTTACAGGTGAATAATCTGTAGTGTTGTATGTTCTTCGATAATCAGTGTGGGGTCTTGGAATCCGGGCTTCCGCTTCGCGGATCCTTGGTTTGATGATTGGTCAGGGAGTGTAGGCTCTATGTCTGGTTTGCTATGGTGTTCTGTGATACTAGTTCACACACTAGCATCTGAGGAACAAGAGGTGCATCCCTGATGGGTGACAGTCATAAAAGCATGCAGATGTTTTCTAACATAATCATAAGATACACATACATATACAGCAATCCCACAACTGACCAGTTTTACAGAGATAAGGCGAGGAAATCTTTCTAGCAACTCATGCAATCACAGATGATACTTGCCCGTTAAGCTTTGAATTAATTAAAACAGTGCCTGAATAATAGATCTAGCACAAGGTCCTGGCTTGGATAATTACAATGAAAGCAATTTTAAATTAGGACATGTGCTCGGGGTGACAAGGAGGACGGTTTCTCCTGTATGGAACTCTTTGTGCTTCCTGGACTTGGCTGACTATCTCCTTTCCCATGCTGGGGAAGTTTTCAACTATAACCTCTTCAAGAATTTTTTCATAGTCTTTCTTCTCTTCTTCTTCTTCTGGAACTCCTATAATTCTAATGTTGGTGCGTTTAATATTGTCCCATAGGTCTCTGAGGCTATCCTCAGTTCTTTTAATTCTTTGGGCTTTGTTCTGTTCTTCAGTACTTATTTCCACCATTCTGTCTTCCAGCTCACTTATCCGTTCTTCAGCCTCTGATACTCTACTGTTGAGACCTTCTATAGTATTTTTGAGTTCAGCAATTGAGTTGGTGGTCTCTATTTGCTTATTTTTCATTTCCTGCATGTCTTTTCTCAATGCACTAATTTCCTCTAATATTCTGTTTTCGGTGTTTTGCATTCTCATTAGTATAGTTTTTCTGAATTCTCTTTCAGATAGTTTGTCTATCTCCTCCTCTGTCATTTGAAGTGGTGTTTCTCTAGCTTGGTCCTTCATTTGTACAGTGTTTCTCTGACGTTTCATTATTAGGTTAATTTTTGTTTCTTTGTGTGTGTCTGTGTGTATGGAGTTCTTATTCCCACCAGGCTTCTTGGTTGAATTCTCCCTTCCTTTGGGTTTTTGTCCTTGTAGAAGGGTTCAGTGGCTGGTGTCTTGGGTGGTGATAGACCTTGTTTACAGGTGAATAATCTGTAGTGTTGTATGTTCTTCGATAATCAGTGTGGGGTCTTGGAATCCGGGCTTCCGCTTCGAGGATCCTTGGTTTGATGATTGGTCAGGGAGTGTAGGCTCTATGTCTGGTTTGCTATGGTGTTCTGTGATACTAGTTCACACACTAGCATCTGAGGAACAAGAGGTGCATCCCTGATGGGTGACAGTCATAAAAGCATGCAGATGTTTTCTAACATAATCATAAGATACACATACATATACAGCAACCCCCACAACTGACCAGTTTTACAGAGATAAGGCGCAGGAAATCTTTCTAGCAACTCATGCAATCACAGATGATACTTGCCCGTTAAGCTTTGAATTAATTAAAACAGTGCCTGAATAATAGATCTAGCACAAGGTCCTGGCTTGGATAATTACAATGAAAGCAATTTTAAATTAGGACATGTGCTCGGGGTGACAAGGAGGAGAGTCTATAAGTAATAAAAAAGGGAAATAATTTGTCTTGGAAGTATTTTATAGGATTAGGTAGCAAAGATTAGTGTGTGTACTGTTTAGTGCATTTGGAAGTGAATAGTGCAGACAGAAAGATAGGAAATAATTTGTCTAGAGGATATTGATAGCTAGGAAGATGTTTTACATTTAGAACATAGAGAAAGAAAGCAGTGGGAAAGAGGAAAGAGAAAAGAGAATTAGAGGTTTTCAAGAATTAAAATTAAAGTTAAAAAAATATAATAAAAGTCAAAAGAAGGTTAAAAATTAAAAAGCAAACAAAAAATATTAATGAGACCAGATAACAAAGAAAAAACACATAGAATAAATCAAACAAATGAAAACTACAAAAAAAAAAACATAAAAAACCCCCAATAAACAAAGAAACTAATAAACCCCAAACCAATCAATTGAATAAGCAAAATAGTCCACCACAAACAAGCAGAAAAAAAAAAAAAAAGTTAAATACTGTCCTTGGTTTTTATCTTCATATCTGCCTGTTGGAAACCAATCTGCTCTTGATGGTGGTGTCTTGATGGCGTGGTCTTTCCCTTACAGTGCCGGTTGCTGTGGTTTCTGTTTTTGTGTTCAGCAAAATGAGGGCTTTGCTGCCATACTGGGTGCTGGCCGGGACGGTGGGCTGATCCCAGTCAGTCGGGCGGAGGCCGCGGCGCGCGCAGTCCCGTGTTGGAGGGGGGCGCCCCGGCTCGACCGCGTGCCCGCCTGTCGTCTCCAATCCCTGCTCTTTCCCCGGCTTCCTCCGCTGCTACTGCAGCTCTAGGGGATCGCGGGCTCTTCCGACACTGCCGGTTATGTGTCTAAGTACCAAAGGCGGACGCGAGCTTTCCCGTCCAACTCGTGCCCAGTCCCTGGTCAGCAACCCGTGGACGACTTCCTCTCTCCGTTCAGCAAGCCCTCCAGTTGGAGTGGCTGAACTTACCCGCTCCTCGCGGCGTCCGCGCGGCGTCCGCGCGGCGTCCGCGCGGCTCCTCGCGGCGGGCGGGTTCTGGCGGCTCCTCCCCCAATCTTCTTTATATTCTTACTGAGACACATGTTCAAGGTCACCATCAAATCCTACCTGTAAACTATATCATGCGAAGGTGTCAGGCAAATCTGCTTATCTTTGGAGAATTTGTAGTTTATACCTTTAAACATGGAGCCCTTATCCCATTTCTAGGTTCTATACGTCCGTAGGCTATTGTTTCTTATTGTCATTAATCAAGGAGAAAGATGAATTAAAACATTGTCTAACGTTGCAAACCAGGAAAGTGAGCTCAGAGCTATTAACCTAACTCAGACTTGATTTCTGAGAGAGAACTGTAACTTTTGGTCAATTACTTATGCCCCATCGATTTCACAATCCTCTTACTCTTCAAAATGGTTGCAGGCTAGTCAGCTCTGCCTGTGGGGAAATCTGCTTTTCACATTTTATATGGAGGCTCACGGTGCTGGCACTACCGTGTCTTGCCACCTTAGGAATCTCCAGCCTTCTTTGCCAGGGTGGTTGAACTTCTGGCCCTGATCTTCTTGTGTTATCTTATTATTTCAAAATTAAAATAAAACGAACACCAATCTAGACAAATGTGACACTAAAAATAATCCCAATGCAGAGGTAGAACAGATATTCTCATTCTCCTGTTACATATAAGAAAACTAAGGGATGGATGCATGTGTACAAAGTTGCTTCAGTCGTGTCCAACTCTTTGTGACCTGTGGACTGTAGCCCCCAGGTTTCTTTCTCCATGGGATTCTCCAGGCAAGAATACTGAAGTGGGTTGTCGAGCGTTCTTCCAAGGGATCTTCCCAACCCAGGGATCAAACCTACCTCTCTTCTGTCTCCTGCATTAGCAAACAGTTTCTTTACCACTAGTGCCACCTGGGAAGCTCAAGAGATGGATAAGAAATTGCAAATGTATTCCTTGACTTGATTTGACCCCAAATGCTTTTTGAAGCATATTGATTTAGCTGCCAATATTTAAAAGGAGGCACATTTTATTTAGAATCTGATAAAGACTATATATATATATATATATATATATCACTTTTCTGGACACCTGAATCTAACACTGTAAATCAACTATATTCCATTATGAAATGTTAAAACATTTTTAAATAAATAAAGCAAAAAGGGGTATATTTTAATGAAACATCAAGAGGGGATTTAATGAATAATCTGGCCCCTCTGAAAGCCCAGAAAGACCTGTCAGGGGTGAGCTTGCATTCCATATGGTGATGGTGCACTGGAGTTGTCCTTTGGAACAGGTAGGCCCTTCTTCTGATGTTTGCCAGTCAGCTTGGATGACTTTCTCCTCTGATAAAATCTCAAACCTCAGTGTCTTGCAGCAATTCTGCTTCATTTCCTGCTCACACTTGTTTTTTTCTGCGATGATGCCAGGTTCCAAGATCCAGACTGAAGGAGCAGCCACCCATTTGGAATCCTTGTACAGAGGAAAAAGAAAAATGGCCCATTGGGGCGGTGGCTCTTAGCCTTTTGGCTCACACATGGCATATGTCATTTTTGCTCACATTCTATTGGTCTAAACAGACTATAGGCCAAACTGACTTCCTCCAAAGAAAGATCCTGTAATTTATACCCCTTACCCAAATGGTGAGGAAATATAAAACACTTATAAGCAAGGCAGTGAATAATTGAGAACAATGATACAATCAACCATATTCATTTATACTCTCTGTCATGCTCCTTTCTGCCTTGGGCTTTGCAAGTCCAATTTAGACGATTAGGAGATCTGTTCAAGGTCCATTATAAATGAGATTTAACCAGGTACTGGTTTCCTTCCTTTGCAATTTTAACATAATGTGCTATGTTTTGAGGTGTGTTCAGTCACATCCTAGAAGTGAGAAGCTCTCATCACTACGTGGTGAGGAGGCAGTGGACAACAGCTCCAGGTTGCCTCTAATGCTCATCCTGTTATTCTGTTGGAGTCAGGCATCATGAATCACCTTTCTGTTGAGAACTAACAGGTTCATCTTGTTTTGCATCCATTTAACTGTCCAATACAAGATTAGTGAACACCTACCAAGTGCTGGAGGTACAACCTTCTGTAGTTCAAGTCCCTCTCCAACTTACATCCCCCCTGGGGGACAAACCAGTAAGAAGGCAAGTGCATTACAGACTGACCTGCATTTGTAATCGTGAGCAAAAGGCATTCTGGGAGCACATAAGAGATTCTTAACTCTGACCTAAAGTTCCGGAAAGGCTTTAAGTAAGCAAGGACACCTAGAGAATAAATAACCAAGTCAAGGGAGAAGAAAGCACATTTCAGGGAGAGAACACAGCATAAGTAATGGTCTGGAATTGAAAGACAGCATGTGGTAGTTTGCACAAATGTTTGAAATTCTTTTTTTTTTTTTTTAAACCTTTTTTTTACTTTTAACTTTTACAGAGCTTTGTTGTTTACAGATATGTATGTTCTCAGATTAGTCATATGTATGTCCCCCCCTTCCCTCCCCTCCCGACCATCACACAGCACCCCTGAAGGATCCCCTTTTCTCACAGAGCAATGACTAGAGCTATTTTCTTCACTTATGATAGTACAGGCCTTCATGCTACTTCCTTTACGCGTCTCACCCACTGCTCCTTCCCCACAACGTCCATATGTCCACTGTCCACGTCTGTCTTTCTGTCACTTCACTGCATGTACCATCATCACCATCCTACTAGATTCCATATATATGTGTTAATATACTGTATTTGTCCTTCTCTTTCTGACTGACTTCACTTTTTATGATACATTCTAGATCCAGCCACCTCATTAGGGTTGATTCTTCTGGATTTCTCTTTACAGCTAAAACACACAAATGTGCACATTTGTACTTTTCAACATCTAAGTGGCCAATCCATGCTATCTTTTACTTTTGTAAACAGGAATTTGACCCTGGTTCTCTACATGAAGAAATACCAGGGAAGCATATCAACAAGAAATAAAGGAGAAATGTGCAGCAATTTCTTACATTTTTAAAAAGAGATGTAATACACAGATTTTATGTATGCAATATGATGTATGCATGTACACACGCATCTATACATACACATGTGTGTGGTAACCACCCATCAGATCAAGATACAGAACATTTTCCACACTCCCATTATTCACCTTTCTGTTAATACAGGTTCATTTGTGCACCTTTCTCCAACTAAACATACCAAGTGCTGGAGGTACAACCTTCTGTAGTTCAAGTCCCTCTCCAACTTACATCCCCCCTGGGGGACAAACCAGTAAGAAGGCAAGTGCATTACAGACTGACCTGCATTTGTAATCGTGAGCAAAAGGCATTCTGGGAGCACATAAGAGATTCTTAACTCTGACCTAAAGTTCCGGAAAGGCTTTAAGTAAGCAAGGACACCTAGAGAATAAATAACCAAGTCAAGGGAGAAGAAAGCACATTTCAGGGAGAGAACACAGCATAAGTAATGGTCTGGAATTGAAAGACAGCATGTGGTAGTTTGCACAAATGTTTGAAATTCTTTTTTTTTTTTTTTAAACCTTTATTTTACTTTTAACTTTTACAGAGCTTTGTTGTTTACAGATATGTATGTTCTCAGATTAGTCATATGTATGTCCCCCCCTTCCCTCCCCTCCCGACCATCACACAGCACCCCTGAAGGATCCCCTTTTCTCACAGAGCAATGACTAGAGCTATTTTCTTCACTTATGATAGTACAGGCCTTCATGCTACTTCCTTTACGCGTCTCACCCACTGCTCCTTCCCCACAACGTCCATATGTCCACTGTCCACGTCTGTCTTTCTGTCACTTCACTGCATGTACCATCATCACCATCCTACTAGATTCCATATATATGTGTTAATATACTGTATTTGTCCTTCTCTTTCTGACTGACTTCACTTTTTATGATACATTCTAGATCCAGCCACCTCATTAGGGTTGATTCTTCTGGATTTCTCTTTACAGCTACACACACACAAATGTGCACATTTGTACTTTTCAACATCTAAGTGGCCAATCCATGCTATCTTTTACTTTTGTAAACAGGAATTTGACCCTGGTTCTCTACATGAAGAAATACCAGGGAAGCATATCAACAAGAAATAAAGGAGAAATGTGCAGCAATTTCTTACATTTTTAAAAAGAGATGTAATACACAGATTTTATGTATGCAATATGATGTATGCATGTACACACGCATCTATACATACACATGTGTGTGGGTAACCACCCATCAGATCAAGATACAGAACATTTTCCACACTCCCATTATTTTCTTTCTTGTTTATTCTGGTCAATATCCATCCTGTATTAAAGTAATCAGGACTTCGTCTTCTAGCACTGTTGATTGGTTTTGTCTGCTCTTGATCATTCTAAATAAATACAGACTTTTTTGTGTCTGTATTATTTTTCTCCTTTAGCATAAAGTCTGAGAGACTCACTCAGGTTGATTTTACATGGAAAAGTAGATATTTCTTTTGTAGTATAGTGGTTATCCAAAAAAGACCATCTTTTCTCAATGTATTATTTCTTCACTAAGGGTAAATGTGTGTCTTTGTCCTATTACTGCTTTTAAGGTTTTCTCTTTGACTTAAATTTTCAGGAGTTTGATTATGATATGTCTGTGTGTAATTTTCTTTGGGATCTGAGTTTCTTTAATTTGTGAATTGATATTTTTAGCAGTTTTGGAAAGTCTTGACTATTACCTTTCAAATACCGTGTTTCTCTCCCTTTGAGATTTTGATCATGTGTACATTAGACTTAACTATTACTTACACATATGGGTTCCCCCTCCAATCCTTTTTTTTCTTACTTTACTTCATTTGAATTGTATCTAATGACCTTTAATAATCCTTCATCTGTGATGTGTAGTCTGCTGTTAAGTTTAAGTCTGCATATAGTACTATATCATGAGTTCTTCAATGCCAATTTTGCATTTTTAATTTGAATGCATGTCTAATGCTTTTTTCATAGGTTCCAATTCACGAATGAAATTCTACTTATTTTCACTTGTTCTGTGTACTTTTTACTCTTATTCCTTGGGCATGCTAATCATAACTATTCCAATGTCCTTGTCTGTTGACTGCATATCTGGACACTTGTAAACGTATGGGCTTTCCCTTAGATGTCACTAGTTGCTTTTCCCTTGCTGCTTTGAGAATTCTATCTTTGTGTTTAATTTGTGTTAACTTCATTAATATGTGTCTTGGTGTGTTTCTTCTCAGATTGATTCTGTATGGTACTCTTTGTGCTTCTTGGACTTGATTGACCATTTCTTTTCTCATGGTGGGGAAATTTTCAACTATAATCTCTTCAAAAATTTTCTCATAGCCTTTCTTTTTTTCTTCTTCTTCTGGAATCCCTATAATTTGAATATTGGTGCGTTTGATATTATCCCAGAGGCCTCTGAGGCTATCCTCTGCTCTTTTATTCTTTGAGCTAGAGTCTGTTTTTCAGTAGTTACTTCCACCATTTTATCTTCCAGCTCACTTATCCGGTCTTCTGTCTCAGATACTCTGCTCTTGGTTCCTTCTACAGTGTTTTTCAGTTCAGCAATTGAGTTGTTTGTCTCTGTTACTTTTTTGGTAAGTTCTTGTATTTCTTTATTCAGTGTGTTAGTTGTGTCTTGCAATTTCTGTAACATTCTGTTTTCAGTGTCTTTGATCATCTTTACTATCATTCTTCTGAAATCACTTTCAGAAAGTTTGTCCAAATTCTCTTTATTGATTTGATCTTGTGTGTTTGTGGATTGTTCCTTCGCTTGTGTGGTATTTCTCTGCCGTTTCATTGTTATTATTAATTTTTCAACTGGCTCTATTTGGGGTTTTCTTTTCCCAGACTTTGACTTACGTCTGTTGGTGTTTGTTTGGATGGGGCTTCTTATTCTGAGTGATGCTGGTGATTGGGTGATGTCAGGACTTGCATACAAGTGATTACCTTTGTTGGCATTCTCACTTGTAAACTGCTCTTTAGTGTTAGGCGTTCTCTAGTATTGTAGAGTTTTGGAGTCAGTGCTCCCTTCCTAAAGCTGCGTGGCTTGTTGCCTGACCAGGGAATGAAGATTTCATGGCTGGTTTGTTATGGCATTAAATGATATTAAAACATATATATGCAAATGAGAAACAGAGGTATACCTTTGACAAATGGCAATTAAAAAACTATGCAAATACTATCTAGCGTATTGAATTATACACATAAACATATACAGCTGTAACACAACCCAAGCATTCCAACCAAAAATATAGTACAATACGTTAGTACGGCAAATAGAGAGAACCAAGAATGATATCCACCAGTTAATGACCAAACTGAGCAGAGCACCAATTGGAGAATAATGCTAGAGCAGGGTCCCCATTGGGGATAAGGCAATGAGGACAGAACAGACTAAGAAATATGGTGGGGAAAGGGAAAAAGAGAAAGGGACGATAGAAGAGAAATATAGAATAATATTGCAAAGTTAAATATAGGGAGATAAAGATTTGTATGTATTAGAGTTTAGTGCTATAGGAAAGGAGCTTCAGAGAAAGCAAAGAATTATAGAGGAGGTAGTAGTACAAATGAAAAATTTTAAAAAATTAAAAGAGCTAAGTATATAGAAAAATATAAAAAAAACAAAGCAAAAATAATAAAAACAAACAAAACCCCCACAGAACCTTAAAAGGCCAATGGGGAACCAGAAGTTTATACCAAAATAAAATGTGTGGTTTAAAAGGAAAAAGAAAAAAAATTATGTAAACTTGAATATATTCAGTCTTACTGATAAGATTAGTAGCTTCAGTAGAATTCGGTGAAGGAAATGAACACATCCACTCTCTCACACACACACACACCAAAAAAAAAACACAAAAAAACAAAAAAGCGGGGGGATGCACTGAGTGGGTTTGGAAAAAAGAGAAAAAAAAATGAAACAAAGTGATACAATACAAAAAATGAAATTTTAAACTCCAGCAGTAACTCCAGCTTCAGACAGAATGTGAAAATAGTGTTTATGTTCTTCTGTCTCTTGCTGACTATTCAGGAGATGGGTTTGGAAAACTCGGTCCTTGCATACAAGTGATTACCTTTGTTGGCATTCTCACTTGTAAACTGCTCTTTAGTGTTAGGCGTTCTCTAGTATTGTAGAGTTTTGGAGTCAGTGCTCCCTTCCTAAAGCTGCGTGGCTTGTTGCCTGACCAGGGAATGAAGATTTCATGGCTGGTTTGTTATGGCATTAAATGATATTAAAACATATATATGCAAATGAGAAACAGAGGTATACCTTTGACAAATGGCAATTAAAAAACTATGCAAATACTATCTAGCGTATTGAATTATACACATAAACATATACAGCTGTAACACAACCCAAGCATTCCAACCAAAAATATAGTACAATACGTTAGTACGGCAAATAGAGAGAACCAAGAATGATATCCACCAGTTAATGACCAAACTGAGCAGAGCACCAATTGGAGAATAATGCTAGAGCAGGGTCCCCATTGGGGATAAGGCAATGAGGACAGAACAGACTAAGAAATATGGTGGGGAAAGGGAAAAAGAGAAAGGGACGATAGAAGAGAAATATAGAATAATATTGCAAAGTTAAATATAGGGAGATAAAGATTTGTATGTATTAGAGTTTAGTGCTATAGGAAAGGAGCTTCAGAGAAAGCAAAGAATTATAGAGGAGGTAGTAGTACAAATGAAAAATTTTAAAAAATTAAAAGAGCTAAGTATATAGAAAAATATAAAAAAAACAAAGCAAAAATAATAAAAACAAACAAAACCCCCACAGAACCTTAAAAGGCCAATGGGGAACCAGAAGTTTATACCAAAATAAAATGTGTGGTTTAAAAGGAAAAAGAAAAAAAATTATGTAAACTTGAATATATTCAGTCTTACTGATAAGATTAGTAGCTTCAGTAGAATTCGGTGAAGGAAATGAACACATCCACTCTCTCACACACACACACACCCAAAAAAAAAACCAAAAAACAAAAAAAGCGGGGGGATGCACTGAGTGGGTTTGGAAAAAAGAGAAAAAAAAATGAAACAAAGTGATACAATACAAAAAATGAAATTTTAAACTCCAGCAGTAACTCCAGCTTCAGACAGAATGTGAAAATAGTGTTTATGTTCTTCTGTCTCTTGCTGACTATTCAGGAATTATCAGTCTTTTTCTTACCTCTGGCAGTGGTTGGACCTGAAGACCTCTTTGCCTGCTTGTTTATTTCGGCCTATTCCAGAACTAAAAGGCCCGCCCAGGCTGACTCTGGGAGTTTCTTAATCCAAATCCCTTTTCTTGCTGGGTGGAGCTAAATTCCCTCCCTGTAGCTTGATCAGCAACCCTGCAGTTTGACCAGCAGCCAAACTACAGTAGGGAAAATGGCGTCTGTCTCACAGAGGATTTATTCCCACACGCTCTATGGGAAGCACTTCCGCAGTGACCCCGACCCTGCTGCAGGCCACCATCGACCCCCACCACCGCGGGAGACGTCAGGTTACTCAGAGGTGAGTCTGGCTCAGTCTCATGCAGGATCGCTATTCGCCTCTCCCGGATCACAGTGCGCACAGACTTTCCAGTCCTCCTCGGCGGCTCTGTGATCGGGTTACTGGTAACCTCCTCCAAAGGAAACTGAGTACCGTCCTTCCGAGGCCTGCTCAAGGGCACTTCTAGCTCAGGGGGGCACGTGGACCCTTCAAAGCAGGTCTGGCTCAGTCCCTTGTGGGTGTCACTGCTCTTTTCCTGGGTTTTGATTAGCAACAGGCTCTGCGCCTTTGGCCCGCCCAGCCTCTCTGGCGGGTATGAGGTTTGACTTTTAAAAGTGCAATTGCACCCCTCCTACCATCTTGATGTGGCTTCTCCTTTGTTCTTCGATGTGGGGTATCCTCTCTGTGATCAGATCCAACCTCCTTTCGTCGATGGTTTCCCAGGAAATCGTCGCAATTCAGGCGATTTTGCAGGAGAGATGAGTGCACGTCCTTCTACGCCGCCATCTTAGCTCCACCCCATCTACATAGACTTTCTGCCTGGAGTAAGCAGGATGGACATCTAGATATATTCCTCATGGTATTTTGAGTAGGGGGACTCAAATACAGAATATGAGTTGAGCTGGTTATTTCTAGCCAGGCTAAGAAGAGACTACCAGTAGAACTTTTCCTGGATCCTTTCATTCCTTTCATTCCTTTCATTTTTGTTTTCATTTTTGTTTCCTTTCATTTTTGTTTTTTGGTTTCCGTTAGGCAGCATTGGCTTATGCAACTTGCAATTGTATAACTCAGAGTGGGAGCTTTCCAGGTAGCTCAGTGGTAAAGAACCCACCTGCCAATGCAGGAGACATAACAGGTGCAAGTTTGACCCCTGGGTCAGGAAGATCCTCTGGAGAAGAGCATGGCAACCCATTCCAGTATTCTTGCCTGGAGAATCCCAAGGACAGAGGAACCTGGCCTGCTATAGTCCATAGGATCATAAAAAGTCGGGCACCACTGAAGCGACTTAGCATAACATAGCAAACTGAGCAGAAGAGGGCACATATCATCAGAGAGAAGTAACCTGAAATTCAGAACCTGAGGCAATGCCACACTTGGGACCCAGGACAGCAGTTCAACCTGGATCCTCTCACCAGAGCACCAGTAGCTTTGTGATATCTGCATCTTGTGCTGGGAGAAGGCCAAGGACCCAGGCTGAGGAGCCGGCCAAGGATCCAGGCTGAGGAGCCCTTCTCTCTGTGGAGGCTGGGCTTCAGCTGTTGTTATGTCATCTTGGGGGAAAGCCAGAGTGGCTATTTGTAGTTAGTAGGCGGCCAATAGTGACTTGAGAGCATGGCTTGAGAGCCAGGGCCAGTTGGCTGGACCTTGTAACACATCCTTCAACTTCTCTAAGAGAGCCTTCCACCACAGGGACCTGATACCCACTCATTGCTCTGAGGAAGAGCCTCTCAGTCTTTCTGGCTCATGCTACCCGTCCCTTTCATCTTAGTTTTAATCCACCCAGGAGATTGATTGATTTTTACTTTTATAATTGGTATTAAGAAACAAAGGGGACATGTATGAGTCTTAGAAAGACATAGGCTTACAATACCCTAGTATTGGGTTGGCCAAGAAGTTCATTCAGGTTTTTTCTGTACCATCTTATATAACAACCTGAACAAACCTTTTGGCAAACCCATATCCTTCCTGGATGAATACCAGTACAGCGCACAGGTTTAACAGTGTAAACTCAAGTAGTACATCCAGGAAATGTAATTCATACATTTGGAAAAGTATTTTGCTTGGTGCTACTATGATGATCACTGCAAAAAAAGATGTTCAGAAATTCCTTTCTCTCCTCTTACTCTTCTTTTGCAGAATTTACCCACTCTTATTTATCTTATACAGAGAAGAAAAAGAGAACTTTATATTTACCCTGTGAATGCAAAAACCATCAAAACAAATTAAGCCTTCAGCAAACACTTTCCGTATATAACCTTCAGCTGATAGCTGGTGAATGGATACCTTGAGTAAAATTTGAGGTTTTTGCTCATGTGGAAACCTTATGTTAATATGTGTTTACCGAACAGAGTTGCTCAGAACCCGATAACTCTCTACTTACTCCCTTTTTCCAAGTGGCATAACTTTACACCAAGGGACAAACACTATTAGACAGCTCACACATAGTGTTTTGCGTTATTCTTGGTTTCTTCTTCAGCCAGAAGCCCTTCAAGGAATGCTTGGGTGGCAGGTCTACACTCAAACCTCCTGCCAAGGAGTTTCCAGTTTCAACACTTTGAAGGCACTATCGTTGTGTCTAGGTGACCGCTTTTCTTATAATTATCTGGCAACTGGAATCTCTGTATTGAAAAACCATTCTGTTTGGCACATTTTTTAAAGCCAGAAAATTTATGTCCAAGACTTTATATTATCACTAGAAGAGTTCAAAGAATTTGCTCCAAGAAAAAAATAGAAAAAAAAAATCAAAAACCATATAAATAACCAGCAATAGGGAAATACTTAAAAATATGATGGAATATTATGATAAGTAAAAATGATGTGTACAGGAACATTTAAAGACATGGAAAGATATTTCTTTTAAGTTGTAAAATAGTATATTAACAGTTTAGTATATTATAAAGAACACAAATTGCAGAATAATTGTCCTCTGTGATCCTTTTCTGTAGAATTACCTACTTCTGTGTGTTGCTGGAAAGCCTGTATATAAATGTGAAGAAACAAGACTAAAAAGAATATATTCTCAAGTAAGGAGATTTCCCCCCTCCTTTTGCTTATTAAATATTCTGACATGAAAGCTGTTTACTAGTACAAAGTCAGTTACTTAATTCAAAGAATGTGTAGAAAAATTGTAAAAAATCAAATATACAATTCCTGCCTTTGGAAGATCCTTCTTTTTAAAAAGGAACACAACACTCGTAAGTTTGTTCTCTGTTTTGATCACTAGAGGTCACCAAAGTCATGAAGATTAGCAGTTTGGGGTTTTTTTTTTTTTTTTTTTTCGTTTTCATTTTGAGTCACAGAGGGATGTTTCTGGCCTCTCCAATTTTGAAGCATTTACTGGAAGACTTCTTACTGCTGAGACTTAAGGAGAGCAAACTGTTTGGACTAGTTTTTTTTTTTTTTTTCTAACATTAAAAATTCCCTGAAACAGACAGCCATCTATCTATGGGACTATTCAAAACAGATGGGTGTTTCTGGAGAATGTGATTTATTTCCTTCTCTGATACCAAAGGGCCTCTTGGCTGATTGAGTTCTGAGCCATGTTGTTGAGACAGAACCACAGAACACCCAGCAGCAGGCACACGCCGTTTCAGATGAAACATCATGGACCATTTCAAGGAAAAAAACGTTGCGCCTTTACTGGGAACATGTGCGGTGGTGTAGGAGGGCTTCAATGAAGCAGAACATTCAAGAACACCCATGGCATCTTTTGAATAACAGACCACACTACCGTTCACATGGTAATGATCCTGCATTTTTTAAAATTCAACAACGTAAGCCAAAATCCCCAGACCCTAAAATTACAGAGAAGATTCAAAAGCTACCTTGGATCCTGCAAACACTCAAGGAAACTGTTTCACTCCAAAGGCTTCATCAAGCAGAGAAAAGAAGATATAATAGCTCATCTCAATGTTCTCAGTCTGCTCCTGTTTCAGGAAGACAGAATTCATACTAAAAGACCAGATTTCTAGAATTAAATAAGATACAGCCCGTGGAACGTATATTCTTGTTAGGACTTATCTATGGTGAACAATGATGTAATAATTGGTGAGAAGGAGCTCATAGTTTCAATGTTTCCATTATCAAGAGAGCAATGAGTGACCTGGTTGCCCAGATGAACCACGTTTGACTTAGTCTCCTAGAAAAACTAAGAAAACCATTCTTTTCCATAAGAACTCTCAGCAGTTAGATAACTGACAGATCCAAGGTCAAGTCTTTGGTACAAGCCATAAACTAAGAGACTTCAAGCCAATATCAACGTGACACATTTTGCAGGCAGGCTTATTCCTTATTCACTGGACCTCATTTGACTTTGATCTTGGCTAACTTTGAAGCATCCAAGGCTCCCACTTTCCATAAGTTTTTTTTTTTGAAGTTAAATCAGACAGGCGGGTAAAGGAAATCTAAACCTTAAAAGAAGTGAAAACAACGAGACACAGTCAGTTATATATTTTCACTACTTTGTTTAAAGTAGCACATTGCTGTACTTAAAACACTTCACATCACTGAGTTATTTATTAAGCTGTAAATAAAAGTCACATTTTCCACTGTATCTTAGGAGACACATTTAAAAACATGTTATTGGGAACCTGTTGTGTGATTCGTTTGAGGACTTTAGTTAAATGCAAGACTACAGACTGCAGTTCGTGGTGCCCTAGAAACTATTACCAAGAGCGAGCTGTTAATTCACAGGGAAGACTTATATATAAATTCTGATATTGAAGATCTTATATCTATAAGCTGGTCTTTTATGGAATTTCACAGAGCACGTATTATAACGTCTATTAGGAACTCACGTTTGCATTTGTATTTATCAAGTGTATTTATCAGACCCCATATCACAAAGCACTCATTAATTTCATTTCATTCTTATTATACTTCAAATATATGAGCCTATTTTTCTTATTATCATAAAGGCAACTTTTGTCTGATAATGAAGTACCTATACGCAATCACACACGTATACATGCATTTGTGTATGTGTACCTCTAAACTATATTTGTGTAAATAGTCATTTGATGCAAAATCAGTTATGTATTGTTTATAAAATTAGTCTTGGAATTAAGAAAGAAATGTTCTTTTTGAGAGATTTTAAAATTCTGCTCATCCTGGTACCATTTATCATCTCTTCTGGAATATCTTACTCAGCTAGTCATCTTCTTTTGTCTAAATTACAATGTGGAACTTCGGTCTAGTAAGGAAAATAGAAAATTTAAGTTATAACCCTGTGTTGTACAGGATTCCCTTGTATCTCAGCTGGTAAAGAATCCTGCAGTGCAGGAGACCTGGGTTCCTTCCCTGGGCTGGGAAAATCCCTTGGAGAAAGGAAAGGGCTACCCACTCCAGTATTCTTTCCTTGAGAATTCCATGGCTCACCCATGGGTCACAAAGAGTAAGACACAACTAAGCGACTTCAAAAAGAAAAACAAAAATAGAAAAAGGTTGTTAGCAGAGTGTCCTGAGGACATTTCATATTACTATTTCAGTTCTATTCCAGCATGTAGCAAAAGGTATGAGTCACCTTTTGGTAACCTAGAAAAACTAAATTTTCTTTGGCTAAGTTTGGTTTTGTCAAAGTACAAATCTTTCATTATTGGACATATAATCTGAACAGTGATGTGCATAAGAAGTTGGTACAATTAGGTTACCCCTGGGCTTGAAAAACATTCTAAAGTGGAGTGAAAGTTTCAAAGATCTAGAAGCAGGAAGTCTCATTCCTGGACATAGGAAATAAAGTCAGGAAGGAATTAACTTACTTTTCTGTAAGTGAGAAATTTAGGAAGAAAACTTCAAAGAAAAGAATGTAGAGATGGAACAGTGATGTGTATAAAGATGCATAAGCCTCTCTCTCTATTCATTTTTCTAGATAAAAAATTATTTATGGAATAAAGTATATAGTAGATGCTAATGTTCCCACGACCTTGACTGAGTTCTTTGGGATGAAACTGGGGACCACCTTGGTAGGCTGGGATGTCAGAAATACACTAGGGCAGGCACTGGATTTGGGGATCTTAATACTCTAGGGCAGCCTATTTTTCTTATTATCATAAAGGCAACTTTTGTCTGATGTTGTACCTCTAAACTATATTTGTGTAAATAGTCATTTGATGCAAAATCAGTTATGTATTGTTTATAAAATTAGTCTTGGAATTAAGAAAGAAATGTTCTTTTTGAGAGATTTTAAAATTCTGCTCATCCTGGTACCATTTATCATCTCTTCTGGAATATCTTACTCAGCTAGTCATCTTCTTTTGTCTAAATTACAATGTGGAACTTCGGTCTAGTAAGGAAAATAGAAAATTTAAGTTATAACCCTGTGTTGTACAGGATTCCCTTGTATCTCAGCTGGTAAAGAATCCTGCAGTGCAGGAGACCTGGGTTCCTTCCCTGGGCTGGGAAAATCCCTTGGAGAAAGGAAAGGGCTACCCACTCCAGTATTCTTTCCTTGAGAATTCCATGGCTCACCCATGGGTCACAAAGAGTAAGACACAACTAAGCGACTTCAAAAAGAAAAACAAAAATAGAAAAAGGTTGTTAGCAGAGTGTCCTGAGGACATTTCATATTACTATTTCAGTTCTATTCCAGCATGTAGCAAAAGGTATGAGTCACCTTTTGGTAACCTAGAAAAACTAAATTTTCTTTGGCTAAGTTTGGTTTTGTCAAAGTACAAATCTTTCATTATTGGACATATAATCTGAACAGTGATGTGCATAAGAAGTTGGTACAATTAGGTTACCCCTGGGCTTGAAAAACATTCTAAAGTGGAGTGAAAGTTTCAAAGATCTAGAAGCAGGAAGTCTCATTCCTGGACATAGGAAATAAAGTCAGGAAGGAATTAACTTACTTTTCTGTAAGTGAGAAATTTAGGGAAGAAAACTTCAAAGAAAAGAATGTAGAGATGGAACAGTGATGTGTATAAAGATGCATAAGCCTCTCTCTCTATTCATTTTTCTAGATAAAAAATTATTTATGGAATAAAGTATATAGTAGATGCTAATGTTCCCACGACCTTGACTGAGTTCTTTGGGATGAAACTGGGGACCACCTTGGTAGGCTGGGATGTCAGAAATACACTAGGGCAGGCACTGGATTTGGGGATCTTAATACTCTCAGCTGCATGATGCTAGTTAAGTGATTTAACCTCTTTGAACCTCAATTTCATCATCTCTAAAATAGAAATAATACATGCCTTGAAAGACTATTGTGAAGATTAGAGGAGAGTCCAAATGTAAAACACTAATATAATGCCTAGCTTATGATCAGTGCTTAAGAACAGTTTTGTTTCCTTTCACTGTTGTAGAGTTAAATTATGTAATATTTATAAAAGCACTTTGTAGTATACAAATCACACATCAGTCATTATCAATATTACTTTAAACCTGTATTGAATATGCTCTTAGCTCTTTGGGAAAACTTTAGGCAATGATATACGGCCTCAAATTGATATAGGAATTCCACCATATAACCCAAAGCCAGATTTTAAAGTATTCGTACCCTTCCAAGAAAAATCATCTAATTATTTAGTACAGAATTAAGTTGATTGTTTGCATTAACTACTGTTGAGAAATAGGTTACCCTATGTATTTTCTTAGCTATCTCTGAAGCATTTTGGTGTTCAGAAGAGGAGATCTCTTCTTACAGATAGCTGAGAAAATACATAAGGTAGGAGTGGAGTGTTAGTCAGTCTGTTGTCTCCAACTGTTTTCAACCCCATGAACTGTAGACCTCTGTCCATGGAATTCTCCAGGCAAGAATACCGGTTTCCACTTCTTTCTCCAAGGGATCTTCCCAACCCAAGGATCGAACCTGGGTCTGCTCCATTGCAGCCAGATTCTTTACTGTCTGAGCTACCAGAGTCCCATGAAGTGGATAGGTCAAGAGAAAGACCAGCTGGAGAACAGGAGCAGTGGAATGTTCTACCAGGGAATGATCGAATATGGCCTGTGATCCTAATTATTGTGTTGGCCAAAAGTTTCATTCAGATTTCTCTGTGACATTTTACAGAAAAACCCAAATAAAGCTTTTTGGCCAACCAAAAAGGGAACTCTAGGGAACTTAAAATCATTTTTAAATGTAGTTTATTTTGAAAGACACATTTATTTGATACCCAGCAGTAAATAGCCCAGGAGAAGGAAATGGCAACCCACTCCAGTATTCTTGCCTGGAGAATCCCTGTGGAGAGAGGAGCCTGGTGGGCTACAGTTCATGAGGTTGCAAAGAGTTGGACATGACTGAACTGACTGAGCACCACCAGTAAATAGATATCACAAAATTGTTCTGTGAAAGACTGATGGTTTGGGTCTCAAGAGAGACTATCTAGGAACAGAAGGTTATTCTGGAAGTTCCCGTTTGTGTATAGGAAAAGTTGAAGTTGGGCAAGCTGAGTCGTGAGCCCATCCTGGCCAAAACTGATGCTACTTGAGAACGAGACCTTGAGGATGCAATGCCCTGGGAGAAATACCAAGTATCCCAGAGCAGGCACTGAAAATAGAAACTGAATGTTTAAGTCATCAGAACACGGAATACATACAGGCATCCCCTGTGAGCAGGAAACAATTGGAATTCATTAAATCCAAGTTAATACCCTGTGGGATGGCTTCATAAATCAGGATCCTAATGTACAGTGACTTGTTCAGAGTCTTAGAAGATATCTCAGAAGAATCAAAGCCATAGGTCAATCTGATATGGAATGACGAGGCAACGAACCAAAGGAGAAGAAACAGCATCAGGCTGGGAGAACTTGTTCTGGAATTAAGCCAGCCTGACACCGTCCCTTACTTTGTGACTTTGGTCAATGTGCACAATGACAAGATCCAAGGTTTTCATTTAAAAGAAGATAATAATCATAAACACCACAGCACTGGTGTGAGGATGAAATGAGAAACTCTGAGTACAGAGATTAGCGCTGTGTCCAGCGAATGACAAGTAGCTAAGACAATGAAAAAAATAGTATTAATAAAATACTGACAGAAAGATTCTAATGTAGGGGTAGGGACCTCCAACTGAGGGCCCTTTGTGGAAATATGTGAGGAATGCAGGGGCTGTCCTGAAGAATGCTCTGTGCTAATTTTAACTGAAAGTGAAAAATGACTGCTTAGATAACAAGAACCAAACAAAACGGAAATCATATTCTAATATGTTCTTTGAATGTCTGTTCAGATAATAGTTACATCGAAGTAAGTAGAAACAGCCTTGACCTAGAAGGTACATCTCTTGAACTTGGAAATTGTCTTTGTGGAAATTGTTATTGTGCCCATAGGAATGAAAGCGTATGTTTGTTTTTAGATCTGGAAAAGGAATCATTTAAAAATAGTCTTTATTGTACACTAGTCAGCTAGAGAAACTACATGAAAATTGTTATATTCTAGTATGTGTCTAAAATATATTCAGACTTGTATTTGATGTTCATTTAGGTCTTTTTGGTCATTTTGGCCAACAAAATAGATGACCCAGAAGAGATATGAAATCCTCCCAGATAATCCAAGGTCAAATGAACTGCATTCATTTTTTTTCTCTGGAAGAAAAATTTTATAATGATCAACAAAAATTCACTGTATTATTTGAAAGAATGACTGTCTTTGTTCATCCGAATGTTAAAATGTTCCAATGTAAGTAACTACTGAAAGACAGAAGGAAATGATGCTTCCTCCTTTTCCTCATTGTGTACACAACCATCAATAGAGGATGCATGCATGTGATAATGTACGTCAGACATGTGAGCTAACTTTTGTGATTGGACATGCAAATGCACAGATGCATCTTTGAAAGTTCACAACCTGAAGATTTACATGTAAAGAACTTACTGTAGAGTGAGTGTTCTAATAGAGGTGGAAAAAGGAGTGATTCTCACTCTGGGCAGATTTTGTCTCAACAATGCTGAGGTTTACATCTGCAACCCCCAAACCCTCTTGGATGATTCACTGATATGGTCAGCAGGTATAATTTGTTCAGGTGATTTTTTTTCATGAAAATAAGTATACTCTTTTATACATAAAATATTAACATTACAGTGATCTGTAATGCGGCCATCTGGAGGAGGAAGTGACAATCCACTCCAGTATTCTTTACTGGAGAATCAAATGAACAGAGGAGCCTGATGGGCTACAATCCATGGGGTCACAAAGAGTCAGACATGACTGAAGTGACTTAGCACAGCACAATGCAGCCATAAAAGTAGAAGATAATAGTAAGAGAGTATTGCTGAATAAAATCAACTGCTTCCAAGAGTCACAAGTTCATTATTACAGGGTAGAGCCATAGCTACAAGAAGATTGAAGACCAACAGCCTGGGAGAGAGCTGAAGAAGGATTGTGCCAAGACAGTAGCTAGGAGACTGGAAAGGAGAGGAAGGAGTAAAGAGAGGGAGTAGAGGGTGTGTAAGGGCTGAGACCGAGGGAATAGTCCAAGATACCTCTCCAACTCTGGACTGGTAAACTGTGAGGATGGCAAAGCTATTCCCTGAAATGAGAAAAAGCAGAAAGAGAACAAGTAAGGTAGAAAAGATAATGTGCTTGCATTGGATAGCTAAATCGTCAGATATAATGAAACCTCAAATGAATATTGAGGTCTCATTTTTTGCAATAACCTTTTAAAATAAAAGGCAATTCAATATAAAGCTAAATTATACATTCAGAACAGTCAGTGAGATAAATGGGTACAATTCAGTCACACTACAGTTCTGCCTTTTGTGAGTCAATAAAATTGAAATGGATGTGACTACTCATTAGTACAGTCAATTTATAAAATAATATGTAAATATCAAAAGCATTGAAAATTTCAATATTTTTATTTAATAAGTGTCTTTGTAAGAGTCTGCTCTAAAAAAATTATCATAGATACAGATGATTATAAAAAGCTATATAGTGCAATAATTAAGACTTGCCTGGTGGCTCCAGGGGTAAGGAATCTGTCTCCAGTGCAGGAAACAAAGCTGCAGCCACTGGTTCTCTAGCTGCACTGGGAAGATCCCCTCGAGTAGGAAATGGCAACCCACTCCAGTATTCTTGCCTGGAAAGTGCCATGGACAGAGGAGCCTGGTGGGCTACAGTCCATGGTATCATAAAACAGTCAGGCATGACTTAGTGACTAAACAGCAACAATTAAAGGAGCATAAAGATCAACCTGAGAATCCAATAATAGATTGTAAATTAAATCATGATACATTCATAGGACAAAATATTAGGCAGCCACTAATAGTTATCTTGGAGACCTTAAAATTGTAGTTTTCTCTAGCTACAGCACAAATTATACCAAAACTTATTAATTGTACACAATAGGCATATGTTGTGTGCCTGCTAAGTTACCTTCCGACTCTCTGAAACCCTATGGAATGTAGCCCACCAGGCTTTCTTGTCCATGGGATTCTCCAGGTGAGAATGCCATGCATCTTGAGTTGCCATGTCCTCCTCCAAGGGATCCGCCCTACACAGGGATCATTAAACCCACATCTCTTATGTCTTCTGCATTGGAGAGAGAAGACAGATTCTTTACTGCTGACCCAGGGTGGAACTCTTAACCAGGAGCCTTCTTTACCACTAGTTCCACCTAGGAAGCCTCAGCAATAAATTGCCTCACCCAATTTCCCAGAATTGGCTGAGAAGTGGCTTATCTGGTGGCCCTGGCTCAGGGTGCCTCCTGAGAGCTCAGTTAGGCTGTCAGCCAGAGTGATAGTTTTCTTAAGGCCTGTCTGGGATGGGAGAAGTCATTCCCAAGTCCAAGCATGTGATTTCTGGCTGTTGGCTGGAGGCCTCAGTTCCTCAACTGTCATAAGGTTGTTCATAGTATGACAGCTAACTTTCCCTAGAGTGAGAGAGGAACCATACACAGAGAGGCAATGAGAGGCAGTCCACTCAGTGTGAAAGTTGAAGTCATCTATAGCCTAATTTCCCAAGAGACATTCCTCCACTTCTGTCACATGCTGTGGATGACACAGGCCAGTCTTGGTACAGTGGGCGGGGATTGCACAAGGGTGTTCACAGGAGGATCAATGAACATCTAGAAGACTAGCTACCAAGTAGGACAATACTGATGATGAACTGGCTACAATAAAGAACTATGAAAGAGACCTTAATTACTCAAAAAATGAAAGTCAATAATGTGAAGGTAACAGAATATTAGCTATGTTTATTTCTGTTGCAGGATTACAACAGTTCATTTTTTTCTCTATAATCACAAAATTTGAATAATTACCCTGGATTTTCCTCATGATATTCTTCATAAATGCCAAAGAACCTTAGAAAATATATTGTTTTTATTTTATTTTTAAATTAATTTTAATTGGAGTATAGTTGCTTTACAATGTTGTGTTAGTTTCTACTGTACAGCAAAGCAAATCAGCCATACCTATACATATAGGCCCTCTTTTTTGAATTTCTTTCCCATTTAGGTCATAACAGAGCACTGAGGAGAGCTCCTTGTGCTAATACTGTAGGTTCTCATTAGTTACCTATTCTATGCATAGTATCAGTAGTATATATAGTATATATATAATATATATATATATCACTCTCAATCTCCCAATGTATCCCATATCTCCTTCTCCCTGACCCAGTATTCTCTGTCTGTATCTCTTACTTCTGTTTTGCAAATTAAGTCATCCATACCATTTTTCTAAATTCCACACATATGCTTTAATATACAATATTTGTCTTTCTTTTTATGACTTACTTAACTCTGTTTAACAGTCTCTAAGCCCATCCACACCTCTACAAATGACCCACTTTCATTCCTTTTTATATTGAGCTCTTACTGTTAATTATTTTTATATGGATTCAAAGTTATTCCAATAAAGCACAAGTCTCTGGCTAAAAAAATACTGATGTATCTACAATTTGACTATCGATTATTTCTGGCTGTTGGCTGGAGGCCTCAACTGTCATAAGGTTGTTCATAGTATGACAGCTAACTTTCCCTAGAGTGAGAGAGGAACCATACACAGAGAGGCAATGAGAGGCAGTCCACTCAGTGTGAAAGTTGAAGTCATCTATAGCCTAATTTCCCAAGAGACATTCCTCCACTTCTGTCACATGCTGTGGATGACACAGGCCAGTCTTGGTACAGTGGGCAGGGATTGCACAAGGGTGTTCACAGGAGGATCAATGAACATCTAGAAGACTAGCTACCAAGTAGGACAATACTGATGATGAACTGGCTACAATAAAGAACTATGAAAGAGACCTTAATTACTCAAAAAATGAAAGTCAATAATGTGAAGGTAACAGAATATTAGCTATGTTTATTTCTGTTGCAGGATTACAACAGTTCATTTTTTTCTCTATAATCACAAAATTTGAATAATTACCCTGGATTTTCCTCATGATATTCTTCATAAATGCCAAAGAACCTTAGAAAATATATTGTTTTTATTTTATTTTTAAATTAATTTTAATTGGAGTATAGTTGCTTTACAATGTTGTGTTAGTTTCTACTGTACAGCAAAGCAAATCAGCCATACCTATACATATAGGCCCTCTTTTTTGAATTTCTTTCCCATTTAGGTCATAACAGAGCACTGAGGAGAGCTCCTTGTGCTAATACTGTAGGTTCTCATTAGTTACCTATTCTATGCATAGTATCAGTAGTATATATAGTATATATATATACATATATATATATATATCACTCTCAATCTCCCAATGTATCCCATATCTCCTTCTCCCTGACCCAGTATTCTCTGTCTGTATCTCTTACTTCTGTTTTGCAAATTAAGTCATCCATACCATTTTTCTAAATTCCACACATATGCTTTAATATACAATATTTGTCTTTCTTTTTATGACTTACTTAACTCTGTTTAACAGTCTCTAAGCCCATCCACACCTCTACAAATGACCCACTTTCATTCCTTTTTATATTGAGCTCTTACTGTTAATTATTTTTATATGGATTCAAAGTTATTCCAATAAAGCACAAGTCTCTGGCTAAAAAAATACTGATGTATTCTACTAATTTAGTACAACTAGTCAGCTTTAGGATCAAGAGATTATACTGTTATTTCTTTTTGAACAACTCCTATATATTTCCCAGAATAAGTGTTTTGTAGAAATTCAAATGCAGTAACTGGCTTCTCGGTTGATGACATTTAAAGATGTTTTTGCTTTTCAGTTTTTCCGCTTCAAGAGAGGTACTATGTGCCTAGGCTAGAGAATCACTAAGGAAAGTTTTAATTCTAAAATTCATTGATTTATGGCTGCTATTTGTTAAAAACTTAGTAAGTACAAGACATGAAGGTTTTTTAGCCAACAGTACTGTAGTCCAAGAATCATGAGGAATTTGAAGGTGTTTTTTTGGAAAGAAAAGTTGAGGCAAATGTTTATTTTTTTACTTGCACCATGAAACCTAGGCCTTGCCTCAACACACCAGAAGTTGGCATTTGGAGATATAAAGGAACACAGAACATTTCTGCAGCATTTAAAGACCTTCGATAGCTTCCTACATGGAGCAGAGCATATTTGTGGGCTTATTTAGTTGTGAGCAGTGTCTGCAGATACCACAACCAATGTCGTCTCTGGTGTTTTAATGTTTACTGGTATTTCCTTCTGCAGGATATCCGCTCTGCTGGTCTTCCCGCATGAGAGAGTACAGATGTTCCTGAAAGCATCTTTACATGGATATACTTGAACCAAGATGCTGAAAGAAGGGGGCAAAGTTTGAAGGGAGGTGTTAGAGTGAGGAAGGCAGCTGGGCTGGGCTTTCCAAGTTCCAGTCACATACGCTTTTCTCTAGGAAATGCCTGCACTTCTTTTATGAGACTGGGTTCTTGTTACAGAGGCCAGACATGTACTAGTTCACTTTCAGTTTTTCAAAAAACAAATATTATCCCCACTATGATGACATGCTCAGATGTTCTGTTTGTCTCATTGAGGTCTTGAGATTGCAATTCAATGTGTTTCAGTGGGTATACATATGCTTTATTCATTTTTCTTTTTATGACTTACTTAACTCTGTTTAACAGTCTCTAAGCCCATCCACACCTCTACAAATGACCCACTTTCATTCCTTTTTATATTGAGCTCTTACTGTTAATTATTTTTATATGGATTCAAAGTTATTCCAATAAAGCACAAGTCTCTGGCTAAAAAAATACTGATGTATTCTACTAATTTAGTACAACTAGTCAGCTTTAGGATCAAGAGATTATACTGTTATTTCTTTTTGAACAACTCCTATATATTTCCCAGAATAAGTGTTTTGTAGAAATTCAAATGCAGTAACTGGCTTCTCGGTTGATGACATTTAAAGATGTTTTTGCTTTTCAGTTTTTCCGCTTCAAGAGAGGTACTATGTGCCTAGGCTAGAGAATCACTAAGGAAAGTTTTAATTCTAAAATTCATTGATTTATGGCTGCTATTTGTTAAAAACTTAGTAAGTACAAGACATGAAGGTTTTTTAGCCAACAGTACTGTAGTCCAAGAATCATGAGGAATTTGAAGGTGTTTTTTTGGAAAGAAAAGTTGAGGCAAATGTTTATTTTTTTACTTGCACCATGAAACCTAGGCCTTGCCTCAACACACCAGAAGTTGGCATTTGGAGATATAAAGGAACACAGAACATTTCTGCAGCATTTAAAGACCTTCGATAGCTTCCTACATGGAGCAGAGCATATTTGTGGGCTTATTTAGTTGTGAGCAGTGTCTGCAGATACCACAACCAATGTCGTCTCTGGTGTTTTAATGTTTACTGGTATTTCCTTCTGCAGGATATCCGCTCTGCTGGTCTTCCCGCATGAGAGAGTACAGATGTTCCTGAAAGCATCTTTACATGGATATACTTGAACCAAGATGCTGAAAGAAGGGGGCAAAGTTTGAAGGGAGGTGTTAGAGTGAGGAAGGCAGCTGGGCTGGGCTTTCCAAGTTCCAGTCACATACGCTTTTCTCTAGGAAATGCCTGCACTTCTTTTTTATGAGACTGGGTTCTTGTTACAGAGGCCAGACATGTACTAGTTCACTTTCAGTTTTTCAAAAAACAAATATTATCCCCACTATGATGACATGCTCAGATGTTCTGTTTGTCTCATTGAGGTCTTGAGATTGCAATTCAATGTGTTTCAGTGGGTGAGTGTCCTGAAAAATAAAGCCACTAAAATGTGTCTCAGTTGTCTGGAGAAACAGGAGTCCTGGAAACATAGAGCAAGAAAGATTCAAAGAAAAAGGCAAACTTGATTTGGCCCTGAGCAAGTAAAATGAATGCATGACTACAGAATCTAGTCAACAGAACTCTATAAATGTATCTGAAAGTGCTACTCATACAATAAAGCTACTGGCATTGTGAAATGGGATTCATGATTAAGACTAGGATGTAAGTGACGACAAGTCCAAATAAATAGTTAAATATTTAATAACCTGTGAATAATCCTGGTTTATTGCACTCTTGAGAGTGGCATGGTGCTTCCTTCATGATGAGAATCACTAAGATCTACCTGCAGGGAGCTACAGACTTACTAGAGGGAAGAAATACCTTGAGGATACTGCTGTCAAACAATGAAGCCAAAGGGACAAAACTTGAAGTACACATATGCACTGCAATGATAGGGGCTTCCCCTGTGACTTTGGAGGAAGGCTCTGTCTGCAGTGCAGGAGATGAGAGTTCAGTCCCTGGGTCAGGAAGATCCCCTGGAGGAAGAAATGACAACCCACTCCAGTATTCTTGCCCAGGAAATCCCATGGACAGAGGAGAACGACAGGCTGCCGTACACAGGGTCTAGAAGAGTTGGACATGACTGAGTGAGTGCATATGCACACACACACACACACACACACACACACACACACATTGTGATGATAAATACATTCTAAAAAAAAGAGGGGGGCTGAATTCTCAAAACAGCATGGAAAGCATGGCACAAAGTAACTCAGGCTGTCGTTTGTGGATAAAAACACATTTTGTTCCAAGAGAAGCACAGTAGGGCTTCTAGATATGTATTTGTGCTAAAACAAACCAAATCAGAGTGCCAATGAATGCAGAAACTTCTTGGCCATGGTCAAATCACAAGGCAGATGGAGAATCCATAAAGACAAATCCGAGAAACAAAATCGTATTGGTCTCATCTTTCCCCAGCCCTTTTCCAGAGGACAACCACCTGCCCTTAAGCTTAAATGCAATGAGTGAATAATGAACACCTAAGAAGATGGTCACGCCCACCAAAATCCATGTTTTCTCTTCCAAAATGAGGCATCAGAACTGAAAGGGGACTGCTCAGCCAAGAGTGACAGTTCCCCAAACCTTTTCAAGTCTTGGGGAAGCTATACAATTATATAGTTTTCTCGTGACAGAGTATGAATGGAAGGTGTTTGTGAGTTGGCTTTATAAATAGGAATTATGCTTTCTAGGTAGCGCTAGTGGTAAAGAACCTGCCTGACAATGCAGGAGACAGAAGAACGTGGTTTAATCCCTGCGTCAGGAAGATCCCCTGGAGGAGGGCATGGCAACCCACTCCAGTATTCTTTTCTGGAGAATCCCATGGACAGAGAATCCTGTGGGCTGCAGCCCATAGGGTCTCAAAAGAGTAAGAAATGACTGAAGCAACTGAGCACACACGCCTGCTTTCTATACTTTCTCCCTTTCCTCCAGCTCAATGTGGATAATAGTGACAAGGTCTTAGGGGTGGTGGTCTCTGAGTCATGGTGTGGCAGAAAATCACCCACTAGGTAGAAGACCAAGATTTCAAATGACTGAAAATAGACTTCTATTAGGCTAAGCCATTGCAAATTTAGGATTTGCTTCAACATCTGTGTTACCTACATGTGTAAATGGCTGAGTAAAATTTTAGGTGACTAGAATTTTGGAAGTCTTGAAATAGATTTGCAGTTATTTGGGACTAGAATAAACGTGAAAGATACTTCTTGCTTTGCTAATTTTCAAAGTGTGGTTTTATAGTACTCTTAAAAAGAGGACTCTCCTTAAAGAAATCAATACAGCTCTTGCCTTTTTGATGTATGAACTGGTCCCCTCTTATCCACTCAAAAAGCCAAGAGAGAAGCATTTGTCAATAAAGGCATTGGAGATAGAACTTTAGAGTCAAGCCAGACCGACTCTGTCTCCATGTTACTATTGTCTTGTGTTTCCGGGATCTAACAATGCCTTTCCCTGAAATGTGATAGAAATCACTGGACTCAGCTGTTTGGGAGCCCCTCTGGAACTGAGTTATCCGGTTAAATAAAGATAGTGTAATAGATGCTTCACACATTTGTTTTGCTGCTACTTCTGTTATAAACTTTAAAAAGAAGTATATAATGTTCTGATATTCATGACTTTTCTTTCATAGAAAGGATCTATTACTCATCTTTGTGCAGATTAAGTAGGTTCATTAAGAAAGCATCTAGTAGGGCTTCCCTGGTGGCTCAGTGGTAAAGAATCTGCCCGCCAGAGCATGAGATAGGGGTTTGATTCCTGGTCTGGGAAGATCTCTCATGCTTCGAAGCAACTAAGCCCTTGTGCCACTGCTGTTGAGCCTGTGCTCTAAAGCTCAGGGAGCCACCACTACTGACACCCAAGTGTTCTAGAGTCCATGCTCCACAACATGCTCACCGCATCTGGAGAGTAAGCCCAATTCTCCACAACTAGAGAAAAACCCATGTAGCAACAAAGACCCAGCACGGCCAAAAATCAATCAATAAATGAAATTAATAAAGAAAGAAAGCATTTAGCAAATTCCTCATGTTAGGTGTGAAGGGCTCTTTACGGGGGAGTGGTGTTCTGGTCTCCTTAGCACATTGTAGAAAATATGCTTCTTTGTCCTATGGCTTACCACAAGGCTTAACCTTCCACCTTGACTTGAACAACAGCTAATAAATTAAGGATGAACCAATGACACTAATCTACATAGGAGAGTTGGCACAGTGTCATTTCTCAGAATTAGGCAAAATTTGTTTAATGTGGCTCTGTCATTAAATAAATAAACAAAACAAAGGAAGAAAGGAAGGCTAACAGAAGCTGGCTAGTTATGAAATCAATCAGAAGTCCATCAGTCATCAGCCTCATCTTTCCTGATTCTTCCTTTGATTGTATGGAAGATCTATCACAGCTGTTTACCCAAGCAATATACCAATGAGACAATGCCATTTTTAAAACTACTTACTGATATAAAATATGTATATTGAAATGTGTATTTATTATTAGTGTACACCTTGATGAATTTTTCAGACTGAATAGACTGGTGAAACTAGCACCCAGGTCATGGTGCAGTGGGTAAGAATCTCCCTGCCAGTGCAAAGGACCCAGGTTCAATGCCTGGCCTGGGAAGATGCCACATGCTGCAGATCAACTAAGCCCATACACCACATCTATTGAGCCCAAGTGTTGCAACTACTGAAGCCTGTGCACCCAGAGAAACCACCACGTTGAGAAGCCCATGCACCACAATGAAGAGTTACCCCTGTTTGACTAGAGAAAGCCTGTGCAAAGCCATGGAGACTCAGTGCAGCCATCAATAAGTAAATAAATAAAACATAACCAGGCCCCTAGATACCCTCTCCTCTTCTCTTCTAGTCATAAAGTCATGCACTGTCCTGAATTCCAACAACACAGCTTACTTTGTCCTCTTTTTGTCATGTAAGCAAATGGAATCATACAGTAGGTACTTTTTGTATTTGACATCTTTGTTGAATATTTTTTTCCAAGAGTTAGAGTTGCCCTGTTGTTGTGTATACCTATAGGCCGTTTATTCTCAATGCTGTATAAAATTCCATGGAGTAAATATGCCACAATTTATTTATACACTCCACTGCTGATAGACATCTGGATAATATCCAGTTTGGTTTGGGACTACTACAAATAGCACTGCTATGAACATTCCAGTGAAGTCTTTTGGCAAAGGCAAGTACGTATTTGTGTCAATTTATATAATGGGAGGGTGAGAATTAGTTGAAAGTGTTAAACAGTTTTATAAAGTGGTTGTATACATTCACACTATTACCAGCAGTGTGTAAAGATTTGAGTTGCTTCTATTTGCCCATACTTGGAATTTTTAATCTACATAGGAGAGTTGGCACAGTGTCATTTCTCAGAATTAGGCAAAATTTGTTTAATGTGGCTCTGTCATTAAATAAATAAACAAAACAAAGGAAGAAAGGAAGGCTAACAGAAGCTGGCTAGTTATGAAATCAATCAGAAGTCCATCAGTCATCAGCCTCATCTTTCCTGATTCTTCCTTTGATTGTATGGAAGATCTATCACAGCTGTTTACCCAAGCAATATACCAATGAGACAATGCCATTTTTAAAACTACTTACTGATATAAAATATGTATATTGAAATGTGTATTTATTATTAGTGTACACCTTGATGAATTTTTCAGACTGAATAGACTGGTGAAACTAGCACCCAGGTCATGGTGCAGTGGGTAAGAATCTCCCTGCCAGTGCAAAGGACCCAGGTTCAATGCCTGGCCTGGGAAGATGCCACATGCTGCAGATCAACTAAGCCCATACACCACATCTATTGAGCCCAAGTGTTGCAACTACTGAAGCCTGTGCACCCAGAGAAACCACCACGTTGAGAAGCCCATGCACCACAATGAAGAGTTACCCCTGTTTGACTAGAGAAAGCCTGTGCAAAGCCATGGAGACTCAGTGCAGCCATCAATAAGTAAATAAATAAAACATAACCAGGCCCCTAGATACCCTCTCCTCTTCTCTTCTAGTCATAAAGTCATGCACTGTCCTGAATTCCAACAACACAGCTTACTTTGTCCTCTTTTTGTCATGTAAGCAAATGGAATCATACAGTAGGTACTTTTTTTGTATTTGACATCTTTGTTGAATATTTTTTTCCAAGAGTTAGAGTTGCCCTGTTGTTGTGTATACCTATAGGCCGTTTATTCTCAATGCTGTATAAAATTCCATGGAGTAAATATGCCACAATTTATTTATACACTCCACTGCTGATAGACATCTGGATAATATCCAGTTTGGTTTGGGACTACTACAAATAGCACTGCTATGAACATTCCAGTGAAGTCTTTTGGCAAAGGCAAGTACGTATTTGTGTCAATTTATATAATGGGAGGGTGAGAATTAGTTGAAAGTGTTAAACAGTTTTATAAAGTGGTTGTATACATTCACACTATTACCAGCAGTGTGTAAAGATTTGAGTTGCTTCTATTTTTGCCCATACTTGGAATTTTTCGTCTTTGTTGTTTTAGTCAGTCTGTTGAGTGTTTAACAGTGTTATATGGTAGCTTAATTTGCATTTTCTTGGTTACTAATGAAGCACATATATTTGAACATGTTTTCCTATGTTTATTGGCTATTTTGATATGCCCTCTATGAAATACCTACTCAAGTCTTTTAACCCAGTTTTCTATTGAGCTGTCTACATTTTTCTTATTAACGTGGAATTCTTCATGTACTCTAAATAATGATCTTTTTCTTGCCCTGTGGGTTGCCCTTTAACTCTCTCAATGTTGTTCTCTGATAAGCAGAAATGCTTAGTTTAATTTTTTGAAACATTTTTATTGAAGTATGGTTGATTTATAATATTATATTAATTTCAGGTGTATAGCATAGTAATTCATTATTTTTATAGATTATCCTCCATTAGAAAGTATGACAAAATAATGGCTATTATTCCATTTGGCATAATATATCTTTATTGCTTATTTATTATACACATAGTAGCTTATATCTTTTAATTCCCTACTCCTCTCTTGCCTCTTTCCCTTCCCTCTCCCCACTGGTAAGCACTAGTTTCTTATCTATATCTGTAAGTCTGTTTCTGGTTTTGCTATATATATTCATTTGTTTTATTTTGTGGAGTCCACATTTAAGTAATAACATGTAGTATTTGTCTTTCTCTGACTTGTTTCATTAAGCATACTATTTTCTAAATCTATCCATGTTGCCACAAGTGGCATTATTTCATTTCTTTTTTAAAGTCAATTAATTAATTTATTTTTAGCTGTGCTGGGTTTTGATTGTTGTGCACAGGCTTTTCTCTGCCACAATTTATTTATACACTCCACTGCTGATAGACATCTGGATAATATCCAGTTTGGTTTGGGACTACTACAAATAGCACTGCTATGAACATTCCAGTGAAGTCTTTTGGCAAAGGCAAGTACGTATTTGTGTCAATTTATATAATGGGAGGGTGAGAATTAGTTGAAAGTGTTAAACAGTTTTATAAAGTGGTTGTATACATTCACACTATTACCAGCAGTGTGTAAAGATTTGAGTTGCTTCTATTTTTGCCCATACTTGGAATTTTTCGTCTTTGTTGTTTTAGTCAGTCTGTTGAGTGTTTAACAGTGTTATATGGTAGCTTAATTTGCATTTTCTTGGTTACTAATGAAGCACATATATTTGAACATGTTTTCCTATGTTTATTGGCTATTTTGATATGCCCTCTATGAAATACCTACTCAAGTCTTTTAACCCAGTTTTCTATTGAGCTGTCTACATTTTTCTTATTAACGTGGAATTCTTCATGTACTCTAAATAATGATCTTTTTCTTGCCCTGTGGGTTGCCCTTTAACTCTCTCAATGTTGTTCTCTGATAAGCAGAAATGCTTAGTTTAATTTTTTGAAACATTTTTATTGAAGTATGGTTGATTTATAATATTATATTAATTTCAGGTGTATAGCATAGTAATTCATTATTTTTATAGATTATCCTCCATTAGAAAGTATGACAAAATAATGGCTATTATTCCATTTGGCATAATATATCTTTATTGCTTATTTATTATACACATAGTAGCTTATATCTTTTAATTCCCTACTCCTCTCTTGCCTCTTTCCCTTCCCTCTCCCCACTGGTAAGCACTAGTTTCTTATCTATATCTGTAAGTCTGTTTCTGGTTTTGCTATATATATTCATTTGTTTTATTTTGTGGAGTCCACATTTAAGTAATAACATGTAGTATTTGTCTTTCTCTGACTTGTTTCATTAAGCATACTATTTTCTAAATCTATCCATGTTGCCACAAGTGGCATTATTTCATTTCTTTTTTAAAGTCAATTAATTAATTTATTTTTAGCTGTGCTGGGTTTTGATTGTTGTGCACAGGCTTTTCTCTAGTTTCAACAAGAGGGGGCTACCCTCCAGTTACTGTGCACAGGATTCTCATTGTAGTGACTTTTCTTCTTGCAGAGCATGGGCTCTAGGACCCTCAGGGTTCAGTAGTTGGGGCACATGGGCTCACTAGTTGTGACACATGGGCTTAGTTTCTCCACAGCATGTGGGATTTTCCCAGATCAGGGATCACACCTGTATCCCTTGCATTGCCAAATGGATTCTTTACCAATGAGCCACTAGGGAAGCCCTATTTCATTCTTTTTTATGGCTAATATTCCATTGTATATATGTACACTACATCTTCTTATCCATTCATCTGTTGAAGGATATTTAGGTTGCTTGCATATCTTGGCTTTTTTTTTTTTTTTTTTTTTTTTAATTTTGGCCTCTTTTATTGGTCTTTCATTTATTTGTTTTCATTCATCTTTGTTCTTTGGCCTGTGTGGGCCTCCCATTGCAGTGGCCTTTCTTGTTGCAGAGCACCGGCTCTGGGCACATGCGCTCCAGAGTGCTGGCTTGTAACTGGACATACCGGTCCAGCCACTCTGCCGCATGCGGGATCTTCCCAGGCCAGGGATCGAACTGGCACCCCTCGCACTGAAAGGCAGACTTTTTACCCGGTGGGCCACCAAGTAAGCCGCTTGGCTATTATTAATATTGCTGCTATGAACAGGTACGTATGTATATCTTCTCAAATGAGTGTCTTCTCTTTTTTCAGATATATACCCAGAAATGGAATTGAAAGGGGCGAATAAGCAGATTTGATTAGGAGGCCAGTGGTCTCCAAGGAAGAGGAGAAGTAACAAATATTTTCTAGCCTAAAATGCTTGCCATGATAAAAAGATCTAGTCTGAAGTTAAGTTTATTGTCTTATGAAGACAAACTATTTTTTCACTGGAATGTCTCATCTAGCCCTGAAGCCTGGAGACCATCCTCTGCTAATCTTATGTTAATGTTGTGGGTGTGGACCTAGCAAGGCCTTTACAGCCTTAAGATATTGTTTTGATCTATTGTTAATAGCCAACTGGAGAAGTACAAAACATCTTGTCTAAACTAGCTTCTAGAGGTATTCTATTCTCCCTTCCAGTGCCTATGCTGGAAGCTTTCTCTAGCCCTCTTTAATAATCTTTTTACTGCATGAAGCTCTGAATGACCAAAGCCAAGTCTTTTTGATCCCAATGTGAATTCTTCTCCTTTGGAGATCAAGAATCCGACACTGTTTACAGTAACCTGTCTACCATCATTTATCAATATGGTAGTCCTACTTTTATATATTTTTTCCTTTTTTGAGGAATCTCCATATTATTTTCTGCAGCGGGTATACCAACTTACATTCTCACCAACAGTGTACAAGGGTTCTCTTTCTCCACATCTTCACCAAAAATTATTATTTGTAGACTTTGTGATGATAGTCATTCTGACTTTGTGATCATAGGAGTGAGGTAATAGCTCATTGTGGTTTTGATTTGTATTCCTCTAGTAATTAGCAATATAGAACATCTTTTCTTGAGCCTGTTGACCATCTGCCTGTCTTCTTTTGAAAAATGTCAATTCCAATCCTCTGCTCAGTCTTGATTAAGTTGTTTGTTTGTTTTTTGTATTGTCATATAAAGAAGTTATTGTCATATTATTAAATATTTATAACCTCAAAATGTTGTTCTCTGGTGGACCAGCTTTAGGATTAAAGCTGATTGTGTCATGGTTTGGGTAGCGTTTAAGCAAAGGACATGGTTTCTAAAAGTTTTTCTTTCAGTGTGATGTCAAAGATTCTGCATCTGGAATGTTTTACACTGGGAGGCCCCAGGTTCATCGTCTATGTCTGCTGTCTCCTGTAATTCCTGGGGGAAGGGCCAAATACCCTAAACAGCATTTGTGTCTTTTTTATGCGTCCATCCCAGTTAATTACAGAAAAAGTTTATTATACAACAAAGTGCTATAAACAAACAAACAAAATTGTCTCAGGAAATACCTCCAAGAATTATACATGACTAAAAACAAGAGATAGCAGTATTATACTTCCAAACATAGAAAGATTTATTTAATACATCCTTGCATTTATGCTGAGTCGCTTCAGTTGTGTCTGACTCTTTGTGACCCTTTCACTGTAGCCCACCAGGCTCCTTTGTCCATCGGATTTTCAGGGCAGGAATACTGAAGTGGATTGCCATGACCTCCTCCAAAGGATCTTTCTGACCCAGGGATCGAAACTACTTCTCTTATGTCTCCTGCATTAGCAGGTAGGTTCTTTACCACTAGCACCACCTGGGAATCATTAGATGTTAGTATATTTGGCCAGATAATGACTTAAGTATAGATCCAGTTTTATTCATCTTTATCAGCCTTCATGGTTCCTAGCACATTGCTGCACCTAAAGCCCGCACATAATGCATACTTATGGACTTTGATTTTTTGAAAATGTGAAGTGTGAGTTTAACAGATACCGTCCCTTCTTCATTATAGACTTGAAACTTGGAAGTGGATCTTTTAGTTGTAACATTTTCTCTTTGGACTTGTTCCTTTCCTTACAAAAAAAAAAAAAAAAAAAAAGAAGATAAAAAGAAAGGAAAGCAAACTCAAAACATTAAAATGTTTTAAAGACCCACATCTCTCTTCTAGGAATGTGTAAACAGACAGCTTAAGGCCACCTCTTCTTATTTTTTATGGGTTAAATTTTCTCTCAATGTGATCTTGTTTTATTTTGAAATGCAAATATTTTAAAAAGGATACATTGTAAGCAACTGGAAAATTGGTTTTAAGCACATGTGATATAAGATTTCACAAATGTTTACGATCATGGTGTTATTTCCATGACTATGAGATTTCATAAACTCATCATATAACAAGTCTTCATGGTTTAGTATCTTTCTGCATCATTGAGGTGGCTCTTTAAACACAAAGGTATTTTAGATCCATTATTATAGAGAGTTACGTTTTGTTGTATTTTAAATGAATATTTTTACACATAGATCTGTCGAAAATGTAAATATTGCCCCTTGTGTTATATACCTGCTGGAAGTACACATAGTTTGAGCACTGTTTACTCCCAATGAATCTGCAGCCAGCCTGATGTAGGTGAACTGACACAAACAGAATCAGTTGTTTCCCCATGCAGCCTTCAGAATACTCTCTGTTCTAACTACCAAATTAATAGAAATTTCATTGCCTCTTCAATCTAGGACAGTATTAATATTGATTTATCTTTGACATACAGCTGAATTAAAACGGGGCAAATCTCTCTTTTTTTTTTATTACACTTCTGGGGGAAAAAAAAAAAAAAAAAAAAAACCTCTTGTATTCTGTGATATCTGTTTTTCATTTGTCCTTGGGGAAAGGAATGCCAAAGAGTTGCCTTGTTTCCCCCTTCAGACATTTAGAACCTCACCAAACTGCCGTCAAATCAGGATGCACACCCCAGCATGTGATTTTTTTTTTTTTTGTCCTCAGGATCATAGTCAATAAATTTGACTAGTTTGTAAAGCATTCCAAGCCACCAGCCCACAAAGCAGGTTGAGCCAATATCTTCCCTCACTCCCTGTTCCTTCTAGACCACCAGGGCTCTGGTTTGTATTTTTAAACCTGGGTTAAATTGTGGCATAACCACAAACCATTGTATGCTATTAACAGTGGGGTTCCAATGAATGACTGACAAACAAAATCTTAGCACACAAACTCTACTCCTCTCAATGGTAAACACATGTTATTAATGAAACGTTTCTAACGGACCCAGGCAGTTTGAAGTCTGTCTTGACTGACACCACTGTATTTTGCTATCTGGGCTAAACAAACAAAATAAAACTTTGAAAAATAGTACTTTACAAAAATATGTTTGGGGCATCACAAAGATATCATTAGCAGCTCTGGATTCTGAATTTAACTTCCTCTCCTCCAAATCTGGATTAGAGGGTCATGTTCATATTTCTGTAGGATTCAAAGAGAGTGGATAGTTCCTGTGCCTTTCTTAAGAAGATCTGGATGGAGTTATTCATCCAAGGGTATTACATGGGTCACAGCAGAGAGATCCGGGTGGAACATCGTTTTATGTGGTAGTTCTAAGACTCAGAATCTAGGTGCTCAGAGAGACTTGCTGCTGGGAGGTAGGATGCTAAATAAAGATCAGATCTGATTCATCCTCAGCTTCCTCTAAGTTTATGAGGTAAGTGAGTGAAGACTTTGTTCAGTATGTTTGATGTTTTCTTTTATCAGTAACACTGGCTACTTAGTATGAAGGCATCCATGAAAATAGACAGTGAGTCTTTTTGTGTGACTTTTCCAAACTCCTGTTTAACATAAAGGGATAGCAAACCCCAAACCAAATAAAACAACACAGGCATCACATTTGAGATGTCTTTGAAACATTCCAATGTTTTGGACCACCAAACTCGAACCCATGATGGTTGCTTTGCGTTATGATCAAATTGGGCAGTGCTGCCTCAGGCTGGCTTGAATTTCTTCCCTTCCAATTTACCCTGACTCTAACATGTTAGAGTAACCAGAGAATTACAGAAGAACAATGTACCATGAACCGACTCTGTAGCTTTCTTTTGAAATGGAATTGAGTAGGGAGGAAACAAGGAAAGGGCTCTAATTTCAGAGTGACACTGGTCAAGAGAGTTCCTAATGTCAAATGTTTCCAGGGGTAGATTGTCACTGTTTATAGCAACATCAATGCGGCCAATCCAAGGTAAATACACAAACCACAAATCCATGCCATAAATTATTCTTCTCGCTGAATTAACTGGGTTACTCTGCTCCACTGAATTGATCAGGTTGACAAGCTCAGTGAGTGTACTCTAAAATAGTTCAAGGGCAACATTGAAGAAGAAACGTTTAAAGTATGCACTGATAAACTAGTGTGTCAATGAATAAGTGTAATCAACCTCACTCACTCTTGGTTTCATTCCTGATCTCTGTTCCATGATGGCTTACTCCCAACCTAGAGCCCTGACTCCATATTCTACCTTCCACTTGCCCAGTTAGCTTGCCTGTGATCTGCGTGGTCCTTCTACTTGCTGCAGTGGTCTTTACTGTTGGATTTTCTCAGGAGATGGGAGTCCTGGCGCTATTAATTTGGTGCCCAGGATCTTCTTGCTCTCAGGGTCTTTAGGACCCTAATCTGCAAAGCAGACTTTTCCAAATGAAAATGTTTCCCCCTCCCCGCAATGGTAGACATGATCATGTAAAAATTTCAGTTCAAAGCCATAATGATGAGTGCAAGCCCTCTGAGACTGTGTATTTTAAAATAGAGTACATGGAAAGACCAAGCCTGAAAACGCATTCATAAGTCATAACTGGCGAACATTGAAGATGATATTAAGTATATAAGAAGGCTGCCAGCTGTCTGTTCCTGCCCTACCCATGGTTGAGTAACTGCTCCAAAGCTGCCTGAAGTCCATGTAATCTTCTCTACCTGAATGCTTGCTGTTCAGAAATTATACTGTATAGTCTATTTACTCATATCCCCATTTCTCAGGTAAAATAAAACAAAAGAGGACTATTTTTTGGAGTTTGATTGAAGAAGCTTGCTCTATATTCAATTTGACTAGCAGGTTAGAGAAAAATGAAGGATGCCTCTAGGATATGTTTTATTATAGAGAATTAAAGAATCCTAGAATTTTATAGCTGGTAAGGACCCAATGACCTAAAGACACAGAAATTTAAATGATTACTACAAAATGAAGACTTGACCCCATGTCTCTTTGACTTATCAATTCAGAATGCTTATATGGTATCATGCATTGCTCTAAAAATGATATTGTATAAATTTTTAAACTATACTATTTGTAACATATTTAATGTTAAAGTGCTTATGTTACTGGTAACATGATTGAATAGTATAAATAATGATATATGCATATACATAAAGACTTGGAAATTCAGAGACTTAACTTTAAGTATACTTTCAATTTGTTCTTTTAAATTTGATATGCTTACAAATTTCAGGATAAGCAACAGCTATTATGTCATCATCTCAGTATTAGGAAATCAGCCACAATAAAACATCAACATCCATTTCATCCTTGGTTTTTAAATTGATGAATGCTCTATCGTAAAATTAGAAATGAATTCAAAAATTTAGCAGAAGATGGGCCTGGCTAAGACAAATATTCCTTTCATGAGTAATTCTCAGATTTTTTTTTTTAAGATTTATTTATTTATTGTTGGCTGCATGGGTCTTTGCTGCTTCATTTAGGCTTTCTCAAGCTGCAGAGAGTGGGGTTATTCTTCATTACAGAGTATGGAATCTAGGCACATGAAAGGGCTTAGTCATTGTGGCACATCGCCTTAGCTGTCCCATGGCACATGGAATCATCCCTCATCAGGGATTGAACCTGTATCCCCTGCAGTGACAGGCAGATTCTTAACCACTAGACCACCAGGGAAGGCCCTCAGATCTTAAACTAAATGAAACACTATAAAACCACTGCCTATTTTATCCATTCATTCATTTCATAAACATCTAGAATTGTTTATTATAAGCCAGATATTGTGCTAGCACTGAGAAACATACAAAGTGGAATCAAGCATTTATGCCTGGGGTAGTGACCAATATATCGTAAGCATTAGTTGTATTCTCCTCTTTTTTACAGGGCGCACAGCTAGACTGCACTTTCCAGTCTCTATTACCATGTTCTGGCCAACAGAATGAAAGTAAAAGTGTTATGTGCCCCTTCAGGCCTTCCCTACAAATATATTCCTCATATGATTCCCTTATCTCTCTCTGTCCCATATGTCATATTCATGAGTAGGACTCAAAAGACCTAACAGAGAGGAGAGATCACAGAAAAACAAGAGTTTGGGTTCCTGAGCAGCCAAATAGGTTCTTCCCATCACCATCAACTTGCACTGGACTATGACTCAAGCAAAGAATAAATTTCATTGTAAGTCACTGAGATGCATTAACTATTTGCTAGAACAGTTAGTCACCTATGCCAGTTTTGCTATATGTATATCAACCCCCTAAATTAGTGCCTTAGGGCAAACACCATACTGTGTGTTGACGATTTGGACAGGCCTCAACAATCTCTGGGGCTGTATGCTTACAAATTTCAAAGAAATATTATGTCATCATCTCAGTATTAGGAAAGCAGCCACAATAAAACATCAACATCCATTTCATCCTTGGTTTTTAAATTGATGAATGCTCTATCGTAAAATTAGAAATGAATTCAAAAATTTAGCAGAAGATGGGCCTGGCTAAGACAAATATTCCTTTCATGAGTAATTCTCAGATTTTTTTTTTAAGATTTATTTATTTATTGTTGGCTGCATGGGTCTTTGCTGCTTCATTTAGGCTTTCTCAAGCTGCAGAGAGTGGGGTTATTCTTCATTACAGAGTATGGAATCTAGGCACATGAAAGGGCTTAGTCATTGTGGCACATCGCCTTAGCTGTCCCATGGCACATGGAATCATCCCTCATCAGGGATTGAACCTGTATCCCCTGCAGTGACAGGCAGATTCTTAACCACTAGACCACCAGGGAAGGCCCTCAGATCTTAAACTAAATGAAACACTATAAAACCACTGCCTATTTTATCCATTCATTCATTTCATAAACATCTAGAATTGTTTATTATAAGCCAGATATTGTGCTAGCACTGAGAAACATACAAAGTGGAATCAAGCATTTATGCCTGGGGTAGTGACCAATATATCGTAAGCATTAGTTGTATTCTCCTCTTTTTTACAGGGCGCACAGCTAGACTGCACTTTCCAGTCTCTATTACCATGTTCTGGCCAACAGAATGAAAGTAAAAGTGTTATGTGCCCCTTCAGGCCTTCCCTACAAATATATTCCTCATATGATTCCCTTATCTCTCTCTGTCCCATATGTCATATTCATGAGTAGGACTCAAAAGACCTAACAGAGAGGAGAGATCACAGAAAAACAAGAGTTTGGGTTCCTGAGCAGCCAAATAGGTTCTTCCCATCACCATCAACTTGCACTGGACTATGACTCAAGCAAAGAATAAATTTCATTGTAAGTCACTGAGATGCATTAACTATTTGCTAGAACAGTTAGTCACCTATGCCAGTTTTGCTATATGTATATCAACCCCCTAAATTAGTGCCTTAGGGCAAACACCATACTGTGTGTTGACGATTTGGACAGGCCTCAACAATCTCTGGGGGGCTTCCCAGGTGGTGCTAGTTGTAAAGAACACACCTGCTATGTTTGACCTACTATGCTATTTTGACCTGCTATGTTTAAGTTAGCAAAGAGCCTTAGACTTTGTATGAAATGACTGTGTGCTGTAATGCCACCCACTGCTAGATCAAGGCACTGAAACAGAGGATGATACCTTCCCTTATTTTATGGCTTTATTTTTGATATCCCTCTAAAAGGAGACCAAAGTGATCGTAATGATGACTTGTATCTGCAGAGTAACTGCAAAGTACCATAGTCACATCACAACAAAAGCCATATTCTTCAGACAGACTGGAGAGGTTTATTTTCATTGAAGGGCTGCTCCAATACAGGGAAGCAACCTCCTCTGTTCCAGCTACTACTGCTTCAAAGTAAATCAGTTTAAATTTAGCAGCTTCAATCCCTTTTATTGTCTCATAGATACTGGTGGGTCAGAAATTCAGACAGGGTATAGCAGGTAGTTTGGTGCTGCTCCATGTTGTCTGGTCTTCAACTGGGGAGATGCAATGGCTGTGGCTAGAAACAAAGACTCATTCAGTCATGTCTGGAGCCTGGTCTGGAATGACTTGAAGACCAGGACTGCTGAGTGGAGCTTCTACCATGGCGTTTCTGTGTGGCCTGGCTTCCTCACAGCATGGCTGACTCGGGGTTGGTGTTTTCTGGCACCAAATGCCAGTGTTCTAGAAATAAGGTAGAAGCTACAATACATTGTGCAAATTCCTAGGTGTTTCTTAAAAACATTAATTTACTTTTGGCCTTACCATGTGACACGTGGGATCCTGGTTCTCTGACAGGGATCAAATCCATGCCCCTTGCACTGGGTGTTGTAGAGTCTTAACCACTGGACTCCCAGGGAAGTCCCAGAGCTGTATTATCTTTTATGGCCCAGCCTTAAGAGTCACACAGGTCACTCCTGCCATACCCAATTGCTTAAAGAAATCAGAAGGTCATAAAGATTCAAGAAGAAGGAACATAGACCTCTACTTCTCAATGACAGAAGTGTCAAAGGATTTTGGAACCATGTTTGAAAACCATACAATTTTTTCCTAATAGCTTATCTCTGATGTTCTTTTCTCTTTTTCAGCCCGAGGACTTTGTTTGTAATTAGTCTGAGGCCCAGGGTGGGGTAAGAAATAAGGGATGAGGAATATTTGCTTTGACTCATGATGTCTTCTTCAAAATATTTGATCCATGCCATGAGTCTTTTCCATTCACTGACAGTCTGAATGTTTTGAAATTCAAAAGCCAGAAAGAGGGTGAAGAACACTCTGCCTTTTGTTGTCACATTCCTTCCCTGAGGTAGAAAGTCCTACAGATAAACCCAACTACCAGAAGGGGTGGAGGATGAGAGGGATAAGGGGAATACTGTGAGGGAGAGAAAAACAGTTAAGATCATTGAATGGAATTTTGTTTTTATGTGTTTAACATTTAAATGTTCTTCCACCAAACCTGCAATAAAACAAAAGAAGTACACAAAATTATTTTATGCTTCGCTTATAATTTTGCTAAATAATATCATCATTCCTATTTGGAATGGCCTCTTTCTATGGGTATAACTTTCTCTCTCTTTCTTTATTTTGTTTTTATTTTTTAATTTTTCTACAATTACATTTTGAAAGAATATTTCGCTCAATGTAATGAGCCCAACATCCTAGGAATATTCCAACAATATTAAGTTATGGGAACCCCTATATTTCAAAGTATATCAGAATTTATAGTGCAATCTTTCCAGCTGATCTCATACCATATGTTATCTGAATATAGTTCAGCTTTTCATCCTCTTCACTACAGAGATCAGAGAGATAAACCTCTTTGGGCAAAGTTAGTCATCCAAGGGTTTATATTCTTTGAACTCCCCATAAAAACTCATTGATTAAAATAAAGAAAAAAAGAACCTCATTGACAGACTAAGAACAACATGTAGAGGTTTCTTCTTGGGATCTTTCAAGTCAGGCACAAAAGCCTCTCTAGAAAATTAAAAGTTAATATCTATCAACACAGATATTGTTAGCAGTCATGCAACAATTTCATTCTTATTTCTGAGCTACTCATCAGCCTGTAATGTTTGTACTTTATGCCCACATCTATTTCTCAATCGGTTATAGCAAGTGGAGAATTTGAATATGTTAATCAGTCCCAGTCTGAAAACTGGGCTGATGGGGTGAGAAGAGGGATTAGCTTCCTGGAAGATACTTGGCTATGTGACACAGGGGTGACTAACTGGAGACAATGAAGACTCTGTCTTGGAGGAAGGAATGGGCTGGGTAGATACAACCAACCATATTCACTGCAGACAAAAAAATGGAAAACTTGAATCATGTAGACAGTTGGTCAGTTTCATTGGCATGTGCCTATGAACCTAGTATTTACTCAAGGGATGGCTAGCCATTGGCTAAAAGGCTGAAGGAATAAACATGTTGAGTGCTGCTTATTGGGCTCTGTACCACACCAGGGTAAAGGGCAAGATGACCAGTGTAGACACCAAAGTGGCCAAAGAGTTGCCTGCCGGCTTGTAGAGATTACCAGAGGAAAAGTGAGTTTCCCTATTGTCAGTGTAGACAGTACTAGACTCTTGGGAAAGTGATGCCTGCTAAATTCTGTATCAGCAGAAAGGAGAAAGTGTACCTGGTCTAAAGATAGATTCCTACTCCTATTTGGTGGCAATACATATACACTGATGGCTACATACTTAAAACCTATCTTAGACAACTTAGATTTACAAGTAGATTTACAAACAAATAGGCAAACGGCAAACTGTCTTTGAGAATTGAACGTGAGCTTTCATATATGTGGGGCACTGTTCTCTGCCTCAGAGCTGAATGGGTCTTTGAAATACCAGGCCCTTTTGGCAAGTATGAAGCACCAGTGTTGAGAGGCTAACATTTGGGAGCCATTTTTCTTTGGAGCTAGAACAGGAGTTTGAATAAAATCCAGCCTGAGTCAGCTTCTAAACAAAGATGAAATTCAAATTTACAAAGCTTACTTGCAAACAGCTTATTTATATATTTTTAACATTTGCCTTAAAAAGAAACACTGGTCTATAACTTCATAAAATGCTGAGTTGAATACTCAGCGAAAGCAACTTTTAACTGCTTTAAAAACTTGTCTTCCAAGCAAAGCTGGCAGCATTGCTATGGTGATTGTCCACTAAACAGAGTACTAGAAGCCCTCCCAGCCTGGACACTAAGGAACTTTTGGCCTTGGACTAATCACTTCACTTCTGTAGGTCAGAGAGACACTAACTTATTAGACAGGGTGCCCGAGGCACGAAAATATGTGAATTACTATTTTCATTTGACTTTTAGAGTTGAAGAATCTGAGTACAGCTAAGCCACTTGTCACCAGTCAAGCACTGAGTCAGTAGGCTAGGAATGGTCTGCGTGTCCCTCGACTCCTAGGCTGGGACTCTCTCTTTCTCCTCTCATGTTTTCCAGAATGTAGCGGTAAATCTGCCTGTGTCTGATGAAACGGTTCCCACTGTCAGTGCCACCAACAGATAAGCAACTCTGACTTTGTAGCTCCCACCAGGTATTTCTAGCTTTCAGAAAAGCTTACCCTACGGGCCCCACCTGTCTCGGCATCTCTGAGGCACAGCCGACAAGCAAGCACAGGACATAAAACATAATCTTTTGCAATGAACCAGTAACTCCTCAAACCCTGGAACATGCTCAGAGGAGTATCACTTGGATTAGCAGCTTAAATGCACTAGTTTAAAGGATCAGACTGATGTTGCATTATGTAATAAGTGAATTGTTACTCTGCAAAGCCAGCCATAAGCTTTCAGAAAGAAAGTTTAGTGATAAGAGACATGGCTACCTATAAAGGAAATTTCATCTTTCAGCTGGCCTCCAATAAAGTACAAGACACAGCAAGGCAACTTTTGGGTGTACTCAGGCCAGTGGTAATAAAGAAGGAGGGAGGTGGTTCCCAGACCTATGATTCATGGTGGAATTTCCTTCAGAGTGGTTTACAAAGATGGCTTGCTTTCAGGGGGCCTTGAAAAGCCTATCTCCTGTCCCAAGAAACCTTCTGTTATGAAAATGAGCTCACACCACATATGAAAAGCCTCCACTCCATCTTCTTTTCTTTTTTGTGTGTGAAATGCATTTTATACCTGCTCCACAGTTGAGAGAGATGGAGGCCTGACCTCAAATGGTCACCAAGTAGGATTACAATCACTCTCTATTTCATTGAGAGAAATTGTCATTAGGTTTTGGTGGTTATAATACTAGGACCGCCCTGACCTTTTGCTTCCACAGCCTCAGGATCCTGAGAAGACGGCTCAGGGTGTTAGACCCAGCCTCCTCCTGGATGTTCTCTCCTTCCTTCCCACACATTTAGGGCCAAGTGATTCTTCTGACAGGCTCAGTATAGTAAGTCTCCTACATGAAAAACCTTCAAGTTGAAAACTTTCAAAGATGGGAATCTGCATTTGCACATCCATTTGTGTAAATTAGTTCATTTATCTGTGAGATTGCTATACTATAAGGTTAAAAGAGTTTTCTTCATCTTTTGGGTTTGTTTGTATTATTTGGGTGAAACGTAGCATAAAAATATTATACTACAGTATTGTATAACCGATTGTGTCAGTTGGATACTTAGGTTACTTTTGTTGGACTTCCCTGGTGGCTCAGATGGTAAAGACTCTACCTGCTATGTAGGAGACCTAAGTTTGATCCCTGGGTGGGGAAGATCCCCTGGAGAAGAAAATGGCTACCCACTCCAGTATTCTTGCCTGGAGAATTCCATGGATAGAAAAGCCTGGCAGGCTATACAGTCCAGGGCTTTGTTAGACTTATGAAAAAATTGGGCTTATGAAAAAACTGTTAGAACAAAACTATTTCTTATATAGGGGATTTATTGTTTTGCCTCCTCAGGAGCTAAGTCCTTTTAACCTAACAACTCATACATTGTATGACGTATGCATGTGCACTCAGTTATGTCTGACTCTTTGCAACCCCATGGCCTGTAACCCAACAGACTCCTCTGTCTGTGGGATTTCCCAGGCAAGAATACTGAATTTTCTTGACCCAGGGAAGGAACTTGCATCTCCTGCATTACAGGCAGATTCTTCACCTCTTGAACCATTTTGGCTTTCCCAACAATTCAGAATTGGACCTCAACTACATGGGCCTTCCCCTGCCCTTGTCTCTCCCATCTCAAAGATGAGTTTTGACTTTGAGTCCTGAACATGAAATCTTTTCTGGTTTTGCATACCTAGGACACAGCACCTTCTGCCTTGGCCCTGCTGGTCTCTATCCTCCATTAACTGAAATTCTGGGCAGAGCAGTGAGAGAAACTTCAATTTTGGTCTTTGCTTTGAGTTTATCAGTGGAATGACTTCAGGCAGAATTGTTCCTATGAGTCTGAGTTGCTCACCTATAAAATGGGGACAATAATAAAACCTATCTAAGAGATTTGATATGAGCATGAAATGAGATATAGTACATAAAGCACTTAGCACAGAGTCCATAAAAACTGTTCAGTAGGCTTAAGCAATTACTATTAATATCAATGCAATACACACAGAAGTATAGAGATTCTATTGCTCTGTGCTTTATTTAAATTTTTCCGTTGGGTGGAAATTTGTATAGTTCTCCAAAGGCTAAGATTTTTCTTAATTAATAGGTCAAATAACAAGTATCTATGATGTAATTAAAAATGGTTCAAGATGCAATAAAACAAAATCCTTTCTCCCAAACTGGATTGCTGATTGTTTTTTAAGTCAGGGGCTATGTTTGAAAGGGTTTTCAGATCTCCTTCACAACTGAGTCAAATGTAGGGTACCTAGGGAGAATGAATAGAGCTTTTGATTTGATTGGTTTGAAACCAGAGCAGGTATAAAGTCATATCCTATGACTGGAGCTCAGTTGGAAATTTTACACCTGCATGCTGAAAAGGCAGAAAAAATAGCCTTCAGAAAGCAGGAACTATAAGCCCGCTCAACACAGAGCACTCTTACCTACATTGTGCTTTTAGCCTAGGGCCCCTGGACCTTAGAGAACATAACCAGGTCTTCTGTTGGCCCTCAGCTACTAAACTCTCTAGGCAAGACTGCTTTGAAATCAAGTGCAAGCTGTTAGGCCAAGTACTCACTCAGAAAGAATCGCTCATTTGATACACAAAATATTCATTGAAACAGTGTAAATAAAACATCATCATCTTCTTGCTCATCATCTTTGACTCCTAATTATTTGTAGGACTGTCTGGTAAGCACCCAACAGACATAGCTTTTCTCCATCAGATACTCACTGAAGGACAGCCACTGGGGTACAAAAAGGGGTAGCAACAGCAGCACACATCAACCTCTAGCAGCAAAAATCCAGCTCTTTGAATGTTTATGTGTCTGGAAAGTTTTGTGTTTAAATGCTATGTGGTTAATAAACACAGATTTATGAAATCCTGTCTTTCATCAATGAACTATGGCAGATTTGAAATACATGGATTCTATTTCTGGGTGTTGAAATTCAAAAGGTCAGGAACATTCCGGGACTGATTCTTAACTATAATCACAATTTTTACTGGTTTGGAGAATTATTCTGACATTTCTCCTCAATTGTACTTAGGCATCAGCCTTCCCTCATGGCTCAGTGCGGAAGCATCTGCGAAACACATGGGTTCAATTCTTGGGTCAGGAAGAATTCCTGGAGAAGGGAATGGCAACCCACTCCAGTATTCTTGCCTGGAGAATCCCAAGGACAGAGGAGCCTGGCAGGCTACAGTTCATGGGGTTTAAACAACTTAGCAACTAAACAACAACAATCCAAGTGCATCTTTTCTTCTAGTCTTTTATATTAATAAAATAACCTATACAGTCTATGCAGGTTGCTTGGAATGTAGCCAGGGAAAGAAGAAGCAAAACTATGAGGCATATTCTAAATATCATTAGTAATTTCGGGATCTTGAACTGTTGTTCTTTCCAAAGATGATCACCGAGAGCATATATTCTTCGGAGCTGAAATTTTGCTCCTGATATTAAAGGGACAAAACTATAAAATCTAGAATAAGAAAGTCTTTGCTTGGATTGTGTTTTATTGCATGGATAAAATGATATTCATTTATCACTGGCGTTATTGTTAACTATGAATGGTAAAGACTGAATTTTTTCACATGATTTTATCTATTTCAAATATTTGTCCTGAAAATTTTCAGATATTTTCACCTGTCCTGGTCTCTTTTTATGGTAAAGTTATATTGTCTTTGTTTCAAGGAACACTGTGCAGTTACTAAAATGAGGTAAAAGATTTAATTTGTTTTTAAAAACTAAAATTTTTGTCTAGAAAAAAGGTGTTATTCTAATAAACAAGACTTTAGCAGCTACTGTTTTGAAATATTAGGACTGGTGAACTGAAAGAAGAGTTTTACAAACATGGCTCTTTCAAGCTGTGTTTTGTGATGTCGTAAAGTACTTGATGTGTGTCCTGATGATGTTTATTAGTGCAAAGGAAGCAAAACCCAGGAGACTCAGCTTGCTGACTAGCCACCAGGTAGGGTGTGAGATGTGTATTTCCCAGGAGGCTCCCATACCAGCATATGTGTGTTTCTACCTGTACAACCACGTGTATCCAAAACATGCTTCCTTTACAGGCCATCTTGTACTCTTCACGCTGACTGTCTTAGCTTTATGTGTCCACATGTTTCTTCCTAATCTAACTGTCTCATTTCAAGATTACAATGCCATTAGAACAGTCTGAAAAGGAATGACATTCAGCAGAGCAGCACTCCTGGCTTCTTGCTCCGCCCTTTCCACACTCCTCCTCCTGGTCCATTCCTCCCTTTGATGGCCACATGGCATCTTTTAATCAACATGTCTCAATTGAAAAGGCAAGCCTAGAGACTTCCCTGGCAGTCCAGTGGTGAAGGCTCTTTGCTTCCAGAGAGTGCAAGTTCAATCCCTGGTTTGAGAACTAAGATCTCACCTGCTGATCTCCCATGCTGAGTGCAGTGTGACCAAATAAATATACAATAAATGACAAGCCTACTAAAAAACTGTGTGTACTGAGCATTTCCTTTCTTTTCTTCCCTATATAAGCAATACTAGAATCTGCAGATCTATATTTTCACAAAGCCAAGATTCAGGGTTGTTGCTATTGTTCACTCGCTAAGTTGTGTCAGACTCTACCACCCCATGGACTGTAGCACTCCAGGCTTCCCTGTCCTTCACTATCTCCTAGAGCTTGCTCATGTTCACTGAGTCAATGATTTCATCCAACCATCTCAATCTTTGTTGCCCCCTTCTCCTCCTGCACGCAATCTTTCCCAGCATCAAGGTTTTTCCAGTTGAGTTGGCTCTTTGTATGAAAAGGTCAAAGTATTGGAGCTTCAGCTTCAGCATCAGTCCTTCGAGTGAATATTCAGGATTGATTTCCTTTAGGATTGACTGGTTGATCTCCTTGCAGTGCAAGGGACTGTCAAGGGTCTTTTCTAGCACCACAATTCAAAAACATCAATTCTTCAGCACTCTGCCTTCTTTACGGTCCAGTTCTCACATCCATACATGACTACTGGAAAAACCATACCCTTGACAATATGGACTTTTGTTGGCAAAATGATGTCTCTGTTTTTTAATATGCTTGTTGCAAGGAATGAATGGTGAAACAAGTAAAAGATCAAATGAATAAACCAACCAGATCTAAGCCATGTCCTCTAATCTAGCTCTCATATGAAGTTGACAACTTCATCTCCCAGTGACTGAGCCCTCTTTCAAATCTTCAGAATCTGGGCAATTGTTGAGAACTCAGAAAAGGAAAAGGGGTATCCTTAGCTAAGCACATTCAAATTCCAACAGTTATGTGAATAGCTATAATCCAAAATTTCAAGTTACTACACTGATTTCCTTGGCCTAGATATTTTCTCACATAATGGAGTGTCACAATAATTCTCAGGTCAACAGACCTGAGTAAGAATCTGGAAGTGTTCCCTTTTGCTTCTCTACCACTTTTATTAGGTGACATTTTAGTAGCTATGAAATACTTGCAGTTTGAAAAACCTTATGATTATTGTGTCAGAATTAAGCCCTTTAGAAACTATCCAATTTTCTACAGTATAAAATTTCTCAGAGAAATTCTAGAATTAAACTATTTATATATTGCCTCTGTCTGTCTGCAATTAAATTCTTATAAATGATTAGTGTTAGTTGCTCAGTCATGTCTGATTCTTTGCAACTCCATGGACTGTATCCCACTAGGCTGTGCTGTTCATGGAATTCTCCTGGCTAGAATACCAGAGTGGGTTATTATTCCATTCTCTGTGGGATCTTCCCAACCCAGTGATTAAACCAGTGTCTCCTGCATTGCATGTAGATTCTTTACCATCTGAGCCACCAGGGAACCCCTGATAAACAATTGGGTCCAAGTGTTTTAACTTCATTTCATTTACTTCACAAACCATTGCTTAACTCACGGTCACTGGAAATCAATTTCACTGAGTATAAATGATTAGGTTTACCCATACTCAGTGAAGGTGATTTCCAACAATAATGGGATAAGCAATGGCTTGTGAAGTAAATGAACTGGAGTTAAAACATGTGGACCCTTACTGCATGAGCTTGGACCCATCACTTCACTTTTCTGGATGTGTTCATCTTACCTGGACCCTGAGAAAATATAACGTTGGTTTGTCTACCTCATAAGACTGCTAGGAAGGTATGGTGACAATGAACATTTGATGAAAAGAAAAATGTTGTGCAAATTACTTGACTAGCTCTCTAAGTACCATTTCACAATGTTGACCTCTTATTTTTTCTTAGAACTTGTGATGTTTGTTTTCTGGTTTTCTTCTACTACGTTGGCTGCTCCTTTAACATCTACTGAGCTAGTTTAGTGGGTCCTTTCCTACCAAATAATTCTACCTAGAGGTTCCCTGAAAGGAGATAAAAGCTGCAGGCAGATAGTTTATTAGGGCAGTGATCTTATGGAGCAAAGTTGAGAGATAGGTTGACTTCGGAAGGAAAACCAGTGCAAATATGAGTTAGCCACTGCTTTGGGAAATTAATCCTATATCCTGCAGAAGCTTTTGAAGAGCCTTATGAAATGCATCTCAGAACTGCCTACCTGGGAATGCAAAGGAGAAGCATTTATCCATCATCTCTTGACCTCTCATTGGTGAGCCCATGGGCAATAGGTGCCCTTGACTTCCAGCTTACACTTGCATATGTTCTGTGTGGTTCCTGAGAATGTTCCAGGCAACATAGCAGGGAAGCCACAGTGTGGGCTGCTGAGAGATAGTGGTGGTTTGCATCTGTGCAAAATCTGTATTAAGGTACAAGGAACCAGTCGCCATGACAGTGGTTGGAATAAGTGAGAGGTGAAGTGAACTAAAGTGGGGCAAAGCAAGTGCAAATATTCATATATCTATATACTGAGATTCCTAGATCCTCTTCTCTTTTAATATGTTATACTCTTTCCCTAAGTGATCACCTCAATTTTTATAGCTGCAATGACCATCTGTAAAAATCTTATTCCCAAATGTGTATCATGAGCTCAGATCACATTTCTGAATTCCGTATTTCTTTAATTGATTTTATGCAGGGCATCAACTCTAGAATATTTTAAGGCATACACAGATTTGTATGTGTAAAATGAACTTTTGATATTTCTCTACCAATTTCTTCCTTATTTTGTTCTCAGTAGCTTAGTAAATAGTATTTCCAATTGCTAAAGCGAATGCTTTATATATCTTTTGCTGTGTAACACACTGAGACAAAATCTGGCGATTTAAAAGAATACTTTCTCTCTCAGTTTCTGTGCATAGAGAATTCAGAAGCAGCTAAGCTGAGCGGTTTGGGTTTGGGGTTGTGACATTGCAGGCAAGGTGTTGGCATGGTCTCTGGTTATTCCAAGGCTCACTAGATCTGGAAACTCTCTCTTGTAAGCTGTGTCTCTCACGTGGATTTTAGCAAGAAACCTTGGTTCCTCAATAGTTGTTGGCTGGAAGCCTCAGTTTCCTGCCACCTGGGCCCATTCTTAGGGCTGCTTTCCCCAGAATGATTGACCCAAGAAGGAGGGAACAAGGTAGAAGCTACAATGTTTTTTATGATTTCACCTTGGCAGTCACAAGGCTATCACGTCTGTCATATTCTATTGATCACACAGAACAACCGTATTACAATGTGGAAAGCAGTAACACAGGGTGTGATTACCTGGAGGTAGGGAAAATTGGAGGCCATGATGGAGGCTGCTGCTCAGTGCAAGAAATCTGAGAATAATCTTTGATCAGTCTTCTTCCCAGAGTTATTGTTTCAAGTCCTGCTGATTTATCTCCAAACTATATCTCACATCTGTTGCCTTTCTCTCTTCACTGCTGTGTTTCCAAGCAAGTCCGGTATAATATCTTGGTTCGACTGTAGTCTTCTACCTGAAGTTTTTGGTCTTTACTCATACTTCCCTCAAATCTTTTCCTTAGTAACCAGTGTGATTTTTTTTTTTTTTTGGTCTGTATATATACATATACACACGTGTGTGTGTGTGTGTGTGTGTGTGTGTACATGCTGTATTCAGTTGTGTCTGACTCTTTACAATCCCATGGACTGTAGCCTGCCAAGCTCTTCTGTCCATGGAATTATTCAGGCAAGAATACTGGAGTGGGTTGCCATTTCCTCCTCCATGGGATCTTCCTGACCCAGGATGAAACCTGCACCTCTTATACCTCCTTCACTGGCAGGCAGATTCTTTACCACTTGAGCCACCTGAGAAGCCATATATACATTCTTCTACTGATTCTTTTCCACTATACTTTATTATAAGATACTGAATATAGTTTGAATATAGTTCCCAGTGTTATACAGGAGGACTCCGTTGCTTATCTATTTTATATAGTAGTTTTTAAATTTAATTTTATATTGATGTGCACTTGATTTATAGTGTTGTGATAGTTTCAAGTGTACAGTAAAGTGATTCAGTTGTCTATCTATCTATCTATCTATATCTCCATTCGTTTTCGGATTCTTTCCCAATATAGGTTATTACAAAATGCTGAGTACAATTCCCTGTGCTATTACAGTAGGTCTTTGTAGGGTGCCTATTTTCTATCTGTGTCTATGTATCTGTTGATATCTTATGGTACAGTTTCTATCTTCCCCCTCTTTATGTACCCTCTTCACCAGCCACTATCACACCTATTCTTTTTAACCAAATGACCTAATCATCAACTATCAGATTACATTTTACAAAGACCTTGCCTAGCTCCCCAGTTCTGTCCCCTTCTCTTATTTTCTAGAGCTTTCCCCAGTTGATGACCCTTATTGGTATTTGTCATTAGATGTTGCTCTGTGTTTGTTAGACATCCATCTCAGTGGGCAGAACGTTGCCAAATTTGCTCACACATGTCTATCCACTGACATGCACAATACTTAACATAGCATAGTTATTAGCTAAACAGTTGTTGAGTAAATGAGTGCTTTACCAAAGAAAGTCTTCCTTCTGTCTTAGTTTAAACAAAAAGTGGTCCTGTCTAAGTCAAAATTTCCCATGTGATATGAATGACTGTTTATCAAAAAATAAAGAAGAATTCTGCTAAAGGAAATAAAATATGGGTCAGTGTCCTCATTGCTATAAACTGAATGGAACAAGATACAAGCAACCAGAAAGATAACAAACACAAACAGAGGGAAACAAACAAGAAGTTATTTCAAATGAGGCCATTGAGCTTATAAAGCATGTTGTTCTTAATGAAAGTGTCCATGTAGAGCTGCAACACAGTTAAGGAGTTCAAGTCAAACTGAAAAATAAATGACTTTATGTGTAATGTTTTGCTTTCTGGATCATTAATCTACCCACAGTGACAAAACAAAGATAAAGCTAACATCTTTGAAAAGGTCATTGCTTCCTGTGCTGTATACTGAACATGGTGAATCAAAGGCAATCTTTTTCTATAAAACAGTCCCTTTTTTTTCATTCCTAATGGTATCAAGCTGAACTTCCTAGGTGGCACAGTGGTAGAGAATCCACCTGCCAATGCAGGAGATGTTATGAGATGTAAGTTCAGGAAGATTCCCTGAAGAAGGAAATGGAAATCCACTCCAGTAGCCTTGCATGGAGAATTCCACAGACAGGGGAGCCTGGTGGGTTACAGTCCATGCGGTCTCAAAGAGTTGAACATGTCCATGTGACTGAGCATACTCACATAAAGTTGAAGGTTCTTACACACGAAAAAACTGAAATGTTCACACATGATCTTCACGCAATAGGTTTACACATGATCTTCACACAATAGGCCAGTCAGGGATCTCCCTAGTGGTCCAATGATTAGGACTTGACACTTTCACTGCAGAGGACACAGGTTCAATTCCTGGTCAGGGAGCTAAGATTCCAGCATGCCACTGGGTGCAGTCCAGAAAGATTAAAAAAAAAAAAAGGTCACTTAGACAAGATCATTTCAGATTTTCACAAGCTATAGTTTGCTGGAAGAATTCTCCATCCTCTGTCATCATTATTGGTCTTTTACCCACAAGCACTACTTTTCAACATTATATATCTCTTAACTCTTTTTTTCAGGAAAATCAGTGGGCTTTTTTCCTTTAAAATTCAATTATTATTTGCACAATGTTATTTGTATAGCAAAGGCCTTAAAATACTATCTCTTCTCTCCTCCCTTCCTCCATCTTCCCATTTTCTTCCTTCCTTCCTTTTTTAACCACCCACACAACAACCTGGGCCATCCTAATACATTTAATGATTATTTTGCAAATTCATCCCTGTACAAATTGTTACTTCTATAAACACTTAACAAGCCTAGCCGATGAAGGGAGGAAATTAACTGCTTTAAACCTAGGAAAGGCCAATTATAACCATTTCGTCTACATATAATCAAAAGAGATTTCTCTTTCAATTGCTGAAGTGAGAACTAAAACCTCTTTGAGAATATGAACTTTCCGTTTCCTCTGATTTCTCTTAGCTTATAGAAGCAAACTTTAAAAAACTACCTTTCTATGGTCAGTTGAGACCTAACTCCTTGGAATGAACATATAATTTCTTAGAAGGTGACGAAAGGAACAGTAAAAAGAATATGAATTTCAGCACTTGGTCATATAAAACATCCCTGTAGCTCTCACTACATCTGCAAAGTTGATCTGACCTAATGAGCAAGCAAATGTTTCCTTAAGTAAAGGGAAATATATATTTTTTAAACCCAATGTGCCATTTAAATTGAGTTACAAATACCTTAGAGCAACAGCTATAGGATTCCAAAACAGTATTTTCATGCATTTCAGAATTATTGATAGAATGAGACCTTAAAAAATATGAAAGGGGACTTGTTGATAGAATACACATGTTACTATGGTGATATTTTTTGTTCATACTGTTTGCCAGGAACATGGTGTAATTCTGGCTAATTTCAGTTCCAATTAAATGGTGTTGTGACAAAACAGAAATGTCTCTAGGTCACATCAGTATGATTTGCACTGGGAAATTACATTATTCTTCATTGGAAACATCAGTTACAAGGCATGACCACACAGCTTCATAAATCTTTATGATTTAGAAATGGAAAAATGTTCTCTTGTAATGTAATCACTGTTAACAAGTGTCCTACATTCTGAGGATACTAGTTTGTAACTAGAAAACAACTCGGAACTTCACCCTTCTAACTACTGCTCCAGCACCTCCCTATCAGATTTCAGTCATTAACTGATGAGGTTTCCAGCCCTCCCAGAGAGCAAGCCAAGATGGATTCCAGATCATTGCTTTCTTGGAGTGCATGAAGGCTAGATTTCAATGCACATCTCTTAAGAAACTTTTCTCATGGGATAGGGTCTAAGACTGTACTTTATTTGATATCTTTGTGTGGATTTGCACAAAATGATTGAGGAGATGAGTCTATTGTTTCTGTATAATAGAGCAATGAAAGCAACTGGTCTCATTATTTACTATGTAATATTTGGTGATTGGGTGCCTAGGAGTTAATCCACATGCATGCTTTCCTGATATCAATAGATGGTCAGAAAGTTCAGGTCTTATGAAGAAAGTAGAACAAGATGCTGATTTGAATGTGTGTGCTTTTTTTTTTTTTTTTTTTTTGCTTTGCTTCTGATTATGGGCTTCAAGATATCTCTGCTTTTCTAGGAAGGACTAAACCGGTGCTTCCCAACTCTCTGCACATGGAGGGTATAGAAAGTGATTGTGTTTGTACAGCACATTGGGCAGGGAGATGGAGTTGTCCAAGCCTGGAGGTGACCTACTACAGACTCCAGGCACAACCACCTGCCAGGAGGATTGAGGTAATCAATACCCCAGAGGGACCATTAAATGCGATATCTGAGTGTGCTGTGACTGAAAAAGAGGGAAAGACTGATTGGCGGATCTGTCTTCCTATCTTCTCCATGAATGCCTGAAGTTATCTTCTCTGAATCCAAATTAATCACTCAAGTTGATCTGAATTTCACAACCAATCCAGAGCTGACAAACAGCACATGCTGCTCAATACCAAGAAACCAGACAACACAATCAAAACATGGGCAGAAGATCTAAATAGGTTTTTCTCCTGTTTCTACGGATGGCCAAAAAGCACATGAAAAGGTGTTTGGCATCACTAATACAGAAATGCAAGTCAAGACTACAATGAGGCATCATCTCATAGCAATCAGATGGCCATCATCAGAAAAATCTAGAAACAATAAATGCTGGAGAAGCTGTGGAGAAAAAAAGGACCCTCCTGCATTGTGACGGGAATGTAAATTGTTACAGCCACTCAGGAGAATAGTATGTTATGCCCAGTCGTGTCTGACTCTTTGCGACCCTATGAACTGTAGCCCTCCAGGTTTCTCTGTCTTTGGAATTCTCCAAGCAAAAATACTGGAGTGGGTTGCCATTTCCTCTTCCAAGGGATCATCCTGACCCCAGGACTGAACCTGTATCTCCTGCATTGGCAGCTGGATTCCTCAGCTACTTGGGAAGCCCTCTCAGAGAATGGTATAGAAGTTCCTTTAAAAACTAAAAATAGAGCTACCATAATATGATCCAGCAATCCCAGTCTTGGACATATGTCTGGAGAAAGCCATAATTTGAAAAGAAACATGCACCACAGCGTTCATTCCAGCACTTTTACATTGCAGCCAGGACATGGAAACAAATTACATGTTCATCAACAAAAGAATGGATAAAGATGTGGCACATATATACAGTGGGATATTATTCAGCCATAAAAAAGAGCAAAATAATGCCATTTACAGCAACATGGATGGATCTATAGGTTGTCATACTTGGTGAAGTAAGTCAAACAGAGAAAGACAAATATCATACATGTGAAATCTGAAAAAAGAGTATGAACTTATCTACAAAACAGGAATTGAGTAACAGATGTAGAAAACAACCGTATGGTTACCAGAGAGTAAGGGAATGGGTGGAATAAATTGGAATATTTAGACTGACATACACACAGTACTATAAATAAAATAGATAACTAATAAAGACCTACTGTATAGCACAGGAAATTCTACTCAATATTCTGTAATGGCCTATATGGGAAAAGAATCTGATAAAGAGTTGTTACATGTATAACTGATTCACTTTGTATCCTACTTGAAATGAACACACTATTGTAAACTAACTCTATACTTCAGTAAAAATAAAGTTAACAATTAAAAATAAATGAATTTTAAAAATAGATTGCACAGCCCCAGAACTATCTCCAGTGTCTTGAAACTAATGTGGTAAATTTGTTTAGATACTTATCTTTCAGTTCCTACAAATTATGGCTCTAGGTTAAACATTTTAGTGTCATGTTTAGTTGTAAAAATAACCACCACAATAGCCACTGAGATAATATCAGAAGGACATTTTTTAATTAAATTTGTTGTCAACTATAATCCCCAAATCTTTGATTAGGTCATGCCCCAAGAACAATTTCCCAAGGGCTAATAAGCATTAGATACATTCTTAAGCATTTACATTTGGGAAATACATTAATTTCTCCTTAAAAGTAAGATAAATCATTGATTAGGTGTTTGACCCCCAAACTATGACATCTTTACTAACAAAACAGATGACTTTACATTTCTCAGATTTCTGAGTAGAGTGAAACCTATCACTGAACACAATTCTCTCTCTCTCTCTCTCTTTTTTTATTTTGCTTTTTTTGCTTTTACAGAGTTTTGTTATTTATAGATATGTATAATCCCAGATTAGTCATATGTATATCCCATCTGCCCCAACAATTCTCTCTTTATTCAGTAGTTAGTGGAGCCTTATATCTCCAAAGAATAAAGGGCATTCTTTTCAACTTCATTTCCTATAATATGTGCATACCATGCTTTCTCTCCTTTTCACACACAAACACACACACTGGTATGGGTTCAGTTTCTGCACATGTGTATACCTGTGAATATACAAGTATGCATGAATATACACTCATGCTTGTATGTATATACCCTTAGTGGAAAATATTCCCTAAACAGAATTTATGTAAACAAGAACTCTATAGGTTTTTCAGAGGTGAGGGGTTACAAGTTGCATTTTATCTTATTTTAAATGCTCTTTCTTTCCTTTAGCATTTTTACTCCATAGATTCAAATGGGATTTAGTATTCTATCTTCTTAAGAATAGACAATTCCATGGGTTTCATCTCCTGAAAAGTCTTGAAACCAATCAATCAAAACAATTTTATACCAAAGTGAAAAAAACGGATCCTGTTTCCCAACATTTTATATACAGCTTCATTTCTTTTTTTCTCAGACCACTTATATCTATGACTGCCTTTACCAGGTAACTTAAAAGATTCCAATGTCATAGGACTAAGAACTTAAAAATTTTAAGTTAAAATGTTAAAGCTGGAAAAAGTCTTAGAGATTAACTTGTTCAACTCAATAGTTTAAAAATAAATCTTAAAGGGTCTTCCTTGGTGATCAAGTGGGTAAGGACACTGCCTTGCAGTGCAAAGGACACTGGTTTGATCCCTGGCTTGGGAATATCCCACCTGCTGCGGAGCGGCTGGACCTATGTGTCCAGCTACCAAGTCAGAGCTCTGGAGTGCATGCACCCAGAGATGGTGCTCCGCAGCAAGAGAGGCCACTGCAATGGGAGGTCCACACAGTCCAAAGAGCAAAGATGGATGGAAGTAAATAAATGGAAGACCAATATAAGTTGCCAAAATAAATAAATAAACCTTAGAGATTATCTTGTTTAACTTTATAATTTCACCAAAGACAAAACTAACGTGAGAAATTAAATGATTTTTCCTGTCAGCTAGTCAGTGCCATAACTAGGACAGAAACTTGCATGTTTTGCCTTCCAACTTGGTGCTTTGCTGCTATTTCTCACTACTTGAAAGATAAAGGAGTCAATCAGATAAAACAATAATAAAATTAAAAGGCAAAGTTTTATTGCATTTTTTTTCTGAATCTTCTTCTAGTGAGGTGTTAACTAGCAATAGTTATATGTTTGTTTGCTTATCTGAGTAAATAAGTGGTATTTTGGAGAATATACTTACAGGAAAAATACACTAAAGAAGTCAAATATCAAGTGTTTGTTAATTTGGCTTGCGTATGAGGACTGGGCATAGAATTTGTATCCAGAAAATAGCTGTGAAAGTTCTAGCGACCTTTTTAAAAATTGTTCTATAAACGCTGGTCTACGATCTTTCTAAGTTCTTTCTTTCCACTATATTCCTTGGTCTGTTAATTCTTATATCCTTAGGAGACACTTTGTTGTATGTATTTCTCATCTTATCTCCTAAAGCTGAGACCTTTCAGCTCTCCACAGGCTCTTCATCTATACTCTTAACTTAGGAGACTGCATGTCTTACATGATACTTACGTACATAGGCATTCCACTTCTTTCCTCTCCAGCCTTAGGATTGTTAATGACCTCTTGCTGCTTTTCAGGGTGGGTACCAAGGCCCAAGTTTGGATTTCATTGCCCATCATCCACTGGCTTCAACACCTGTACCGAAATTTATCTTCCACTTCTCTCTCTTGAAATTGAGCTTCCCCCTTCAGCTGAACCAGTCCTTCATCATCCCTTCACTATAAATTTGCTTATTTCCCTCTCTTTTCACCCTCCATCTCTGTAGATGAATCCAGAACATTCCCAGAACACATAGTCTCCATGAAACTTTTCCAGATGACCTTTAACTAAAAATGTCCAACAGCATTTACTCTCCCAATGAAGTTAAATCTATTCTATACCACAGAATAAATTTCTATTTATTATCTCAACTAGAAAGTTTACATTGTTTCTCCTTGTTTATTGTACACAGTTAAATAGTTGCCATAATATTGGCACTATATATTGAATACTTAACTTCATTTACATTACTCATATTCATTATTTTAACTGATCCTCATAAAACCTCTATTTATACCAATATTTTTAATGACATCTGATTATTATTGCCCTATAAATAAGGAAATTGACAGTTAGAGAAGTGGGAATTCCCTGGTGGTCCAGTGGTTAAGACTCGGCACTTTCACTGCAGGAGGCACAGGTTCAACCTCTGGTCAGGGAACTGAGATCCCACATGCCAGGAGACATGACCAAACACAAAATAAATAAAACTTAAAAAAAAGAAAGTCAGAGAAGTTATATTACTATTAAATGGAAATTTTAGTTTTGTTCTGCTGAGTATAAAATTAAAAATAAGTCTACTATCTATTACCTTCCATATTTCCTAAATGAAATAACATTTACCACCTGGACATAAGGTGTTTGAAATGAGGAAAAATTTATGTTTTTGCAAAAACTCATTGTATTTCTTTTCACTCATTCTAGTGAAAACTTCACTAAACTAGGGAAGAACTTTATTCTTCTTCTACACCTATCATTCTTTGACTGACATAATTAAGGAGATAGATAATTTAAGCTTCTTTTTACTTGCCTTGCATTCGATGGGTACATAGCTACACAAGTGTAGTTGTCCCTGACCATCCATATAAAATAGATGGGAATTCTCACAGAGTAAATGTTACATTCAGCCATCATTTTGTAATACTCAGAGGAATTATTTAGCAAACTCACAATCCACAGATAATTTTTTGGAGGTGGGAATGATTTTTGCTTTTTCCAGCATTCTTTATGCATTTTTCTCTCATAAATTACCATTTTTATCAACTTCTCAAGCTACAGAAAACAAGCACTATCCAGTACCACACAAAGGAAGCCAACATAAGCAGATGAAAACTTTTAGGGTCGTGGCCTCCCACGGGATTGACACCTGAAGGCACCGACCCATGTGAGGCCCATCCTGCAGTAGCCAAAGGCTTCCCAAGACTGGCGCTGGATTGATCCATCAGGGTCCTTTTACTTGTACAAGCATGACAGGGTGGGGAAACAGCACTGAACAGGGAGATGGGGACTGGATTCAGGAGCTGACTGTACTTTACTCCAGTTGTATTCTTGAGCAGTAAGTTAGAAGACAAGAGTAGTTGCTTCCATTCCTGTACTCTAAAGTTCTTTGGATTTTATGATCAGATTTTGCCAGGTTGCTGGGAACCACCTGTCTGCTATCTAGTTTCAGTCTGAGATCCCCAACCTGCTTGTCCCTTTCTTTTGTGTCTCAGGCTTCTGCACCAGGTGGGGGCTGGGCTCAGCCTTCCCCTTGGGCCTGCCAGGGAACAGTGGAAATTGGGTGGAAGACCCTCTGATGGACTAAATCCTGCTGTTACTTTGCATCTCTGTTTTTCTCACAGCTGGGAAAAAAGAAAGTCAGAGAAGTTATATTACTATTAAATGGAAATTTTAGTTTTGTTCTGCTGAGTATAAAATTAAAAATAAGTCTACTATCTATTACCTTCCATATTTCCTAAATGAAATAACATTTACCACCTGGACATAAGGTGTTTGAAATGAGGAAAAATTTATGTTTTGCAAAACTCATTGTATTTCTTTTCACTCATTCTAGTGAAAACTTCACTAAACTAGGGAAGAACTTTATTCTTCTTCTACACCTATCATTCTTTGACTGACATAATTAAGGAGATAGATAATTTAAGCTTCTTTTTACTTGCCTTGCATTCGATGGGTACATAGCTACACAAGTGTAGTTGTCCCTGACCATCCATATAAAATAGATGGGAATTCTCACAGAGTAAATGTTACATTCAGCCATCATTTTGTAATACTCAGAGGAATTATTTAGCAAACTCACAATCCACAGATAATTTTTTGGAGGTGGGAATGATTTTTGCTTTTTCCAGCATTCTTTATGCATTTTTCTCTCATAAATTACCATTTTTATCAACTTCTCAAGCTACAGAAAACAAGCACTATCCAGTACCACACAAAGGAAGCCAACATAAGCAGATGAAAACTTTTAGGGTCGTGGCCTCCCACGGGATTGACACCTGAAGGCACCGACCCATGTGAGGCCCATCCTGCAGTAGCCAAAGGCTTCCCAAGACTGGCGCTGGATTGATCCATCAGGGTCGTTTTACTTGTACAAGCATGACAGGGTGGGGAAACCGCACTGAACAGGGAGATGGGGACTGGATTCAGGAGCTGACTGTACTTTACTCCAGTTGTATTCTTGAGCAGTAAGTTAGAAGACAAGAGTAGTTGCTTCCATTCCTGTACTCTAAAGTTCTTTGGATTTTATGATCAGATTTTGCCAGGTTGCTGGGAACCACCTGTCTGCTATCTAGTTTCAGTCTGAGATCCCCAACCTGCTTGTCCCTTTCTTTTGTGTCTCAGGCTTCTGCACCAGGTGGGGGCTGGGCTCAGCCTTCCCCTTGGGCCTGCCAGGGAACAGTGGAAATTGGGTGGAAGACCCTCTGATGGACTAAATCCTGCTGTTACTTTGCATCTCTGTTTTGTCCACAGGCGGGGAGAGATGTGGTTACAGTGTGACTTTGTTTTGTGCTTCCTGTCAGATTCCAAACCACACTGTGTCCACTGGAAAAGAGGATGCTACTGTCTGACTCTGCAGCCACCCTAACCAGGAGGAACCTGGCAGGTGAGTGTCACTGCCTATGGGGGTCACCTTTTTCCCCTGTGACCGTGCTGCACCTCTGCTTATACTTTTCTCCCTCAAGTACAACAGCTGATCACTTTTATATCTTATGAGAGACGGTTTGGTGTGTCTTCCTTGGTGTGAAGTTATTTGCCAAGTTTGTACTCTTTTCTACTTTACCCTTGGTCATATATACATATATATATATATATATATATATGCCCCCACCTGGTGCAGAAGCCTGAGACACAAAAGAAAGGGACAAGCAGGTTGGGGATCTCAGACTGAAACTAGATAGCAGACAGGTGGTTCCCAGCAACCTGGCATATATCCATATGGATATATATATATATATATATATATATATATATATAGACAGAGAGAGAGAGAGAGAGAATGACAGCAGGATTTAGTTCATCTAAGGGCCTCCCACTCAATTCCCATGGCTCTGTGGCACGCCCAAGCAAGATTGAGCCCAGCCCCAAGCTGACTGGTGGGGAAGCCTGACATGCAAAGGAAAGGGACAAGTATACATACATACATATATACATACATACATACACACACACATATATATATATATATAGGCAAGTATATATGGTTGCTTTTATGTAAGATGATGAACTTCATCCCTAAGGCAAATGTCAGACTCAAAAAATAATTTCAGGAAATGATGTTAGGTTTACTATTTAACTTAAAGGTCTTCCATCTGCTACCCAAAGAGTTTATCCTTTTCTTTTTTTTAAGGATGGAGGACGCAGAGGAAAGCGGATTGCTAAAAGCAAGACAACAAAGTTGCTGAAAATGATTCCATGTAGCTTTAAGCTGCACCCAATCTATCCTCAGGTGCTTTAAAACACAATCCCTTTCCACTTTCCAGAACATCTATCGTTAAGTTCATAAGGACTTAGGGCATTTTGTACCATTTTGAAACTCACCAACTATGTGTTTTCTGAGAAGATACAGCTCCACAAATCGAGCTTCAAAGAGGGGCCCACCCAAGGGAGCAAATAGTTGTAAATGTAACTAAACAGTTCAGTAAAAAAAAAAAAAACCAAAAAACCAAAAAAACAGATTTCTCTAAGGAATTATAGAACCCCTTGGTTAGTTTCTCATAATCTGTGTGACTCTCAAATAGCTTCCTGACTTTGCTTTTGAATACTAGCAGTAAGGTTTAGTTTTCTAATAATGAGGTATTGAGTGTGTTTGGCTGTCTTCTCTTCCCAAATCTGGGACTTTTGTCCGGCAGATGTTTCCAGTTGTGTTACTGGTGCTGAGTTGTGCATGGGTTATGATGATGTGAAAATCCAGAAAATAGTTTGAGGCCAGGCCAGACATCGTTGCTTGTTGCTTACTGCTGTCCAGATTTGAACTCATGCTGCCAAAGTTTCAAAAGCCAGCACATTCACTCTCCCTGGAAAACAGGCTCCAGAATAATAAATCATTCTCAAAAGAAAATTCAGTAATTTTTGTACATCAAATCATTACTACATGAGCCCACTCCCTAATTTTAGCCAAATTAAATTTTTAAATTTTTAAAATTCCCTTTGAAAGTGGAAAGATGCTTCATGTGTTACTTCCCCAAAACTCAGAAAGAAAGTCCCTTTTGCAGACTGAAGAAAATATGTCCTAACACAGGCAATATCTTAAAAACAGTGTAAAATCCACAGTCGAGAGACTGGTAATGCACCCAGTATCTACAGGGAAGATGAAAAAAAAGTTGAGCCAAATGATATCATATTTCTTCTGGGGTTTTCCTCTTTTCCTGGTGTGGATGGGAGCTTGAGGTTTTATCATAAAGGGATGAAATGGCAAGAAATCACTTACTGGCCTGCAGTCATGGAGAAAAGGCATTCACATCTGTTTCTGGTATTCTGTTGAAGAATCCCTTCAGTTGATACTTTGGATCAGAAGCAAATTGATTTGTTTTCATAGGTCCTTCTCTTCCAAGCTCAGATAAAACAAACCTATCCTGTGGGTCGAATGGTTTGCATTCTAAATTCTTGGTTTATGTGGCACAAAATCCCTCTATTATGTTGCTAACACATTATCCATCTTAAAGAGAACAAAACTGAATTTTAGTGGGATATATATTACATAAGCTCCCATGACTGGCAACACATTGTGTGTGTCTGTGCATGTGTGTGTATGTGAAATTAGAATTTGTATAGATTTTAAATGTAATTCTGTCTTTTCATTTATATTTGCTTTAATGTAGCTTGCACCTGTAATAGTAATTACGACTTCTGGCTTGGAAGACTATCCCCAACATTAACCTAGCAAGGAAAAAATAAGGATGTAGTCACATGATTAAAGGTGACTGTAAAGTCTCTTGTGGCAGGAGGGTTGGCATTTTCCTTGCTTGACCTCTGCTAGTTGAAGAATGCTATGTCGCATTTAAAAAAAAAAATCAGTAAGGGATGCAGAGAATACCATATATAGACAACTTTTTAAGCTGAAATTTTTAAGACCAAGGAAAGATGAAACCTTTCTTCAGAGAGTATAAAATACTTGAAAAGAGGACAAACACAGAAGTAAATAAAGAAAAAGTGAAAAAAATGTGAATGCATAAACACAGAAAAACATGTATACACATGCCAAATATGGCTGTTTATTGGGTTTGGTTGATAGGCTAAAATGATGAGCCAAGTAGAAGCAAACTGAGAGGGTAACAGAAAGTTACTATGAAAAAAAGAAACTTTAGTATCACAGAGTGATGTCTTAGATGAAAGATGCTTTAACAAGTGTCTAACTAATCTGAAACGTTACTTGTCCTTGATTTTACTTTTTTTTCTGTTGGAATCCTGCTATAATTTCTTCCTGAAAAAAGTGTAGAATATTTTCCAAGTTTATTACAAAATTAAGAGAAATTCTACAATATGGCTTTGGTTCTTTCAATTAGATTTTTAAAAGAGATTCAAATTGAGTTAATGATGATTCTTTTGAAGTAAAGGAACATTAAAAAATCTTGTACAAAGATAATTTTTAGGGAGTTATAATATGAGACTGAAAAATGTGATTTTATTTTAGAAAAGATGTTGTCTCTGTCTTTTGCCAAGGCCCAGCAATATAAACAAGCAGCAGATTTCCTGTAAAGCCTAATGAGACATAAACTCAGATAGTAAAAGAGAAATGAACACCAAAACACAGTGTTTTTTTAAAAATTATGAAACTGGTTGCATTCATAGATTTATTGAGACATATTGTTTGGGATTACTGGATTTTTCTAGTTAAAAAGAAATATTAGGGCTTCCCTGGTGGTCCAGTGGATAAGGACACTGCCTTGCAGTGCAAGGGCCGCCGGTTTGATCCCTGGCCTGGGAAGATCCCACGTGCCACGCAGCAGCTGGACCGATGTGTCCGATTACCGAGCCGGAGCTCTGGAGCGCATGCGCCCAGAGCCGGTGCTCTGCGACAACAGACACCACTGCGATGGGAGCCCCACACGGGCTGAAGAACAAAGATGGATGAGAATCGATAAATGAAAGACCAATAGAAGTGGCCTGCCCTCCCTCCCCAACCCGTCCCCCCGCCAAAGAAAAAGAAACATTAAACTGCCTCAATCAGAAACAACCTTATTGACAGGTGCCGTTCTGAAGTTGGTTACCGTCTTGTCAGGAGTGGGTCGTCTCTGTCTGAACTCTTCCCATCACCTCTCTTTCCTGCGTTATTATATATATTTCAATGGGATACATTCTTATTTCTATTGCAAGAATTCATCCTCCATGTGGAAATAAATAACTTTGCTTTTGGATCTCTTAAACCTTATAATTTAAAGAACAGAAAAGATACAGAACCAGTTTTTACAAAAGGAAATTATTTTTATATGGTCTTATGGCAAAAGCCTATCATGGGATAGAACTTATCTAGTCTTCTTTTTATAAACAAATAAAAAGCAAATAAAAATTTTAAAATGTAGAAGACTAAACTATGAAAGCCTAAATGGACCAGAGAGTTATACTATGATTTGAAGCCCAGGGTTTCTGTGTTGAAATAAAAGGAGTTGGTGCTTTAAACAAATTGTATAATATTTCTGTATTTTCTATTCCCTAGCCTCAGCTCATGCAAATTATATTATTATGTAATACGCTTTAAAAGTTGGTTATCGAGTCTGGAACCTTTACTTACTGCTTATTTTTCATCACTTGGCATTTTAGAGAAAGAGAGCAATCATAGGCAACAAGCTGATATCACAAATTTAAGGACAAATTCAAAATATACCCTAAATTTAGTAAAATCATAGAATGTAACAGTCAGAAGTAGTCACAAAAGTAGAGAAGCTGCCCTGAAATGAACAGGCTTTGCAATTGGACAAGCTGCAGAAACAAAATCCTAACTCCACCATGTAGCAAATTACTTCATTTTATTATTAAGTAATTTATTTAAATAAAATAGTTTTATTACTTTAAAGTATACAAGCATGATTAGAAATTGGTAAGTAAAATGAAATCATTAAAGAGTTTTTAGAAACAGGAATGACTTTGGACAGAGAAAGACACTCTTAAGTCTTAAGTCATAGATACATCTCCGTGTTGCCTTGATGCTCATGCAGTAGGGATCTGAGGAGGAGGGGAACAAGGTAGGGAGAGCATCTTCACTGTCTCCAGGGCTGAGACCCAAGTTAGATCCAGGTGGGCCTCTCTTTCCTCAAGGTCCATCATAGACTGGCTTCCAAAGGAAGGGCTCCACTGTGAGAGCCACAGTGCTTGTGCCTTATCTTCTAAAGATAATCTTGCAATTTAAAAACATAGAATAAAGTACATGATGAAAAATACAGCTCAAATAAAACTGACCCCATAGTCATCATTTTTGTTACTAAAAGCCACATAGTAATAATTACTAATAAAATAATTTCAAAAGGTCAGAAAGGTCAGAGTAACTCAATGTTCATTCAGATAGGTAACTCAATGTTCATTCAGATAGGTCATATTCTTCCAAATTAGTTCTGCACTTAAGTATCATTTGAATGCTGAAATTTTTTAAATTTATAAAATATTGATTAAAATTGTTCTCATACTTCAAAAATATAAAGTGCTATAGAAATTAGAGGACATTTTAAAAAAGAACTCAAGAAAGGCTAAGGAAGAGCCCACTCACGGTTTTTTCCTCTTGATTTTTTCTCTTGAGTTTTATCCATAAAATATAATAAGTGGTAGTTCCACGATTTATTCAGTTTCCATGAGAGAGTAACACATCAATCTGAGCAAATTATTTTGAAACTTCAGAGAAATCTGAAGAAATCAGAGAAATTTGTTTCAAACAGTGTATGAAAGTGCATCTACAGGGTTTTTTTATCCCTAAATTTAGTAAAATCATAGAATGTAACAGTCAGAAGTAGTCACAAAAGTAGAGAAGCTGCCCTGAAATGAACAGGCTTTGCAATTGGACAAGCTGCAGAAACAAAATCCTAACTCCACCATGTAGCAAATTACTTCATTTTATTATTAAGTAATTTATTTAAATAAAATAGTTTTATTACTTTAAAGTATACAAGCATGATTAGAAATTGGTAAGTAAAATGAAATCATTAAAGAGTTTTTAGAAACAGGAATGACTTTGGACAGAGAAAGACACTCTTAAGTCTTAAGTCATAGATACATCTCCGTGTTGCCTTGATGCTCATGCAGTAGGGATCTGAGGAGGAGGGGAACAAGGTAGGGAGAGCATCTTCACTGTCTCCAGGGCTGAGACCCAAGTTAGATCCAGGTGGGCCTCTCTTTCCTCAAGGTCCATCATAGACTGGCTTCCAAAGGAAGGGCTCCACTGTGAGAGCCACAGTGCTTGTGCCTTATCTTCTAAAGATAATCTTGCAATTTAAAAACATAGAATAAAGTACATGATGAAAAATACAGCTCAAATAAAACTGACCCCATAGTCATCATTTTTGTTACTAAAAGCCACATAGTAATAATTACTAATAAAATAATTTCAAAAGGTCAGAAAGGTCAGAGTAACTCAATGTTCATTCAGATAGGTAACTCAATGTTCATTCAGATAGGTCATATTCTTCCAAATTAGTTCTGCACTTAAGTATCATTTGAATGCTGAAATTTTTTAAATTTATAAAATATTGATTAAAATTGTTCTCATACTTCAAAAATATAAAGTGCTATAGAAATTAGAGGACATTTTAAAAAAGAACTCAAGAAAGGCTAAGGAAGAGCCCACTCACGGTTTTTTCCTCTTGATTTTTTCTCTTGAGTTTTATCCATAAAATATAATAAGTGGTAGTTCCACGATTTATTCAGTTTCCATGAGAGAGTAACACATCAATCTGAGCAAATTATTTTGAAACTTCAGAGAAATCTGAAGAAATCAGAGAAATTTGTTTCAAACAGTGTATGAAAGTGCATCTACAGTCAACTAGGCCTATTTGCTTCAGCATTATTCCTCTTGCAGGTAAGCAGTCCCTGGCACATTGGGAAGAAAAAAAGCTTTGGGGTCATGCAGACCTAAGCCTGTGGTCCAGCTGATTGGTTCCCTCCCTGATTATGGGAACTTGGGCAAATTATTTAATATCAAATACCAGCTTTGAGCATCAGTATTTCTACCTGTAAAATGGGAATAAGTAGAATAGTAGAATATTATGAAAAGAGTTATATTTAGTGTCTGGCTTTTGATATATGCAGAGTTTTTAAATTGACTAAAAAATATTACCCACTCCTTATTATCACCCACTCATCCCTTTTTTATGGAGCACATAGAGTCAGTCAACAAATATGTCAACATTCCAATGCATAAGGATATAGTTTTGAATTTAAACGAATGTCTCTAAACTAATAGGTTTTTAACATATAAGAACATTGCCTTAAAGCAAAAAAAATTTCTCCCAATGTAGTTTTAAAAAGCTTTCTTTCATATACTAGATTTCTAACTGAACTAAACACAATGACTCACACGCTCTTATAAATAAAGCGTATTTTGGTAATGAGGAATTTCAAAATGGACTTAGGAAACTCCTGCCCATTTAAAAGAGGCAGACCTTTCCTTTCCTGAGTTCAGTTGTTTTGTATGTTTATTACTTTTTCTCTGTCAAGACCAAGGGTACATTTTAACCATGAAAAGCATAAAACACCAAATTTTTAAAATGTTGTAAAACTACCCTGAATATTATTGAAGTGTGTAACCTGAGTCATCAGAAAAGAAGAGTGAGGGTGGATATTGCAGTGTTGAAAAAGTGGTGTTCCCAATCCACCATATTTGAGAAATATTCCAGAATATAAAATATTCACGTATTCTAACAATATAGTTTAGGCATGAAAAATTTTTTGAAAATGAATGCCCATGAAAATACTTATAAGTTGAATCCTTCCTGTTCTTCTTGTTGACAGATACTTTATTGGTTCACATAATCAATGTACACTGTCTTCACCAGTGGAGAAACTTACTTCTCTTAAAAGAAAAAAAAAGACCAACTTTTATTGGCATATAATTGCTTTACAATGTTGTATTAGTTTCTACTCTACAGAAAAGTGAATCTGCTATATGTATATATATATATATCCCCTCTTTTTTCAGATTTCCTTCCCATTTAGGTCACCACAGAGCACTGAATAGAGTTCCCTGTGCTCTGTAGTACATTCTCATTAGTTAGCTCTTTTACACATGGGCTCACTAGTGTATATATAACAATCCCATTTCCCAAGTCATCCCATCCTTCCTGTCTCCTCTGGCTGTCCATACATTTGTTCTCTATGTGTGTATCTCTATTTCTACTTTGCAAATAGGTTCATCTATACCGTTTTTCTAGATTTCACATACATGCATTAATACATGATATTTGTCTTTCTCTTTCTGACCTACTTCACTCTGTATGACAGTGTCTAGGTTCATCTATGCCTTTGCAAATGACACAATTTTGTTCCTGTTAATGGCTGAGTGATATTCCATTATATATATGTACCACATCTTCTTTACTTATCTTCTGTTGATGGATGTTTAGGTTGCTTCCATGGACTGGCTATTGTAAATAGTGCTGCAATGATGTTGGGGTACATGTATCTTTTGGAATTGTGGCTTTCTCCAGGTATATGCCCAGGAGTGGAATTGCTGGTCATATGGTAGTTCTGTTTTTAGTTTTTTAAGGAGCTTCCATATAGTTCTCCACATGGCTGTATTCATTTACATTCCCCCAAACAGTGTAAGAGAGTTCCCTTTCTTTGTAACTTCGTAAAGACAGGTGATGCTTTAGTGGAGGAGGGGGGCATATTTAATTATAGGGATGTGTTTCTCTTTTGGTGGTAGGCAGCACAGTAATTTTTCATCCCTACTCAGAATAGAAAGAGGATCCTGGAAATGTCACTTTTCACTTTAAAATCTTTGACTCATAAGTAAACTAGCCTGTGGTAGAAAAAAGCACCCTTCTAATTCCTCCAACAAGATAATGATGGTAATAAAAAATCACAATAAAAATGAGGAGGTGAGAAGAAGAAAAGAGGAAGAAGAGGAAGAGGACACAGAGGAAGAGCAGCCAAATGTCAGCCTGCTCACTCACTTTCAAGGGTCACTTTGACAATAAAATCTCAAAATGTATGCTACATGAGACTTACTTGGGACCTATATTTTGAAAGACAGATTTTTGGGGTCAATCTACCAGGGATTCTGATTCAGCTTGTCTGAAGTAAAGGCTAGGAATCTGCAGCTAAAGCCTAAATCCCCAGGTCTGTAGTCAGTCCTTTGGTCAACTCTTGGTGGCTACAACTGATGGCCCTCTAGGGTTCTGGCTCTGCTCAGCTTGTCACCATGGACCACCCAGCCATTTTGCACTCTTTCTCTATGTGGCATCCTTGCGAGGGTGGGTGTGGAGCAGTTCACACATTGCCTTGTTGCCCACTCTTGTGCACTTACTCCCTTGTCTCACAACGCTAATGATAGGAGCAGTATCAGACTTCAATGAAGGACTGGGGTTCACCAAGGGAAACTCATGCACAGGATGTACAAACGAAGCTTAACTGTTTATAAGATGCTCAGTAACTCTTTCTCAAGAGGAAAGAACAGACATCAAAATTAACTCTCTCTCCAGGGTACCCTTGTAGACAGAGCCTGGTTCCTAGTGCCCATCCTCATTGAGACTTCCCCCAGATGTCCCAGGACTCTTTGTTTTCTTTTAAACTTCTTATTTTATATTGGAGTATAGCCAATTAACAATGCTGTGACAGTTTCAGGTGAACAGCAAAGGGACTCAGCCATACATACAAGTATCCATTCTCCCCAAACTTGCCTCCCATTCAGGTTGGCGCATAGCATTGAACATAGTTCCCTGTGCTATACAGTAGGTCCTTGTTGGTTATCCATTTTAAATAAAGCAGTGTGTACATGTCAATTCTAAACTCTCCATTTATCACTTTCACCCGTTCTTGATCTCTGGCAACCATAAGTTCATTCTCTAACTGCGAATCTGCTTCTTTTTTGTAAACAAGTTCATTTGTATCATGGGAGCCAGACAGGGTTTTATCTTACTATTATTTTTAAATCAACATTCAGTTAAATTGAACTTTATTTTCATGTAGAACTCTGTTAATTTTAGCACAAGCATATATTTATGTGAATCAGCAGCATAACCAGAACACAGAGCAGTTTTGTCGCCCTCAGATATACCTCTTGCTAAGCCTTGATACTTACATCCTCTACCCAACCTAGCCCCAGGCACTACTCTATTCTTTGTCATAGAGTTTCGTCTTTTTGAAAATGTCATATGAAGGGAATGATGAAGTACGTATTCTTTTGAGACTGACTTGTTCATTAAGCAGAATGCCTTTGAGATTCATCCAAGTTTTTGAAGGGATCAGTGACTTGGTTTTGTTGTTGTTGTTGTTGTTACTGCTGAATAGTATTCCACTATGGACATACCACTGTTTTTCTTTAAACTTGAAGTATAGTTGATTTAAAATGCTGTATTCATTTCTGCTGTATAGCAGAGTTGACTCAGTGATAGAAAAACATCTGCATCTTTTAAAAATATTTTTTCAATTACAGTTGATCACAGAAGGCATACCACTGTTTTATCCATGAAAAACATGGGTCATTTTCATAATTTATGGTTGTCATGAATAAAGTTACTATGAACATTTGTACATAGATTTATAGATTTTTGTTTGACAACAAGTTTTCATTTCTTTTAGGAAAATGATTATAATAAGAGTGCTAGGTTGTATTGGAAGTATAAGTTTAAATTTATAAGAAACCAATGAAGGTTGCTGCAATGGGAGGCCCAGGCAAGCTGAAGAATAAAGATGGATGAAAAATAAATAGATAAGAAATGAATAAAAAGAGGTCAACATTAGAAAAAAAAAAGACACCTCCAAACTGCTTGTCAGAATGGCTGTAGCATATTGCATTTTCACCAGCAGCATTTCCTTTTCCTCTTACCACCTCTAGGTATTGTCAGTGTTGTTTGTTTTAGCCACTTTGATAGGTTTATCATGGGGTCTTATCATTATTCTACTCTGCATTTTCCTAGTGGTTATAGGTAGACTTCTTTTCTTCTACAATACTTTCAAGTATATCTTTCATTACACATCTTGGATTGTCCATTTAGGGAATATCACTCAGGAATGGGCAAGGCACTGACTGAGTGTAGAAGGATGAATAGGCCACAGCTCCTGCCCTTGGGGAACTCGCTGAGTAGTGGTAAGTACACATGCTGATCAGGACTGCATATAGAATGTACACAACGTAAATCAAAAGCAAAATCATTAAAAAATTACTATATGAGTCTAACGTTTTTTTTGTAGCATTAAAATATTTATTCTTCTCTCTATTGTTCTTTTTTTAACGTTTTTTGTATTTGCATTGATGAAGTACGTATTCTTTTGAGACTGACTTGTTCATTAAGCAGAATGCCTTTGAGATTCATCCAAGTTTTTGAAGGGATCAGTGACTTGGTTTTGTTGTTGTTGTTGTTGTTACTGCTGAATAGTATTCCACTATGGACATACCACTGTTTTTCTTTAAACTTGAAGTATAGTTGATTTAAAATGCTGTATTCATTTCTGCTGTATAGCAGAGTTGACTCAGTGATAGAAAAACATCTGCATCTTTTAAAAATATTTTTTCAATTACAGTTGATCACAGAAGGCATACCACTGTTTTATCCATGAAAAACATGGGTCATTTTCATAATTTATGGTTGTCATGAATAAAGTTACTATGAACATTTGTACATAGATTTATAGATTTTTGTTTGACAACAAGTTTTCATTTCTTTTAGGAAAATGATTATAATAAGAGTGCTAGGTTGTATTGGAAGTATAAGTTTAAATTTATAAGAAACCAATGAAGGTTGCTGCAATGGGAGGCCCAGGCAAGCTGAAGAATAAAGATGGATGAAAAATAAATAGATAAGAAATGAATAAAAAGAGGTCAACATTAGAAAAAAAAGACACCTCCAAACTGCTTGTCAGAATGGCTGTAGCATATTGCATTTTCACCAGCAGCATTTCCTTTTCCTCTTACCACCTCTAGGTATTGTCAGTGTTGTTTGTTTTAGCCACTTTGATAGGTTTATCATGGGGTCTTATCATTATTCTACTCTGCATTTTCCTAGTGGTTATAGGTAGACTTCTTTTCTTCTACAATACTTTCAAGTATATCTTTCATTACACATCTTGGATTGTCCATTTAGGGAATATCACTCAGGAATGGGCAAGGCACTGACTGAGTGTAGAAGGATGAATAGGCCACAGCTCCTGCCCTTGGGGAACTCGCTGAGTAGTGGTAAGTACACATGCTGATCAGGACTGCATATAGAATGTACACAACGTAAATCAAAAGCAAAATCATTAAAAAATTACTATATGAGTCTAACGTTTTTTTTGTAGCATTAAAAATATTGATTCTTCTCTCTATTGTTCATTTGTTGTTGTAGTTTAGTCACTCAGCCATGTCTGCCTCTTTGCGAACCCGTGGACTGTAGCCCACCAGGCTTTTCTGCCCTGGGATTTCCAAGGCAAGAATATTGGAGTGGGTTACCATTTAAAACATTCTAAATTTGAAGATTTTCTATATTAATGATGATGAGAATTTAAGCCCTATTTCCATAAAGAATGCATAGGACAAAACTAATTGATGCCCTATCTACCCTCAGTTTAATTTTTCTTGTGCTTTCTTTGATAACTTTAAATCAACATGCTCCTATAATTTGACCTTTTAATTCTTTCCTTTCTAATAGTTCACTTGCCATTTGATAGTGCTTGCTAAGTTACTTCAGTCATGTCCAACTCTTTGCAGCCTTATGGACTGTAGGCCACAAGGCTTGTCTGTCCATGGAATTCCCCAGGCAAGAATACTGTAGTAGGTTGCAATGCTCTCCTCTAGAGGATCTCCCTGACTCAGGGATCGAAACTGTGTCTCCTGAAACTCCTGCATTGCAGGTGGATTCTTTACAACTGAGCCACCGGGGAAGGCTGTAGTACCTTCATTTAACTTTTTCATGTGGATCCTATCATATGACATATATCCATCTTAATCAGTTATCACTCATTGAGCACTTACTCTTTAGAAAAACACAACCCAGCAGTTATAATGATTATAACAAAAACTATTTGTTGAATGTTTACTGTGTAATAGCTCCTGTACTGAGTACTTTACATATGACATCTGACTGAAATCTCACAAAGGTTCTTCATCTATGACCAAAAAGAAAACTAATAGGGCTCAATGACTTGTCTAAAGTTATAGAGACAATTAATGGCAGAAAATAATTTGAATCTGAAAGAATCTTTTTGACTCCAGAACCTTGTATACTGTGGATGTTTAATAATTATTTTGTTTGTTTTTACTTCTCATGACTTTTTCTTTCTTTATCATCTAAATTCCAATTTCATTGACAACATTTATAGTCATGGCAGTATATTTTTCAACTGTGCATGTTTACTTTCTGGACAAATTTTATTCCAAGAAACATACTTGATAAAATTTCACATTAGGGCTTCCCTGGTGGTCCAGTGGGTAAAGAGTCCACCTTGCAGTGCAAGGGGTGCCGGTTCGATCCCTGGCCTGGAAAGATCCCATGGGCCGCAGAGCGGCTGGACCAGTGTGTCCAATTGTCAAGCCAGAGCTCTGGAGAACATGTGCTCAGAGCTGGTGCTCTGCAACGAAAGAGGCCACTGCAATGGGAGGCCCACACAGGCCAAAGAATAAAGATGGATGAAAATAAATACATAAAAGACCAATAAAAGAGGTCAAAAAAAAAATTGACATTAAGCACTTTAGTGAACAGTCATGCTAACAAGACTTCAAGTTAAACTCTAGATTATCTTCCCAATTCTTCAAGAGATAAGACTTATCTCTCTAAGCCCGAATTACACATTTATGAGAAAGCTTATGGGTTGCTCTTAGGGGAGAATTTCTTGATGAAAATAGTAGTCATATTGCTTTCAATACACTTTCATTTAAATTCTTTCTTCTCTATAACCAGACTGTGTAATAATTAGAGAGAGGAAGCAATCTGTCCAGGAGCAGGGAGTAGTAAGTGATAGACCCAAGAGGGAATTCCTACACTTGTCCTAGTTTGCATCTCTTTCCAGGGCATCCTCATCACTATCCTCTCTAGGCTCATGTTGACATGTTGATGTGTCTTCTTTGAATCATCTCAGAACCAAGAGATAAAAACCCATTTTGAAATGAAAAGACTACTTTATCCATGTCATTATCCACTTCCACCTTCTTTTTGATGGAAAAGGAAGACCGTGTTCTGTGCTAGTAGTAGTACCAAACAGCACCAAAATAGGGGGTCAACAAGTATGTCCAATATATATCTTGCTAACTATTATTTTCTAACTTAAAGGATATATTTGATGTGTTTGATATCAGTGGTCTTAGTGTTTCATAGACTCTCACATAGCTTGTATTACTTTGTATGCCCCCCTCCACAGAAGGCAGACATTCCTTAGGGGAAATGAGAAGGGAGGGGACACTTTCCCATATGCTCTGGAAATAATAGGTACAATTGCCTGTGAAACACACTTTATCAAGCAGTGCTGCACTAAGGTGAAAGCACATTTTGCTTACAGTTAAAATTTCTGGTTCAGTGCTTTTTACAAATGAATTCATAATGGAAAACAAATGTGTTTTAAATGGAAAAAAATGGGAAGTTACAAACTCTTCCCCTAATTAAAGAATGCTTATCAAACATGTGGCGTTTTTCACTGTAAATAAATCTCAAAGGTACCTTACTGAGTTGTGTTTGTTTGGCTCCACAGATCTTGGGTGAATTTTTCTGTGACGGATAATGAGCAATTATATGTATGACTAAAGTGAGATATTTTCTTTTTTTTCTTACATAGTGATAATTTTGATCTCTTCTCATTAGCATTCTTATGGACTTCAAATGTTCCACTCCATCAGAGTCTTTCTATACATGGGATGGTCTTTGAAGTGATCTGAAGCCCTCCAAGCTGATGCAAAATGAGAGTAAACACGGAAGTGAGCCCCAGAGTTCACCTTAGAATCTTTGAGTGCATCCATCGCAGGACCAGATCATTCTAGCCACTGTAGAGAGAGTTTCTGCAGAGCACCAACGTACACATTTTCTTTTCTTATGCATTTAATGAAGCATTGCATTGGGATCTGTCTCTTATTTGAATCTGATGTGATAGACAATATATAAGAGTAGATGCTTAGCCAGAAGCAAGTAGGTGGCCGTCACACTGATGAGAGTTTTCCTCCCTAGCATTGCCACTTACTTTGCCCAGCTCTTCCCCAGCAGCTGGGTCTGCCTTTCTCCTTCTCTAAAATCCACATGGTCTCAACACTGGTTGCAAAATTTCTTCACTCTCGTGCTTAAACGTTAAGAGATGAAACTTGTAATGAAATTTATAAGTGAGGTTATAGTAAACAATTCTGTGCACCTGTTGTGTGTATGAAATTAGATTGAGCCATTGTCCAAGTTATAAGATCATGGAGAGTTTGTTCAAGAATTGCCAAGAGGAATCCACAATTCAGAATGACTTCATAAGCACTTATTCTGAAAACAAGTCCATGATTTGAAGATTCTCTAAGAACCCAGCTTATGTGAAATTCATGCACTGTCTACGTACAGCAGGGCTATATATTTAGAGAGTAAAAAATGTTACTTTAAAGCACCTATATCTGAATATTTTCCCTGTTTATTGTAATTTTTACCTTTGAATAAATACCACAGTATTATCAAGTAATGGTGTTCTAAGGAAATTAATTTTAAATGTGAACATGTAGGATAAGATCCATTTGAGCATCTCCCTAACAAATAAATACAAAAAACATAGATCTGCTCCTTTGTCCAATGAATCCAAAACAAACTGCTATCTCATGAGCAGGCTGTAAGTTTGATAGTGTGGTCACTTTATTTTCTGGAGGAAAATACAGACTAATCTCTTTTCTAGACTAATGTAACATGCTTTTAAGTGGGCTGTTCACAGCTACTCTGAAACCCCTCTACTCTGAAGCAAAGTGATCTTTATAATGCAAAATCTGTCTGATTTTCCAAGACTCAATCAAATATCATTTTTAAGGTACAGGTTAAATAGGTCTGATAGCAGAAATGTTGACTGAAATTTTTTATCTAACTGTTTCCTTATTTGATATTTTGTTTCCTCATCTTTTTTATTCTTAATTATTCTGAAATGTCTCTGAATTGAGGCCAAGATGGCTTAATTTTCTTACAATTGACAACCAGGAGAATAGTTAGCACATATTAGGGGTTTAGTTAAGTATCTACTGAATATAGGAATAAATTAGGAGAAAGAATATGATGAAACTTGTTAGGGTCTCTTCAAAGTTTAAAAGATTTTGTAGCCCAGGAGCTATTAGAAAGAGTTACTGAGTTCATATAAAACACCCATTTAAATTTTAGATGTCAAGTGCATGGGCTCCAATTACCATTTCTTGTGACATAACAACTTCTCTGGTAAAAGAAAGTCTTTTATTATTTTACTGCATGTCTTCCAGAAAATATAAGAGAGACAATAATTTGTTATAATTTCAGAAATGTTTGGTGAGACTAAAATGTCCTCATTATTTTTAAAAGAAATTATGTATCCAGTGATACAGTTACTTTTTCAGAGAATATTGTTATATAGGGTAAAACTATAATGAGTTTATACTTGAAAAACTTTAAAGTATAACCAAAATTCTCTGTCACTTCAAAGGGCATGTCATTTTTCTTATTGGAAAGTTTCTACTTATGAAAAAATACCAGTGATCCAAAAGAATGATTTTTCTCATAATTTTGTCAGTATTTTCTTTTCCTTTCCCCAGGACAAATTGGAGGAGCTTTTAATTTTAAATGTGAACATGTAGGATAAGATCCATTTGAGCATCTCCCTAACAAATAAATACAAAAAACATAGATCTGCTCCTTTGTCCAATGAATCCAAAACAAACTGCTATCTCATGAGCAGGCTGTAAGTTTGATAGTGTGGTCACTTTATTTTCTGGAGGAAAATACAGACTAATCTCTTTTCTAGACTAATGTAACATGCTTTTAAGTGGGCTGTTCACAGCTACTCTGAAACCCCTCTACTCTGAAGCAAAGTGATCTTTATAATGCAAAATCTGTCTGATTTTCCAAGACTCAATCAAATATCATTTTTAAGGTACAGGTTAAATAGGTCTGATAGCAGAAATGTTGACTGAAATTTTTTATCTAACTGTTTCCTTATTTGATATTTTGTTTCCTCATCTTTTTTATTCTTAATTATTCTGAAATGTCTCTGAATTGAGGCCAAGATGGCTTAATTTTCTTACAATTGACAACCAGGAGAATAGTTAGCACATATTAGGGGTTTAGTTAAGTATCTACTGAATATAGGAATAAATTAGGAGAAAGAATATGATGAAACTTGTTAGGGTCTCTTCAAAGTTTAAAAGATTTTGTAGCCCAGGAGCTATTAGAAAGAGTTACTGAGTTCATATAAAACACCCATTTAAATTTTAGATGTCAAGTGCATGGGCTCCAATTACCATTTCTTGTGACATAACAACTTCTCTGGTAAAAGAAAGTCTTTTATTATTTTACTGCATGTCTTCCAGAAAATATAAGAGAGACAATAATTTGTTATAATTTCAGAAATGTTTGGTGAGACTAAAATGTCCTCATTATTTTTAAAAGAAATTATGTATCCAGTGATACAGTTACTTTTTCAGAGAATATTGTTATATAGGGTAAAACTATAATGAGTTTATACTTGAAAAACTTTAAAGTATAACCAAAATTCTCTGTCACTTCAAAGGGCATGTCATTTTTCTTATTGGAAAGTTTCTACTTATGAAAAAATACCAGTGATCCAAAAGAATGATTTTTCTCATAATTTTGTCAGTATTTTCTTTTCCTTTCCCCAGGACAAATTGGAGGAGCTTTTAAATTAGATTATCGTCTTTTAACTGTAGTCACTTTCCAAAGTGTAGTTTAACAATTCCTCCTAATCTTTTTAAATACAAATATCTGACTGTTCAGTTACTTCAGTCGTGTCTGACTCTTCGCAACCTGATAGACCTCCACGATCCTCTGTTCATGGGATTCTCCAGGCATGAATGTTGCTGTGGGTTGCCTGCCCATCTCCAGGGGATCATCCCCATCCAGGGATTGAACTCTAGTCTCCTGCATTGCAAGCAGATTCTTTGCCTCTGAGCCACCAGGGAAGCCCAAATAAAATTAAATTTAAAAAGAAATAAAGGCCAAAATGTATCTACTCATGTTTCTCTGTTCCAATAAGATGGGTCAGAAACGACTGCAAATAAGAAGAACATATAGGAAAGAAAGACAGGTTAAAAAGGTAACAAGAGCCCTCTTACTACTAAAATTTCATTATGCCCCTTACTATTTGGCAATGGCAAGATCAATTAAGAATTCCTATGATAAGCCATACTGGAAAAGAATATAAGACAAGAATGCATATATGTGTATAACTGAGTCACTGTGCTGTATAGTAGAAATTAACACAACGTTGTAAACCAACTGTACTTCAAATTTTAAAAAAAGGGTGGAGGAACTTCCCTGGTGGTCCCCTGGTTAAGACTTCACCTTCCAATGCAGAGGATGGGGTTTGATTCCTGGTCAGGGAGCTGAAGATCCCACATGGCTCATGACCAAAAATAAATAAATAAATGAAAGCATAAAACAAAAGTAATGTTGTGGTAAATTCAATAAAGACTTTAAAATGGTAAAAATAAGGTTTTCTACCAACAACTGAATCATTTAGGAATTTGTGAGGAATGCAGATTTCTAGGCCCAGTCATTGACCAACTGAATCAGAAACTCTGAGGCTAGAGCTTAGCAACCTGTTCCATAAGGCGTTCAGGTGATCCTGACACAACTAAAATTTGAGGACTGTTATTTCAAAATAAAGCTTCCAAGTGAGGTACTGTAATCAAAGTATAGGAGGCTATACAAATAGCTGCTATTTTCAAAGTTGCTATTCTCTTTGAAACCCAATGGATCATAGTCCTCCAGGCTCTTACAATCTAGTTGGAGAAAAATGCTAATCAGATGGAATGATTCATGATTCCAGCACAGCCAAATGCTATTGCCAGGATGCACAGGACCAGAGACACAGAGATCCTGCCTAGCTGGGTGATGGAAATTGTGAGATCTGACATATGCTTTTGTGGCTGAGACCACTAGCTGTTCACAAGACTCCTGCTTCCTTTCTTCCTTGGTTTGCAGCAAGGCTGTACTTGCTTCCCAGCTTCCTTTCCTGTTGTGTTTTCAGTCATGTCTGACCCTTTGCGACCCCATGGACTGTAGCCCACCATGCTTTTCTGTCCTTGGAATTCTCTACGCAAGAATAATGGAGCAAGTTGCCATTTCCTTCTCCAGGGGAAGGAAGCCAACCCAGGGATCAAACCTGTGACTCCTGTGTCTTCTGCATTGGCAGGCAGATAGAATATAAGCAGCAATGGTATGTGTTGTTTCTGAGTTGCAACTTTTCAAGAGTGAGTGTTTTCTCTCTTTGAGCTCTCTGTCTTTCTGAAGGCTGCAAGGCGAATGAAAATGTCAAGATGCTGAGAATAGTGGACTCCAAAGATGAAAGAAGTTTGGTTTCTTGATTTATTGCATCATAGAAAATTCTTTGGACATTAAATGAATGAGAAGTAATTTCTATGCAGTTTTAGCAGTTGTATATTTTGAGGTGACTTATATAGAAACTTGGGTTTCCTAGATGGTGGTAGTGGTAAAGATCCTGCCTGCCAATGAAGCAGGTGTAAGAGACATGGGTTCTATCTCTGGGGGGAAGATCCTCTGGAGGAGGGCATGGTTGCCCACTCCAGTATTCTTGCCTGGAGAATCCCATGGACAGAGGACCCTCACAAGCTACAGTCCATGGAGTCTCAAAGAATTGGACCTGACTGAAGTGACTTAGTACACATGCATGCATGCATGTAGAAGCTTTATCTACCCTAATGAGTAGATGATGTTGTCATTTAATCTCTAAGTAATGTTAGACTCTTTTGTGATCTCATGGACTGTATCCAAACCAGCTTCTCTGTTTTCCCTTGTTTTTGCATTTCTCACTTCTCTGATTAAACTTATTGTTTGACTAAAGTTTTCCACAGATGAGAGGCAGACAAAGGGAAAGGTGGCAGAGACAGGCAAGGACCATAGGGTCATGCTGTGTTTCAATTTTCCTGACAATCACTTTTTAAATGAGGAAAATTTTCCCAGAAAAACTTATCTGCTCTTGACTTAAAGTATTTTGAAAATCTCAATATGTAAGCAGATTTTTCACTTTTTTGATAAGCTTCCTTGCTTCCTTTCTTCCTTGGTTTGCAGCAAGGCTGTACTTGCTTCCCAGCTTCCTTTCCTGTTGTGTTTTCAGTCATGTCTGACCCTTTGCGACCCCATGGACTGTAGCCCACCATGCTTTTCTGTCCTTGGAATTCTCTACGCAAGAATAATGGAGCAAGTTGCCATTTCCTTCTCCAGGGGAAGGAAGCCAACCCAGGGATCAAACCTGTGACTCCTGTGTCTTCTGCATTGGCAGGCAGATAGAATATAAGCAGCAATGGTATGTGTTGTTTCTGAGTTGCAACTTTTCAAGAGTGAGTGTTTTCTCTCTTTGAGCTCTCTGTCTTTCTGAAGGCTGCAAGGCGAATGAAAATGTCAAGATGCTGAGAATAGTGGACTCCAAAGATGAAAGAAGTTTGGTTTCTTGATTTATTGCATCATAGAAAATTCTTTGGACATTAAATGAATGAGAAGTAATTTCTATGCAGTTTTAGCAGTTGTATATTTTGAGGTGACTTATATAGAAACTTGGGTTTCCTAGATGGTGGTAGTGGTAAAGATCCTGCCTGCCAATGAAGCAGGTGTAAGAGACATGGGTTCTATCTCTGGGGGGAAGATCCTCTGGAGGAGGGCATGGTTGCCCACTCCAGTATTCTTGCCTGGAGAATCCCATGGACAGAGGACCCTCACAAGCTACAGTCCATGGAGTCTCAAAGAATTGGACCTGACTGAAGTGACTTAGTACACATGCATGCATGCATGTAGAAGCTTTATCTACCCTAATGAGTAGATGATGTTGTCATTTAATCTCTAAGTAATGTTAGACTCTTTTGTGATCTCATGGACTGTATCCAAACCAGCTTCTCTGTTTTCCCTTGTTTTTGCATTTCTCACTTCTCTGATTAAACTTATTGTTTGACTAAAGTTTTCCACAGATGAGAGGCAGACAAAGGGAAAGGTGGCAGAGACAGGCAAGGACCATAGGGTCATGCTGTGTTTCAATTTTCCTGACAATCACTTTTTTTAAATGAGGAAAATTTTCCCAGAAAAATTTCTGAGTATTCTGTTTTTATCTCATTGTAAGCAAAAATGTAAACAGTATTTTGAAAATCTCAATATGTAAGCAGATTTTTCACTTTTTAGATAATTATTTTATGTCCTTAAGCTCAGATTCTGAGTCCTTTTAATCTCATTCTGTTCTCAGGGTCTAACACTCTTCAGAGCTCTTTCAATTACATTGTGGAACGAAGAAAATTTTCATAATCCTCTGAAACAGTGGTTCTCAACTAGGTTAGGGAACTTTTGACAAAGTCTGGAGACATTTGATATTGTCAACTGAGAGAGTGCTATTGGCTAGTGGGATGAGGCTGGGGATGCTGCTGTACATCTTATGGTGCATAGGAGTCTTCAAAAGAATGATCTGGCTCCAAATGTCAATGGTACAAAACCCTGCTTGAAGATTTTAATCATGTCTGCTTTGGTAAATACCCTATAGTGGATGCTGCAGTTATTAAGACATCTCCTAGGACTTTAGAAATTCTTAAAGACAAGTTGGTTAATAATAGCAAAGACTCAGAGACTAGATCTTGACTATTTTGGGTAGATCTAGCTTTTGTGTAAACCTTCAAATAAACTGTTCCAAGCTTTGAAGATCCAAGACAGGGGACCTGGGAGGCTCCCCTCAAGAGCTGGCAGCCCTGTTGGTGATGTTGTATGCAGGCAATGCCAGCCAGATGATTTTACCCTAATCAAGATTTGTATGAACATGACATTTTGTTTATTCTGTTGCCTTTTTGCTCTTCTGATTCATAAACAGCAATAGCAGAGCCGAACAATGAGCCCTTCTTGTTGCAGACCCAGATGTGCAAAGTGCATAGAGGCTTTCAATGAGGACAGTGATGCCAAAACAATTCAGATTATACTTCGTCTATGGCACTCTAGCATTTCAGACTACAGAAGTGTGCAAAACACTGTAACCCTCTATATTTATATTCTAATGGTCTTAGGAGTGGCCCCATAGCCTTATCTATAGTCATATACTTTCAACACTTACACTAAAATAATCAAAAATTCTCTCCATAGATCTAGATGAAAACTTTTTGATTCAACCCCAGTGAATATTGTCCTGTCAGAAAGTAAAATTTCAAAGATTTGATCCAAGAAAGTTCTTTTCTTGTATTTCTAGTTCTCCCTTTTCTGAAACTAGGAGAAAGGGTAACACTTTCAATATTTAACTTGAATATGTGTATGTGCTCAGTCATGTCTGACTCTTTATGACCCCATGGACTGTAGCCTGCCAGGCTCCTCTGTCTATGGAATTTCCCAGGCAAGAAAGTGGGGTGCCATTTCCTTCTCTAGGGGATCTTACCAAACCAGGGATCAAACCTATGTCTCCTGCATTGCAGGCATATTCTTTATTGCTGAGCCTGACAGCTAAAAATGTGAAGTGGTAATACTAAATGCAATATTATGAGAACATTCCAACCTATTATATAAGGGTCAAACTTTCCACAAAGAGCCAGACAGTAAGTATATGGTTTTATGGATCATACAGGCTCTTTTTGAAACTACTCAGCTGGGAACTATACTCAATATCTTGTAATAACCTATAACAAAAGAGAGTATAAGAATACATATAACTAAATCACTTTACTGTACACCTGAAACTAACACGATGGTAACTTTATTTTAATAAAAATTAAACAAAATAAGAAACTGCTCAGCTCTGATTTTGGAGCAGGAAAGGAGTCAGAAAATATGTCAAAGAATTAATGCAAGTGGCCCATTCTTTATTTACAGATTCTGATGTTTGACTTTCATTTAATTTTCATGTGTCACAAAATGTGATTCTTTTTATTATGTTTTCAACCATTTTAAAAGTAGAAAAATTATTCTTACTTCATGGGCCACAAAAACAAACAATGGTTTAGATACCCCACAGACCATAAGTCTTCTCACTCTTGATCTAAGGAATATACCTGTTTAAATAAGAAAATCATGAAATAGAACACCAAGGTGAAGGAAGACAGTTACAAGAAAGACAGGAGAGCTACTTCAAATTTTCATCTTTAGCCTAAAAGATATTTTAAATAAATTGTTCTAATCTAATAGTAAAAATAACTTGATTAAAAATGATATTACAGTGAATCTGGTCAGTTTTTATTAGAATCCCAATAAGGGAAGTCAGCAGGTCATTCGTGTAGAATTTATTCTTTACTAGTGGTCCCTTAACCCCTGGGATTATATTCACTGTACATTTTTTTTCTGTAAAAGAAGCAATACAATAAGTAATAGCTGATGACCATCCCACCATCTGCATCTAGTATCTGTTGGACAAGTGAGTTAGGTTTTTTGTATCCTCTTTTGTACCCCTAATTACAGTTGCCATTGCATCTCAACATATTAAACAAAACCTGCTCTCTCTTCCCTTGAATCTCTGCTTAGTGATTAGTTAACATTAATCTAATCTCCATAACCCTAGAGAAAGGAATGGCAGCCCACTCCAGTATTCTTGCTTGCAGAATTCCATGGACAGAAGAGCCTGGTGAACTATAGTTCATGAGATCACAAAGAGTTGGACATGACTGAGTGACCTAACACTTTCCATTTCCAATCTCCATAAACCTAATCTATAAATGCTATCCTACCTTAAGCCATAGAAAAAGGAAAAGGAAACAGAAGTATAGTAACGAAGTTGATTGCTCAGAAGAAATCAAAAGGACTGAAGTTTTAAAGAGGAAAGATAAAACTCTGAAAGTACAAAATTGTTGCTTCAAACACAGAAGAAACAAAAATAGCTCTAAATTTGTTCCTAACAACAAATATAGAATTTGTGTTATGGTCAATCCCAGTTTGAGAACAGATTGGTAAGAAAATGAGTTTATAATTGGGGATAAGAAACAGGAATCAAGACGAGAAAGTCACCTTTCTAACTGGGATGTGATGCAGACATGAGGATGGTCATCTGTCCTTAGATATTGAGTAAAAGAAGGTTGTGTATGTGTGCTCGGTTTCTCAGTCATGTCTGGCTCTATGGACTGAACTCAGCTGGGTTTTTTCATTCATGGGATCTTCCAGGCAGTAATACTGGAGTGGGTTGACATTTCCTTCTCCTGGGGATCTTATCCACCCAGGGATATAACCTGCGTCTCCTTGTGTTGGCAGGCAGATTTTTTACCATTGAGTCACCATTATGACTGATCCATTAATAACAAGCACACGTGAAGGAAAGAAAGAAACGTTGTTTAGAATTTATAAGCAAGCAGAGAATGCTCATTAATCTTGTTAAAAGTAATTCTGCTTTCCAGAGATATTCACTCCAACTTCATGTGAAAATAAGTTGAGCACATGGTGCAGGCTCATATCTCATGGTGCCATTTTGGTGGAAGCATCGTCCTAGGTCTCAGTGCTTGAAATATGACAAAGAGGAACTATCACTGCACCATAAAAGGCCAAGGCCTACAGTGCTGTGCAGCTCTTAACACAGTCAGAGAACACAAGGAATGAGAACCCCCAAGACTTGGGCTTTGGTCAAAGTGGGTCAATGTTAAAATAAATGTTGATCTTTGGGGTTAAAAAGAAACTCGGGAGCTTATTATCCAAAACCAGGAAGAGTCCTTGAAGCTTTTAACCTTCTTTTCAGAGTCTAGAAGTCACACATAGGAGGCTTTAAGTTTATTCTAAACTCTGCAGTCTGTGATGAACAATAATGTGGTTTCTGTTTTTGCTTGCTAGATTGCCTGTCTGTGTTTATTTGTGGGTTGCAGCTAACTGATCACACACCATATCTGTTCCATTGTGGTAGACCAGCACTATTTGCTTTGTTATTTTCCTGGAGGTTATTTGCAAAGTGTTTCCAGACGTCAAACAAATGGGTTATTCCAAGCACTCTTGTTTTCTAAGCACTGAGTGCACCTCTTCCCTTGACTTGGACTAAAACTAGGATCCGTTGATTTAGGTGGCTAAAGTATGTAGATGGAAGGTGAGTAGATGGATGGATGGATAGATGGAGGGATGGATGGGTAGTTTAGATAGATGGACAGATGATAGATACATGGGTAAATAGATCAATGATCTTACTTTTTAAATAATTTGTTTATGAAGTCTTGAGAATGAATCCTGGAATTCTATATTAGGAGAGTATGGGGAAAAAAGGATAAGAAACTCAAAGGAACATAAAAGGGAGAGAGAGAGGCAGAGACCCAGAAAACAGAGTGAAAGTCAGTTCATGTGGGTGACTATAACCTCTGGCAAGAGATCACACAAACAAGTTCAACCCAAAGTCAATTTAACTTTATTGGACCACACTGTCTCAGGCAATTAGAAAAATATTTGTAAAACATCAAATGAGAAAAAGGAGCGTGGAGCCCAATAATGCAAAACAATGTTTATAAGAGAGAAATCATGAAGTGGGAAGAATAAACACAATTATTCTATCAGCACCTCCTGTTCTTCTAAAGATTACCTAAGCTACATGGAAAGAACGCCTCTGAACAAACAGCCCAAATAGTTTCTCTTTAGCACATTTCTACTTTTGAAGGAGTGAGTTTTCAGACCTCTAACCACCAGCCCCCCAAAAAACACAACAAACCCTGAGGAATTTTCAATTTTTTTTTTTTTGGTGGGGGAGGAGTGGGGAGGGAGGGGAGCAGGTGGGCCACTTCTATTGATCTTTCATTTGTCCATTTTCATCCATCTTTGTTCCTTGGCTCATGTGGGCCTCCCATCGCGGTAGACTCTGTTGTCGCAGAGCACCGGCTCTGAGCGCATGCGCTCCAGAGCTCCGGCTCGATAGTTGGCCTGGGATCTTCCCAGGCCAGGGATCGAACCAGCACCCCTTGCACTGCAAGGCGGTGTCCTTACCCACTGGACCACCAGGGAAGCCCAGGAATTTTCAATTTTGAGGAAATAGAAATGATTACAGGCTAGATTTCATGAGACTATGGATTATTTTTAAATCAACTAATAGCCCCAAGCCAAAGATAAAAATCAAAATGGTCTTTACAGTTCCTATTTTTGCCTTCACATTTTGGTTTACATGAACAGGTAACTGACAACACACACAAGTGTGAGTCACAAAGCTGAGACTGTGATTATAAGTTTATTTGGAGAAGAGATTACACTGAAAGTCTTCAGCCAAACGGGCTTTCCAGGGTCTTCATAGTTCTAGTCAACAGAACTTAACCTCAGTGTGGTATTGCAGTTTAGCTTACTAAGTCTTACAGATAGCAGCAACTGAGCATCTCATGCAGGTGGAAAGCCTAAAACACTGTGAATTGAATCCTTTCCCATCACACACAACACATACACACACACTATTCATGGTCTGCACCTAACTCATGTCTAATAAATGGTAGCTCTGCATATCTGTCTCCTCCAAATTCCTTTTTCCCCAGTCTGGCCTGTTCTCTTTTCAGAACCATTCTTGGTATCACCTGTCCTCTATCCTTATTTAATCCTTCCAGATCACTAAAATATCTACCCACTACTGAAAAAAAATTTGGGCATGTAGTTTCCTTCTCAGATCACAAAAATATACTATCTATGTAAAGACAAAGTGAGATCAATGGTGAGGAAATCTTCCATTTCTGCCATGGACATTCCAGTCAATAGGTCAACCCTCGAATCAGTACTGCTTCTCTGGGAAAATTATATGTATCAAATCTATGTTAGGTTTTCTTCATTAAAAAAAATACTATTATGAAGTGCACACACAGATGTAGTTCATGTAGTATGACTCCTATAGAAATATCATGCAATAAGTATCCATATTTCTAGTATCTTTGAATACTAATTATATTCTTTAAGATTTCTAGTCTGAGACTTCATTTGTAACCATCATTTGATCTTTAAAACCAATTAGTTCTGTGACTTTTGTGAAAGTGTTTTTAAAGGAGAGGGAAAATTTGGAGACTAACAGAAAGAATTGTTACATGCCTATTGTGAGAGAATATTGGAAATATAGACACACCAACTAGATGATAAGTCAACATCCAAACATTCATACGTATGTGTGTGTATCCATGAGTTTGTATGTATGAGTGTTTTTTTCTTTTCTTTATCAGTCTGCTTTAGATGGCTTTAGAATGTGAGGTATTTATTATGCCCCTGGCTGAAACAGTGGACGAGGGAAGCTTCCATGGGCATCTGGTCACTTTTTAAGTACTATTATTGAATCAGTGTTCTTGGAAGAGACTGATGTGGTAAAACATTTCTGCTAATTTCCACTAAAGAATGTCACATTGGGTAACTTTTTTAAGGTTGACATCGGGGTAAGTCTTACTATTAGCAGTTTAGCTTACTAAGTCTTACAGATAGCAGCAACTGAGCATCTCATGCAGGTGGAAAGCCTAAAACACTGTGAATTGAATCCTTTCCCATCACACACAACACATACACACACACTATTCATGGTCTGCACCTAACTCATGTCTAATAAATGGTAGCTCTGCATATCTGTCTCCTCCAAATTCCTTTTTCCCCAGTCTGGCCTGTTCTCTTTTCAGAACCATTCTTGGTATCACCTGTCCTCTATCCTTATTTAATCCTTCCAGATCACTAAAATATCTACCCACTACTGAAAAAAATTGGTCATGTAGTTTCCTTCTCAGATCACAAAAATATACTATCTATGTAAAGACAAAGTGAGATCAATGGTGAGGAAATCTTCCATTTCTGCCATGGACATTCCAGTCAATAGGTCAACCCTCGAATCAGTACTGCTTCTCTGGGAAAATTATATGTATCAAATCTATGTTAGGTTTTCTTCATTAAAAAAAATACTATTATGAAGTGCACACACAGATGTAGTTCATGTAGTATGACTCCTATAGAAATATCATGCAATAAGTATCCATATTTCTAGTATCTTTGAATACTAATTATATTCTTTAAGATTTCTAGTCTGAGACTTCATTTGTAACCATCATTTGATCTTTAAAACCAATTAGTTCTGTGACTTTTGTGAAAGTGTTTTTAAAGGAGAGGGAAAATTTGGAGACTAACAGAAAGAATTGTTACATGCCTATTGTGAGAGAATATTGGAAATATAGACACACCAACTAGATGATAAGTCAACATCCAAACATTCATACGTATGTGTGTGTATCCATGAGTTTGTATGTATGAGTGTTTTTTTCTTTTCTTTATCAGTCTGCTTTAGATGGCTTTAGAATGTGAGGTATTTATTATGCCCCTGGCTGAAACAGTGGACGAGGGAAGCTTCCATGGGCATCTGGTCACTTTTTAAGTACTATTATTGAATCAGTGTTCTTGGAAGAGACTGATGTGGTAAAACATTTCTGCTAATTTCCACTAAAGAATGTCACATTGGGTAATGTTCTGTGGGTGGTCATGTAATGAGACACTGGTGTCTGTCTATGACACATACTGTGTATGAAAGGAGGCTTAGATAAAGGTAACTTGAATTCCATCCCTCTCTGTTTATACGATGCTTATCACCATGCTCTCTAGACACCCAGACAAGAAGCTTTACAACAAAAAAAATTTCTTCCTCCATTTGGTTGAAACCCATGGATGATGAGTCTAGGCAGGCTCTGGAAGGGTTAATAGGCACACATGCTTCTGGGTAGTTAGAGACAAAAATGGACTGACCCAAGTGGCAACAATTTCCCCATTTCCAATAATGTAAGCAACTGCTTCAGTGGAATACCACTGGAAATGAATGTTCTATATTATAAACATATTCTAAGTGCATTTGCAGGCATCTAGATGTTTAAACTGTTTTTTACCTAAACCAGTGACTTTTGTAAAGATATAGCTATTCACAACCCTCGTTTATTTTGAATAGTTATAGCATGGAACATTTCAAAGGGAAGTATTTGGCTATGTTTTCTGTAGAAGAGAGCAATTTTTTTGAGTGTATGTGTTGTGTGTAGGCATATGTATACAGATAATACATATAAAAGCATTAAAAGTACATACTTCTTTTTTGTATATTAATATAACTTTTAGTAAGACTAATCCCCAAATAGTTCCTTTTTTCTGTCCCATGATGCAATTGACACAATAGAACATGTTGTTGACTAAGACCAAACATCAGTGGCTTCAACTGGACTTTTTACACAGTCAAATTATAACAGTAATGAGTCTCTTAGAACATCTGTATTTTCTTTTGTAGAGTCTTCACTTCCTTCCTTTTTCTAGCCTCTAACTTCCTTTGTTTTCTTTTAGTCTTGAACTGTAACTGGGACATTCTGAAACATAGATTTATTCTTCCTGACCTCAGCTGTAATTAATCCACCCGAGACAAAGATCAACTTCTGGCCAACACTTGTTCCCTCTTCCTTATATCAATAATGCAAACTCGCCTACTTGCTTGCAGTATCTGCCCTAAGTGTGGCTGGAAAGAAGATCAAGAGAGCAAAGATGCAAGAATTATCTGTGACTCATTTAACAGACATGTACTGGGTACCATCTATGGCACTGTGTAGACAGTATTTTTCATGAATGGATGTTAATTTTACTATATGTGAAACTCAGAAATGCAGATGAGGTTTAGGAGGATGATGAATGGCTCACAGTCTTGGGTCCTGTCTTGTTCCTCCACCATATGGTATAGAAGCAAAATTATAATTTTCTTTGGGTGGGAGGAGGTATTCAGGTAGATTAATCAAAGACGTTGGCAGCTAGGATGAATGAAACCTCAGTTATACTAAAAACCTCATTGGAACCATTAGTTCTGACCTCTTTGTCAAAACTTTTACCATGCTGCTAACAATTAACAAAATTGATGAATCTGAGTTTCAGCTTTTGACTTTTTCTGCTGGTCCTTTGTCAATCAGTAGTATTCATTGAGAATTCACTACACAGAGAATGTTGTGCAGACTTGAATCCTGCAAACTCTGTTCAGGAAAAACTACTTTGAGGAATACAAATAGCCTTCTGGAGACAAAGTTGTCACTTTTGCAAGCATGTTAGTTAGTGATTGAGAAATGGATTTCTTTTTACAATAAGCCTTCTCAGAGAATCTAATCTTCTAACATGTTGTTAACATAAAAGAGGGTGACTTAGTTTTCAATGTTTCCCTTCGCTATCCAAGCACCAATTAATATTCCCTGGAAAGTGCATTCTGCAGATCTCAAAATGTAGGAACTGTGGTCACTCCTTTCAGAAAGCGGGCTGATATTTCTATTATAGAGGTGATTACAGAATCAACATTATTTTTTTGAGGGGGAGGGGGACTGAGCGGGCCACTTCTATTGGTCTTTCATTTATTTATTTTCATCCATCTTTGTTCTTTGGCCCATATGTGCCTCCCATCTCAGTGGCCTCTGTTGTTGCAGAGCACCGGCTCTGGGTGCATGCACTCCAGAGCTCTGGCTGGGTAATTGGACACATCGGTGCAGTCACTCCGTGGCACGTGGGATCTTCCAAGGCCAGGGATCGAACTGGTGCCCCTTGCACTGCAAGGCGGTGTCCTTACCCACTGGACCACCAGGGAAGCCCAGAACCAACATTTTTAAGATAAAAATGTCAGAGATCACTTAACTCAGTGATACTCAAGCCAAAGTAATTGTTAAACTTTACTTGGAAGCCATTAAAAGAGAAAATTCTCAAAATCTGACCCTCCTCCAAACTTACTTAGAACTTAGGGGGATAAAATTCAAACCCTCAAGGTTCTGTTTTGATTCTGATGATGAGTAATGTGGGGAAAACACCCAGGCCAATCCAATCAATGTCCAAGTGAGCAGGGCATCCTTTCAAAGAATCTCTAAGCTTCCTTGCCCAGGTATCATCATTAGATGGCAAATGACTAGACAGACCCCTGTCCTCCCTTGAGTGTGTCAGAGAGACACCCTGGACTCAGCCTAGCAATAACAATATTAACAGTGATACACATTGTTCTGCAAAGATGAGCCACACCTGTCAAGGACTCAGCATCTGCACTAGAAAATACAGACACAATGGAGTTGCTGGGTCAAGGTCATTGATGTTGATACATAGAAAAATTTGGGAGACAGATTGGAGCCATGATGGTTTTTGAAGTTAAAAAAAAAAAAGGCAGACACTAGAAAGAAACAGCTATGAAATAAGAAGCAAAAATAATAGAATATATGAAGACACTAAACCATTCCAGAATTTATAAAACTGTGGTTGGGAATTTAGGGTTAACGTGTACCCTGCTATATCTAAAATAGATAACAAAGAATTAGTTAGAAACTTTTACCTATTAGAAAGACTTCACAGAGCAGGAAAGAAATAAGTCATCTATTGACCTATGCAGATATAAAAGGGCAAAACAGGTTTGGGGAGAGGACTTCAGGAAAGGTCATAGACTTAGGGTAATAAATGCTCATGCACACAAGGACACTCTGACTGAAGAAAAACTGGGAGAAATAAACAGCTAAACCAGGAAGCATTTGTTCATTGGTGCCCTGTCATAAAACCCATTACCTAGATTTTAAGTATGGCTCAGGAATCAATTAGGAAAAAAGATGACCTTGTTAAAAATGTCAGACTCTTTGTGACCCTATGGACTGTAGTATGCCTGACTCCTCTGTCTTCCACTGCCTCCTGGAGTTTGCTCAAACTCATGTTCATTGAGTTGGTGATGGTATCTAAACACCTCATTCTCTGCTGCTCCCTTCTTCTTTTGCTTCAATCTTTCCACATCAGGTCTCTTCGAATGAGTTGGTTCTTCACATCAGGTGGCCAAAGTATTAGGGTTTCAGCTTCAATAACAGTCCTTCCAATGCATATTCAGGGCTGATTTTCTGTAGGATTGACTGGTGTGATCTCCTTGCAGTTCAAGGAACTCTCAAGAGTCATCTCCAGTACCATGATTCGAAAGTATCAACTCATCAGCACATAGCCTTCTTTATGATCCAACTCCCACATCTGCACATGACTACTGGAAAACCATAGCTTTGACTATACAGACATGTATTTAAAAACTAACTACCTTTAAGGTACAGGGTTGATTACTTTCTACCCTTTAACATTTAATCTTCCAGCACATTTCAAAAGCAGAGATGAACACACATGCCCATAAACTGGGAAAGAAATGGAAGCCAAGAGATGTCGAAGTTTTTCCCAAGATTGGTAAGAATTAAGGTTGAAACAAACACAGACCTCAATTCTTAGGCTATACTGTGAGTGTTATAAGTATTTTCCATAGGCAAAATAAATGCGAAGCTAGCTTTAGAGGGAAAGAGAAATCAAGAGACTTCATTAATCCACTCCCTAGATCCTGAAATTTTTGTTTTGTTAGAGTTAAATTTTTTTGTATTAAAGTTGATACAATAAAAATATGTTGGAGCACAAGTTTGGAAAAGAGCCTGCAGGTTTGTGCAAACCACACTATAGGAATTTAGAGAATCTGAGGTGTTGCAATAATTAGAAATTTATGTTTTACAACACATTTATTAAAAGTGGACATGTTTATTGTTTAGTGAAAGATTAGTGCTTAAAACTGATAAATTTACTTAAACACCAGCATGTTTTAGCACATTCCTTAAAGAACATTAAAAGACCATGTTTTCTCTTAAATATATATAATAAAATAGAAATATTTTATAGGAAAAAATGACTAAAGGATGTGCCAACCATTTTTCCAATCAATCTATCTTTTTCAAATGCCTCAATCCATGTGTCTAGGAAATCTACATGTTTAGCAAACTTCTCTATTTTTCTAAAGGACTTGAAAGGAATCTTCCTCATTGTATCTTAGAATAGAAGGAATATAAATCTAGTAGGAAAACACCCAAGATGACAGAAAGGTTTATTAGGGAGTAACCTTTTAAGAATGGGGGTGATAATCACCCTCCGGGCTAAAGATACAGAGGATAAATACAGGAGAAGAATAGTGATTTACAGTTAGGTATTTTTTTTTTTTAGGATCCTTCCAATGCATATTCAGGGCTGATTTTCTGTAGGATTGACTGGTGTGATCTCCTTGCAGTTCAAGGAACTCTCAAGAGTCATCTCCAGTACCATGATTCGAAAGTATCAACTCATCAGCACATAGCCTTCTTTATGATCCAACTCCCACATCTGCACATGACTACTGGAAAACCATAGCTTTGACTATACAGACATGTATTTAAAAACTAACTACCTTTAAGGTACAGGGTTGATTACTTTCTACCCTTTAACATTTAATCTTCCAGCACATTTCAAAAGCAGAGATGAACACACATGCCCATAAACTGGGAAAGAAATGGAAGCCAAGAGATGTCGAAGTTTTTCCCAAGATTGGTAAGAATTAAGGTTGAAACAAACACAGACCTCAATTCTTAGGCTATACTGTGAGTGTTATAAGTATTTTCCATAGGCAAAATAAATGCGAAGCTAGCTTTAGAGGGAAAGAGAAATCAAGAGACTTCATTAATCCACTCCCTAGATCCTGAAATTTTTGTTTTGTTAGAGTTAAATTTTTTTGTATTAAAGTTGATACAATAAAAATATGTTGGAGCACAAGTTTGGAAAAGAGCCTGCAGGTTTGTGCAAACCACACTATAGGAATTTAGAGAATCTGAGGTGTTGCAATAATTAGAAATTTATGTTTTACAACACATTTATTAAAAGTGGACATGTTTATTGTTTAGTGAAAGATTAGTGCTTAAAACTGATAAATTTACTTAAACACCAGCATGTTTTAGCACATTCCTTAAAGAACATTAAAAGACCATGTTTTCTCTTAAATATATATAATAAAATAGAAATATTTTATAGGAAAAAATGACTAAAGGATGTGCCAACCATTTTTCCAATCAATCTATCTTTTTCAAATGCCTCAATCCATGTGTCTAGGAAATCTACATGTTTAGCAAACTTCTCTATTTTTCTAAAGGACTTGAAAGGAATCTTCCTCATTGTATCTTAGAATAGAAGGAATATAAATCTAGTAGGAAAACACCCAAGATGACAGAAAGGTTTATTAGGGAGTAACCTTTTAAGAATGGGGGTGATAATCACCCTCCGGGCTAAAGATACAGAGGATAAATACAGGAGAAGAATAGTGTAACTTAAGCGTCTATGTTTATGCCTCATTTTGACCTTCATTGTCTTTTCTGACCTTGTTGATGTTGTCCAAACTTCTGAGTAAGTTTGTAAAATGGAAACATGTTTAGAAGTGTTTTTCAAATCATATATATATATTTCTGCTGTTTCTGTGTTTTATGTCACTGAAAACACACAAGATCCAAAACCTTCCTTCTCTTTTTGAGTTAAGGGTACACATGATGCAGACAGGTTTCTTCTGGGTTGTAGGAACATGAAAAAAATAAAGGAAAGAAAAGAGAATATAAGTTCTCTGAGAATCTAGGTCTCATGAATTCGGATGATTCTAATAACTTCGCTGTGCTTGAATTTATCCATGTGCTTTTGGAAACCTCTATGATAATATGCCACATGTAATCACAATTACATAATTACACAATATAAAAACAATTACTTAAGTAACATTACCGGTTAACCCTGGTAATTACCTGTACATGTATGTGGGCAAAACAGTCAATTTGACTGCAGAAGACAGCTCTGTTTGAAATTGTTTTTATGATGAAATTGTGGCAATTCCAAAGGGAAAAAAAAGCACTTAAAACTAAAAAGGCACAGCTTTGATTGCTTGGCTTGTGAATAAACTTTCCAGAATGCTTTTCAGATTTGGCACAGCATAATGTTGCAAGCCAAAGAGTCAGAGACAACTCGCTGAAGAAAATGTGTGTGAGGCTGGTAAATAATTCAACCAGACTTTTTAGGTTGATTTGAAACTTTACACAGGAGATATTCTAATTGAGGGTAAAGTTGAAAAACTAGACTTGTGTACAAGTGAAATCATGCTTGTCCCATCTAATAACAGGGTGGCATTAGCCAAATAAGATCTAGAATCCCTGCCTCCCAAAAACTGGAACTGGAATGAGAACAGACCAGGAAGACCAGAAACTAGAGCTGTTTTCTAAGGGGGGAATGTGTCACTTAGATCTAATCCCCATGAGCAGCTCCTTCCCAAAATATTTAAATATTATGAGTTGCTCTCTAGGCTGTAAGATCAATTAGGCTAATTTAGTTGAAATGAGGTAGCTGTCTTTCAGGAAAAGGAAGACTTGTAAGCTCACCAATTCAGTGAAGAATAAGTTAAATAATTTGCTTGAATTGACCTTCACTTAGTCAAAAGGACCCAAAGTGTTGGCTGGGGAGACAGTCAGGGAGCAACCGAGGTGATGCCAAGCATGGTTTTCTTGATACTTGTATCAATGGATTAGCCTTAGGGACATTGCCTAGAAGTCCAACCAAAGGATGATCCATCAACTGGAACAAAAAATTAAAAGGTTAATGGTGATTACACCATTACATGCTAAGAAAGGGCTCATTCAGTAGAAGGCTTTTTATTTTTTTTTCCTGCTTTATTTCGCTTTGCATAAATAATCTTCATCTTAAAATCTGGCCCAAAATTTCATTCAGTGTGCTTTTCATTTTGCTCCTAAACTTGTTGAGGAGAGGGACTGCTGTACTGTCCATAAAGATCAATACACAGCATCAAAACTATTTATTTATCTAATAGAAATTGGCCTCTTTTCCTTTATAAGTATCTTTGTCCTCTGAGCTATCACTGTGGTACAAGGTTCTTAGAATTTCTCAGCTAAAGCATGCATAGTAAACTATATTTATTTTAATGAGAATATTTCTTTGTAGTGAAATCTGGAAAAGGAAAGATAAGCTAAATACACTAAGCAGCAAATAAATCAAATTAAATTTAGCTGAAGAGAAGTTTAGAAAATTGACATTCACCTCCAAACCAGCCTTTACATTACTAAAAAGACACAAATACAAACATCACATAGGGTGAACTCCCAATACTGAGTGTCAGTTCTCTCCAGCTGTTTAGGTATGTGGCAAGGAAATGACCCTTAGGCAAGAAAAATACACTCGTTGGTTCTGCAATGTGCACTAAATAATCTGAAGCAGGGGCAGCCACGTAAATTCTAACACTTGTGAGCTCACATAGGGATTCTTCTGAAGGGGGGTTAAGAAGGCACAGGGACTGGTCTTTAGGGAAGAAAAATAAAAATCAAAGAAAGAGGTCTGAAATTCTCTATGTATTAGCGTATGAACTCTATTTTTTTTATCTAGTAACTAAAGCCAAATAAAGTCATCTTAATCTTACTAATAAAAGCTTGGCAAAACATAGCCAGTTAAAAACAGAGATACATCCTAAAAAGACAAAGGAAACCAATAAGAAGTTATCAGAGCTGTTAGGATTTAAGGGACATACAGTTTTCCCTTTGTTATTAGAATATTATTTTCTCTACATTTAAGTAAATATGAATACCGGATTAAGAGGCACTCATTTGTAGGTAATTGTATCCTTTATTAGGTAGAAAAATGATATAACTTTGGTGGGGGATCTAGTGTTCACTTAAAAATTTTTTTTTAAATTAACCTATTAATTTATTATATTTGGCTGTGCTGGGTCTTTGTTTCTGCTTGGGCTTCTCTCTAGTTGCAGCAAGTGGGGACTGCTCTCAACTTGCAGTGCCTGGGCTTCTCTTGCTTTGGATTGTGAGCTCTAGGACAGGCAGGCTTCAGTGGGTGTAGGTCTCAGTTGCCACTCCCACGCTCTAGAGCATAGGCTCATTAGTTGTGGCAAAGGGGCTTTGCTACTCTGCAGCATGTAGGATCTTCCTGGACCAGAGATCAAACCTATGCCTTCTGCACCAGCAGGCAGAATCTTTACCACTGAGCCACCGGGGAAGCCCTCTAGTGTTCACTTTTATCAATGCCGTAAGGCTTTCGGCTTGGGTTACAACATTTTGGGTCTCTGATTTTATAAAAATTAAGTTCAGTAAGATGATGAGAGGGCTTCCCTGGTGGCTCAGTGGTAGAGGACCTGCCTGCAGTGCAGGAGATGTGGATTTGATCTCTGGGTCAGTAAGATCTCCTGACAGAGGGCATTGCAAACCATTCTTGCCTGGAAAACACCATAGACAGACATGCCTGACAGTCCATGGAGTCACAAAGAGTTGTACACAGCTAAGTGACTGCACACACACACACAAGATGATGGGAGAATTTAAGCTTATCTTAAAAGGAAAATCTGTGTTTAGTAGAAGTCCAGAGCAAAATCAAATTAGATTCATAAAATGTATTATGCTTTCATAAGTATAACTGGTTGTTACAGAGCTTTTTAGGTTTCAAAGGATGACTCATTGGTTATCCATTTTGATGCTCAAAAAAGCTCTGTTGTATTAGAGAAAGTGATTTTCAACTCTACCTTATAAGTGAATTAACAAGTTCAAAGAGTCTCAGTGGCTTTTCTCTGTTCTCTCAGATCCCTTCCTGGAGTTGAGTGGCCCAGGCTGAGTGTTTGGGGACAGTGATCAGGAGTCTTGGACCCTCTGTGGCACCACACTGAGCTCCTTACCCACTGTAGCCAGAGACACATAGACACTGTTGAAGCCTAGGCAATCTGTGTGAAACACACAATGTGAAATAGAGAAAGATGGTGAGCAGGTCAGAATGGAAAGCAAAAATCAAAACATTTATGCCTTGTCCAACCTGACTTGCTTTCTGCTAAACTGATGGCTCAGTTGTACATAATATTTAATTTTTTCAAACTAATTTTTGGAATTATCTTTTAATGATTTAGACAAGAGTTCAACTCCCCCAAAACACAGTATCTCCAAGGAAATGCTTGGTGAGTCCATTGTAATATAATTGCTTAAGCCATCCACTATGTTTTCCTGATGAATTCAAGGCACGGTTTTCTGAAAAACCATGAAACTGTCTCATCTTAGAAAGGTTAGGGCTTCCCTGGTGATGCAGTGGGTAAGGACACCGTCTTGCAGTGCAAGGGGCGCCAGTTCGATCCCTGGCCTGGGAAGATCCCACGTGCCGCGGAGCGGCAGGACCCATGTGTCCAGTTACCAAGCCGGAGCTCTGGAGCGCGTGCACCCAGAGCCGGTGCTCGGTGACAGCAGAGGCTGTTGCGATGCGAGGCCCACATGGGCCAAAGAACAAAGATGGATGAAAATAGATAAATGAAAGATCAATAGAAGTGGCCTGCCCGCCCTCTCCCTCCCCACCCTCCCCAAAAATGGTTAGAAGAGTGATTCTGAAATCAGATTGCTTTGTATCAGAATTCTGCTTGGGAAGTAACTGGTTTTGGGTGAATTATTCTATCTCCCTTTCTTTAGTGAGGAAACTAAAAAATCAAACTGAAAAAAAAGGAAATGGTTAAAAAGGATGCCCATTTCATAGTATTTTTGTTAGGTTAAATGAAGTAATTCATGTAAAACATTTAATGAATGCTGTATAACATGAACTTTTATTTGGGAAGATTTTTTGAGACACATGCAAAATTCTATTTGACAGGACTTAACAGCATCCTAATCACTTTTCTCCAGCAAACTTTACTTTACTCTCTATCTCTAAAAGGAATCTGCCTCTTCTGGATATTTCCTGTAAATGTATCTGTGCAATAAAAAGGCTTGTATTCCTGGCTTCTTTCACTTGAAATAGTGTTACCAATGTCATGCATATTGTAGCATGCATCAGTTCTTCATGCTTTTTATGGACGAGTAATATTCCATTGTGTGGATAGACCACCTTTTATTTAATCAGACAGCATTTGGTGGACATTTGAACTGTTTTCACTCTTTGGCTATTATGAATAATGCAGCTATGAAAATTCATGCACATGTTTTTGTGTTAGTATGTATTCCCAGTTCTCTTAGAATTACCTATGCATAGAATGGTTGAGTCATATTATAAATTGGTGTGTAGCTTTCTTAGAAAATGCTACACTATTTTATAAAGTGGTTGTGCCATTTTGCATCTCCACCAGCAGTTTATAAATGTTCCAATTTCTCTACATTTTCACCAGCATCTGCACTTGAAAAATGATGACTATCCAAGTGAGTGTGAGATTGTATGTCATATGGTTTTGCTTTGCATTCCACTAGTGACTGTGGTGTTGCACATCTTGTCATGTGCTTAGTGGTCATTTGTACATCTTTGTAGTAATGTCTATTCAGATCCTATGCCCATTTATAAAAGTGCAAATAAGCCTTTTTATTATTGAGTTGTAAGTGTTCTTCCCTGGTGGCTCAGATGGTAAAGAATCTGCCTCTGAGGCAGGGGACATGAGTTTGATCCCTGGGTTGGGAAGATATCCTGGAGAAGGAAGTTGCAACCCACCCTAGTATTTTTTCCTGGAAAATCCCATGGACAGAGGAGCCTGGTGGGCTACAGTCCATGGGGTCGCAAAGAGTCAGACACGACTGAGCAACTTTCACATCACATCAAGGGTTCTTTATATATTCTATATGCTAGATCCTTATCAGATATATTATTTGGAAATATCATGTGTTCTATTATTTACTTATTTAATTTTATTTTTGGTTGCACTGGGTCTTTGTTGCTGTGTGGGCTATCCTTAGTTTCAGTGAGCAGGTGCCACTCTTCGCTGCAGTGCACAAGCTTCTCATTGTGGTGGCTTTTCTTGTTGTAGAGCATGAGCTCCAGAGCATGGGCTCAGTAGTTATGGCAAATGGGCTTAGGTGGAATCTTCCTGGACTGGTGTTCAAACTGTGTCCCCTGCATCTACAGGTGAGCTTTTATCCACTGTACCACCAGGGAAGTCCTTATTTGGAAATATTTCCTCACATTGAATGGGTCATCTTTTAATTTTCATATTAGTGTCCTTTGAAGGAAGAACATTTTTAATTTGGAAAAAACTAATTTATCTATTTTTTAGGTGCAATTTCTAAGAAACCAGTGTCTAATCCAAGGTCACAAAGATTTACTCACATGTTTTCATCTAGAAGTTCTGTGATTTTAAGAATTACATCTAGGTATTTGATCCATTTTGAGTTATTTTCCATTTTGTGCAATATAGGGGTCGAAGTTCCATTTTTGCCCACCAGCAGTTTATAAATGTTCCAATTTCTCTACATTTTCACCAGCATCTGCACTTGAAAAATGATGACTATCCAAGTGAGTGTGAGATTGTATGTCATATGGTTTTGCTTTGCATTCCACTAGTGACTGTGGTGTTGCACATCTTGTCATGTGCTTAGTGGTCATTTGTACATCTTTGTAGTAATGTCTATTCAGATCCTATGCCCATTTATAAAAGTGCAAATAAGCCTTTTTATTATTGAGTTGTAAGTGTTCTTCCCTGGTGGCTCAGATGGTAAAGAATCTGCCTCTGAGGCAGGGGACATGAGTTTGATCCCTGGGTTGGGAAGATATCCTGGAGAAGGAAGTTGCAACCCACCCTAGTATTTTTTCCTGGAAAATCCCATGGACAGAGGAGCCTGGTGGGCTACAGTCCATGGGGTCGCAAAGAGTCAGACACGACTGAGCAACTTTCACATCACATCAAGGGTTCTTTATATATTCTATATGCTAGATCCTTATCAGATATATTATTTGGAAATATCATGTGTTCTATTATTTACTTATTTAATTTTATTTTTGGTTGCACTGGGTCTTTGTTGCTGTGTGGGCTATCCTTAGTTTCAGTGAGCAGGTGCCACTCTTCGCTGCAGTGCACAAGCTTCTCATTGTGGTGGCTTTTCTTGTTGTAGAGCATGAGCTCCAGAGCATGGGCTCAGTAGTTATGGCAAATGGGCTTAGGTGGAATCTTCCTGGACTGGTGTTCAAACTGTGTCCCCTGCATCTACAGGTGAGCTTTTATCCACTGTACCACCAGGGAAGTCCTTATTTGGAAATATTTCCTCACATTGAATGGGTCATCTTTTAATTTTCATATTAGTGTCCTTTGAAGGAAGAACATTTTTAATTTGGAAAAAAAACTAATTTATCTATTTTTTAGGTGCAATTTCTAAGAAACCAGTGTCTAATCCAAGGTCACAAAGATTTACTCACATGTTTTCATCTAGAAGTTCTGTGATTTTAAGAATTACATCTAGGTATTTGATCCATTTTGAGTTATTTTTACATTTTGTGCAAGATAGGGGTCTAAGTTCATTCTTTTGCATGTGGGTAATTGGACAAGGCCTGAGGTCTGGAAAGACTGAAGGCAAAGGGGAAGGGTGAGACAGAGGAGGAGATGGCTGGATGGCATCATTGACTGAATGAATATGGATTTGAACAAACTCTGAGAGATAGTGGAGGACAGAGGAGCCTGGCATGCTTCAGTCCATGGGGTCACAAAGAGCTGCACATGACTTAGCCACTGTACAACAATCAAATCAGTTGTTTATCTTCATTTGGATGAAAAGACTATTCTTTCTCCATTAAATCATCTTATCTAAAATTAATTGACCATAAATGTATAGGTTTATTTCTAAATTGAATCCACTTTGAGTTAATTTCCATGCCAATGTGGGATAAGAGTCAAAGTTCATCTTTCTGCAGGTGACTAGCCAGTGCCCTAATGCCATTTGTTGAAAAGAAGATTAATCCTTCCCTGTTGCAATTGATTTGGCACTTTTGTTGAAAATCAATGGATTATAGATATAACAGTTTATTTCTAGAGTCTCAATTCTGTTCCATTATCTCTTTGCCAGTTGCCTTACTCTTTAATTTTGTCAGTAGACGTGCATGATGAGGGAACACGTTCTACTTACATTCATAATCTGAATAAGACATAAGTTAAACTAAAAAGTGGTAAGACACAGGTTAAACTAAATGATGGTCCATGGAAGAAGAGTCTTGGAAATCCTAAGTACTGAATTTGAACTGAACAGACAAAGAAGACAATGAAAATTCTCAGCTGATAGCTTCCTGTTTTGCCAAATAATGAGAGATGAGAGATAAGAAACACTGCAAAAACTAAAAGTTTCTGGGGCAGGAGTTTAGGGGAGGGGCTCTATGAGTACTGAGGGTATTGTCACAAGCAACATCCCTGAAGTTGATTTTACTGCCACACGATATCTCTTTATTATTCCCTTGACAGTGGGCTAAATTAGCAAGCAGGGGAAACGAAAGAATTGTTGACAGAATTCTACAGGCAGTCAATGGTAGCCAGTGTCCTGGGAAGGAGGACTCACGGAACATTAGCATTCTTGATGTAATGCACGTGTTGTACCTGGGAAGGAATGCAGAGAAAATTCTTGACAGTCAAAATAGGGCCTGCACGTGCTGACTTAGCTGATAGACAGTAGAGGCTCCTCTCTCTACCTGCTGCTGGCATTGAGTTCTCCTTGTGATCAACTGTATGGAATTCTGCCTATGGAATGGAGGAGGCTTTAAAAAAAAATCAAGCTAAAGGAAATGCAGCAGAAGCAATGCCCATAAATGTCTCTCAAATCAAATCTGTTTGGATATAGAAAACATTGGGAACAACTGCTATAGAAAAGATGAGGAACTAGACTTCATTTCTTTCAGTCCTACCTGCATTTCTAGTCATTTTATTTAATGTGTGTGTGCTCAGTCATGTGCTCTGACTCTTTACAACTCCACGGACTATAATCTGCCAGGCTTCTCTGTCCATGGAGTATTTCGAGGTTAAAACCCTGGCATGGGTTGCCATTTCCTTCTCCAGGGAATCTTCCTGATCCAGAGACGAAACCAACACCTTCTGTGTCTCCTGCATTGGGAGGCGAATTCTTTTACTACTATGCCACCTGGGAAGCCCTGTTTGATTTAATAGTGTGATACAAACAGAGGATAAACATGCTAGAATCTGTCATAGAACTGAAAGTACAGTAGAAATGTATTAATTCAGTAACAAAAAACAGTGGGCAAATCAGAGATCCATTCTCTATGTTAAAGGACAAGGTAATGACACTTGCTTCCATAAGGAATAGATCTCAAGTCACATGATTATTTAAGAAATATCTCGTTACTTAAAAAAAAAGTCAAACAAACCAACCAAAACTACTAGAGTTAGAATAATGAAGTGGTTGAGAGCATGAGTGCCAGCACAAGACTCCTGTGTAGAATTTCCAGATCTGCCGATTACTACTTCCTCTGTGGACCTGGGCGAGGATTTTAACTTCTCTCAGCCTCTGTAGTCTCTTTCTATAAAATGAGCAAACATTGTAAGTACTTCACAGAGCTGTATTGTAGTTTAAATGGGTCACTATTGGGAAACCACTTAAAAATATTAAATTTTTATTAAATGTTGTGTAGGTACCTGTTGCTATAATACCTCTTGGTTTCTTTTATTATACACTCTTTTCAATTATAACTTAAAAAACAGTGGGTCACTTAAAGCTTTAAATATCATTTCATCTCACTTTAAAAAGCTTTTATTTATTTATTTTTGGGCTGTGCTGGGTCTTTTTTGCTGTGGATGAGCTTTCTCTAGCAACTGTGAACAGGGGCTAAGCTCTATCTGTGGTGCATAGGCTTCTTATTGTGGTGGCTTCTCTTGTTGCAGAGCATGGGCTCCAGAGCTTAGGCTCAATCGTTGTGGTGCATGAGCTTAGTAGTCCTGTGGCATGTAGAATTTTCTTGGACCCAGAATTGAACCCATGTTCCCTTTATTGGCAGGTGGATTCTTAACCACTGGACCACTAGGGAAGTCCCTCCTCACTTTTGTGATAAGGTTAGTGTATAAGATAATATCAATATTATTTCATAATATATAGGAAGAAATTGAATTTGATGTTTAATGGAGTATTCAAAGTGCTAATTACATGTTGTTCCTGATTCACAGTGAAATCAGCACTTCTGAAAAGAAGAATAAAAAGATAGATAAAAATCCTTCAAAATGAAAAATCAGTTCAGTTTAGTCACTCAGTCATGTCTAACTCTTTGTGACCTGATGAACTACCTATCAACCGTCCCTGTCCTTTACCATCTCCCAGAGCTTGCTCAGATTCATTTCCATTGATGCAGTGGTTCCATCCAACTATCTAATCTTTTGTTGTCCCCTTCTCCTTCTTTTCTCCCAGCATTGGGGTCTTTTCCAATGAGTCATCTCTTTGCATCAGGTGGCCAAAATATTGAGCTTCAGCTTCAGCATCAGTCCTTCCAATGAATATTCAGGCGGGATTTCCTTTAGAATTGACTGGTTTGATCTCTTTGCAATCCAAGAGACTCTCAAGAGCCTTCTCCAACATCACAGTTCAAAGACATGAACTCTTCATTGCTCAGCCTTCTTTATGTTCCAACTCTCACATCTATACATGACTACTGGAAAAACCAGAGACTATACAGACTCTTGTAGGCAAAGTGATGCCTCTGCTTTTTAATACACTATCTGGATTTCTCATAGCTTTTCTTCCAAGAAACAGCATGTTTTAATTTCATGGCTATAGTCACCAACCATAATGATTTTGTAGTCCAAGAAAATAAAGTCTGTCACTTTTTTCATTATTTGCCCATCTATTTGTCATGAAGTGATGGGACTGGATGCCATGATCTTCAGTTTTTTTTAATATATATATTTATTTGTTTGACTGCATCGGGTCTTAGTTATGGCATATGACATCTTTGTTGTGTCATGTGGGATCTTTCACTATGGTACGTGGGCTCAGTAATTGTGGAACATAGGGTTAATTGCTCTGTAGCCCACGGGATATCAATTTCCAAACCAGGGATTGAACCCACATCCCCTGCACTGCAAGGCAGTTTCTCCACCACTGGACCACCAGGGAAGACCCTGGTCTTCCTTTTTTGAATGTTGAGTTTAATGATAGCTTTTCACTCTCCTCTTTCACTTTCATCAAGAGGCTCTTTAGTTCCTCTTTGGTGTCTGCTATAAGAGTGACAAAGGCAAAGAGTGACAAAATACAGCCTTGATGTAATCCTTTCCCTGTTTGGAACCAGTCCATTGTTCCATGTCCAGTTCTAACTATTGCTTCTTGTCCCACATACAGGTTTCGCAGGAGGCAGGTTAGGTGGTCTGGTATTCATCTCTTTCAGAATTCTCCAGTTTGTTGTGATCCGCACAAAGTTCAAGCATAGCATAGCAGTGAAGCAGGTAGATGTTATTTCTAATCTTTTGTTGTCCCCTTCTCCTTCTTTTCTCCCAGCATTGGGGTCTTTTCCAATGAGTCATCTCTTTGCATCAGGTGGCCAAAATATTGAGCTTCAGCTTCAGCATCAGTCCTTCCAATGAATATTCAGGCGGGATTTCCTTTAGAATTGACTGGTTTGATCTCTTTGCAATCCAAGAGACTCTCAAGAGCCTTCTCCAACATCACAGTTCAAAGACATGAACTCTTCATTGCTCAGCCTTCTTTATGTTCCAACTCTCACATCTATACATGACTACTGGAAAAACCAGAGACTATACAGACTCTTGTAGGCAAAGTGATGCCTCTGCTTTTTAATACACTATCTGGATTTCTCATAGCTTTTCTTCCAAGAAACAGCATGTTTTAATTTCATGGCTATAGTCACCAACCATAATGATTTTGTAGTCCAAGAAAATAAAGTCTGTCACTTTTTTCATTATTTGCCCATCTATTTGTCATGAAGTGATGGGACTGGATGCCATGATCTTCAGTTTTTTTTAATATATATATTTATTTGTTTGACTGCATCGGGTCTTAGTTATGGCATATGACATCTTTGTTGTGTCATGTGGGATCTTTCACTATGGTACGTGGGCTCAGTAATTGTGGAACATAGGGTTAATTGCTCTGTAGCCCACGGGATATCAATTTCCAAACCAGGGATTGAACCCACATCCCCTGCACTGCAAGGCAGTTTCTCCACCACTGGACCACCAGGGAAGACCCTGGTCTTCCTTTTTTGAATGTTGAGTTTAATGATAGCTTTTCACTCTCCTCTTTCACTTTCATCAAGAGGCTCTTTAGTTCCTCTTTGGTGTCTGCTATAAGAGTGACAAAGGCAAAGAGTGACAAAATACAGCCTTGATGTAATCCTTTCCCTGTTTGGAACCAGTCCATTGTTCCATGTCCAGTTCTAACTATTGCTTCTTGTCCCACATACAGGTTTCGCAGGAGGCAGGTTAGGTGGTCTGGTATTCATCTCTTTCAGAATTCTCCAGTTTGTTGTGATCCACACAGTCAAAGGATTTAGCATAGCCAGTGAAGCAGAAGTAGATGTTATTTCTGGGATTCCCTTGCTCTTTCTGTGATTCTTTGATGTTGCCAATCTGATCTCCGGTTCTTAAACTGCCTCTTCTAAATCCAGTTTATACATCTGGAAGTTCTGAATTCATGTACTGTTGAAGCCTAGCTTGGAGGATTTTAAGCATTACTTTTGCTAGCGTGTGAAACGAGTGCAATGGTGTGGTAGTTTGAACATTCTTTGGCATTGCCCTTCTCTGGGATTAACACGAAAACTGACCTTTTTCAATCCGGAGGCCACTGCTGAGTTTTCCAAATTTGCTGGCATATTGAGCACAGCACTTTAACAGAATCATCTTTTAGAATTTGAAATAGCTCAGCTGGAATTCCATCACCACCACTAGCTTTGTTGGTAGTAATGTTTCCCAGGGCCCATTTGACTTCACAGCATTGTGGTCATCTGGCCCATTAAGGTCTTTTTTGTATAGTTCTTCTGTGTATTCTTTCCACCTCTTCTTAAAATCGTCTGCTTCTGTTGGGTCCATTCCATTTCTGTCCTTTATCGTGCCTCTCTTTGCATGAAATATTCCCTTGGCATCTCTAATTTTCTTGTAGAGATCTCTAGTCTTTCCCATTCTATTGTTTTCCTCTATTTCTTTGCACTGTTCACTTAAGAAGGCTTTCTTGTCTCTCCATGCTATTCTCTGGAACTCTGCATTCAGATGGGTATATCTTTCCTTTTCTTCTTTGCCTTTTGCATCTCTTCTTTTCTCAGCTATTTGTAAGGCCTCCGCAGACAACCATTTTGCCTTTTTGCATTTATTTTTCTTGGGGATGGTTTTGATCACTGTCGCCTGTACAATGTTAAGAACATCTGTCCATAATTCTTCAGGCACTCTGTCTATCAGATATAACTCCTTGAATCTATTTGTAACTTCCACTGTATAATCATAAGGGATTTGATTTAGGTCATACCTGAATGGCCTAGTGGTTTACCCTTCGTTCTTCAATTTAAGTCTGAATTTTGCAATAAGGAGTTCATGATCTGAGCCACAGTCAGCTCTAGGTCTTGCTTTTGCTGACCTTGTGGAGCTTCTCCATCTGTGGCTGCAAAGAATATAAGCAATATTGATTTTGCTATTGACCATCTGGTGATGTTCCCGTGTAGAGTCATCTCTTGTGTTGTTGGAAGAGGGTGCTTGCTATGATCAGTGCCTTCTCTTGGCAAAGCTCTGTTAACCTTTTCCCTGCTTCATTTTGTACTCCAAAGCCAAACTTGCCTGTTATTCCAGGTATCTCTACACCTGTGTCTCCAGGTGTAGAGATACCTGCAGATATCTCTACATTATGAAGTAGTGAATATATATGACTTTTTAAATTTTTGCATATAAATGATATATTTTGCAAAATAGTTTTTATTTAGAAAAAGAAAACAGAAAGTCAAATTTGCATTATTTTCTTAATAGATGTGCTCTTGAAAAGTTCAGTGCAAGGATATTTGAACACTTAATAGAGCATTAATGATCCTTTGTTCTGAAATGAAAAATCCTTTCTGCAATGCGAATTACCTGGCTAATTTAATTTGTGTATATGTTGGGCTTCCTAGGTGATTCAGTGTTAAAGAATCTGCCTGCCAAGCAGGAGATGCAGGCTTGATCTCTGGGTCAAGAAGATCCCCCAGAGAAGGAAATGGCAACCCACTCCAGTATTCTTGTATGGCAAATCCCATGAACAAAAGAGCCTGGTGTTCTACAGTCCATGGGGTAACAAAAGAGACACAACTTAGCAACTAAAACAAATAAATGAATATATATATATATATAAACCAATATGTATATATATGTATATATACATACATGTATATATTGGCTTAAACTTTAAAGTAAAATCAAGAAGCATGTGCATCAATGGAGTAGTTTCTAGAAGCTTTAACATCTCTAGAAAATCAAGAGTGTCAGTATCCCTTTTCTTTGTAGTCATTAACACCTTTGGATACACCATATGAGAAATGGATGCTCTCCCAGCCTCAGGACAATGTTAAGGTCAAGGTCTGGCATGGAACTATTTCACATGGCCTGTGGAATTAGGGATTAAAGAAATTATATGTCCTTTTGCACATAATAGAGACAGACTGCCAGTAGATCCCTCATGAGTTGATCTATCTCATTCTAGTGATTTGTTGAAAAAATTTTCTAATTTTGCAATAAGGAGTTCATGATCTGAGCCACAGTCAGCTCTAGGTCTTGCTTTTGCTGACCTTGTGGAGCTTCTCCATCTGTGGCTGCAAAGAATATAAGCAATATTGATTTTGCTATTGACCATCTGGTGATGTTCCCGTGTAGAGTCATCTCTTGTGTTGTTGGAAGAGGGTGCTTGCTATGATCAGTGCCTTCTCTTGGCAAAGCTCTGTTAACCTTTTCCCTGCTTCATTTTGTACTCCAAAGCCAAACTTGCCTGTTATTCCAGGTATCTCTACACCTGTGTCTCCAGGTGTAGAGATACCTGCAGATATCTCTACATTATGAAGTAGTGAATATATATGACTTTTTAAATTTTTGCATATAAATGATATATTTTGCAAAATAGTTTTTATTTAGAAAAAGAAAACAGAAAGTCAAATTTGCATTATTTTCTTAATAGATGTGCTCTTGAAAAGTTCAGTGCAAGGATATTTGAACACTTAATAGAGCATTAATGATCCTTTGTTCTGAAATGAAAAATCCTTTCTGCAATGCGAATTACCTGGCTAATTTAATTTGTGTATATGTTGGGCTTCCTAGGTGATTCAGTGTTAAAGAATCTGCCTGCCAAGCAGGAGATGCAGGCTTGATCTCTGGGTCAAGAAGATCCCCCAGAGAAGGAAATGGCAACCCACTCCAGTATTCTTGTATGGCAAATCCCATGAACAAAAGAGCCTGGTGTTCTACAGTCCATGGGGTAACAAAAGAGACACAACTTAGCAACTAAAACAAATAAATGAATATATATATATATATAAACCAATATGTATATATATGTATATATACATACATGTATATATTGGCTTAAACTTTAAAGTAAAATCAAGAAGCATGTGCATCAATGGAGTAGTTTCTAGAAGCTTTAACATCTCTAGAAAATCAAGAGTGTCAGTATCCCTTTTCTTTGTAGTCATTAACACCTTTGGATACACCATATGAGAAATGGATGCTCTCCCAGCCTCAGGACAATGTTAAGGTCAAGGTCTGGCATGGAACTATTTCACATGGCCTGTGGAATTAGGGATTAAAGAAATTATATGTCCTTTTGCACATAATAGAGACAGACTGCCAGTAGATCCCTCATGAGTTGATCTATCTCATTCTAGTGATTGTTGTGATTTCAATGAAATCTTCACAAGCTCTGTCTCAGCCTTCACTTCATGTGGTTTAGTCTTCCTGTTTTGCATTCTGTTTTTCCTCCTCTTATTTCTGTTCTATCTCAATTTACAGAATTTTGTGTTTAATTATGCTTCCTAAGGTAATTTTAGCCTTCTACTTTCCTTCTGCATTTCTCACCATCCCTGTATTTTTTCCATAAAATCGATTTCTATTCACCACCTCCTCAACCATTTCTGCTCTTGCTTCCCCAGCCATGCTGTCAGAGTTTTATGGTTTGTTTGCACCTACGGTTTGTAATGCTGCACTGTTCACTGTGGTTGCCAAGCAATGGCATGTCATTAACCCCTAAGGGAATTCCTAAATTCCCAAACACACTCATTCAAGAAGGTCACCCTTGAGACATCTGTCTTCCTTTCCAACCTGCTGCCGATAGGCAACAGCTGTTGGGCCATACTTAGCATGTATCGTGTCTATTGTCTACTGCAATTATTTCACCCTGAAACATTCATGCTTCCTACAGGATAATATAATTGTTCTGAGATTCTAACCCTACCAGCTGACTCTGTTGGTGGGCAGGGTAATTCTCCCTGAGGAATGCTTGTTACTGTTTCCAGGAATACAATTATCTAGAGAGACTGTGTACCACCAATAAGAAAATACTTTATGCAATCCAGGCATCACCCGTGCTTACCTACATTACCCACAATAGATCACAGCTGACTTTCCACCCAGTCTCCAATGCCAGGCCCAGAGAAGTATCTGAAAAGTCTTCTTTCACGTGCAGTACCCACCTCAAGCTCTATTCTTATCAATTACTGTCTTAGAGGATTGAATGCATTTGTTTCTTAATTCTCCCTAATACTTTGCCTCATATCTACTTTTGCTCACAATCTGTTTAGGTGTGTAGCACCTCCTCCCTCAATTCTCCCCCAGTGGTGTCAGTCTAGCTCTTGTTTAAAATGAAACTCAAGTCTTACCATCTTCCATGCAACCTGCTTCCCTAAGTGATTTCATTCTGTGAAATTCATCCTTCTCACAATTTTCTTTAGTGCATTTTTTTACCTACTGATTTGACCTGTTATCACATTTCTCCCACAGAATTCCAAAAGTTTATAGATGGAAAGGACCTTAGATAATCTACCTGTTTCCTCTTTTATACAAGTGATTAACTGAAGCCTAGTGAGTCTGAGTGACTTTTACAAGGACCAAACCTCCCTTCCTCTGTACTCAAGGGAATTTGAAGTTCTGCTCTCCTACACCTGGTGTCTTAACACTGAACAGTAGAGCGCTGGCCTGCAGCTGTGACCTACAGAGAAAAGAGAGCCTGTTTGAGTCCTGGATGGAGGAAGGCTCAGGAAGATGGAAAGCTTCAATTTCAAGGAAGTAAGACAAGGCCAACAATTACCTACCACATAAAGTGTTGACCATAGGAAACAGTCACATTTGAGTGACTAGTTTTAGGAGTTAAGGCAAGAAATATCTGTTGTGATAATTAGAAACCTTTAAAAAATGATTGGAAAGTGAGACCTTATGAAAGAAACCACTAGGAAATGCATATCAGTTCATATAAAAGATTGACACAGTGGCAGTATTTATATTTGTATTTATATATTTTTTTATATGAGTGTGTGTGTGTGTGTGTGTGTGTGTGCGTGTGTGTGTGTGTGTGTTTATGTGTTAGTTGCTCAATCCTGTTTGACTCTTTGCAACTCCATGGACTCTAACCTACCAGGCTCTTCTGTTTATGGGAGTCTTCAGGCAAGTATAATGGAGTGGGTTGTCGTTTCTTTCCTCAGGGGATCTTCCTGACTCAGGAATCGAACCCACATCTCTTACATCCACCTGCATTGGCAGGCCAGTTCTTTACCACCAACCCACCTGGAAAGCCAATGTGTGTATATATATAAGCATATATATTTATATGCATATATGTATGACTATGGATATATATTGCTGTGTACATATATTATTAATATATATATTAACTATATATATGCATATATAGTATGTTGTATAAATATGTCTTTCTTCTATTTGATTGTGACCTTTAAAAAAGATATTTTGATATGGACCATTTTTGCAGTCTTTATTGAATTTGTTACAATATTGCTTCTGTTTAATTTTATTTTCTTTCGCCCCATAGCATGTGGTATCTTAGCTCCTTGACCAGGGATTGAACCTGCACCCTCTGCATTGAAAGGTGAAGTCTTAACCACTTCAGGGCCCATGCAGTTTAACTGAACTAGTGACTAGTACTTTTCAACCTTAACAGTATTAACTGAAGCCTAGTGAGTCTGAGTGACTTTTACAAGGACCAAACCTCCCTTCCTCTGTACTCAAGGGAATTTGAAGTTCTGCTCTCCTACACCTGGTGTCTTAACACTGAACAGTAGAGCGCTGGCCTGCAGCTGTGACCTACAGAGAAAAGAGAGCCTGTTTGAGTCCTGGATGGAGGAAGGCTCAGGAAGATGGAAAGCTTCAATTTCAAGGAAGTAAGACAAGGCCAACAATTACCTACCACATAAAGTGTTGACCATAGGAAACAGTCACATTTGAGTGACTAGTTTTAGGAGTTAAGGCAAGAAATATCTGTTGTGATAATTAGAAACCTTTAAAAAATGATTGGAAAGTGAGACCTTATGAAAGAAACCACTAGGAAATGCATATCAGTTCATATAAAAGATTGACACAGTGGCAGTATTTATATTTGTATTTATATATTTTTTTATATGAGTGTGTGTGTGTGTGTGTGTGTGTGTGCGTGTGTGTGTGTGTGTGTTTATGTGTTAGTTGCTCAATCCTGTTTGACTCTTTGCAACTCCATGGACTCTAACCTACCAGGCTCTTCTGTTTATGGGAGTCTTCAGGCAAGTATAATGGAGTGGGTTGTCGTTTCTTTCCTCAGGGGATCTTCCTGACTCAGGAATCGAACCCACATCTCTTACATCCACCTGCATTGGCAGGCCAGTTCTTTACCACCAACCCACCTGGAAAGCCAATGTGTGTATATATATAAGCATATATATTTATATGCATATATGTATGACTATGGATATATATTGCTGTGTACATATATTATTAATATATATATTAACTATATATATGCATATATAGTATGTTGTATAAATATGTCTTTCTTCTATTTGATTGTGACCTTTAAAAAAGATATTTTGATATGGACCATTTTTGCAGTCTTTATTGAATTTGTTACAATATTGCTTCTGTTTAATTTTATTTTCTTTCGGCCCCATAGCATGTGGTATCTTAGCTCCTTGACCAGGGATTGAACCTGCACCCTCTGCATTGAAAGGTGAAGTCTTAACCACTTGACCATTAGGGAAGTCCCTGATTGTAACTTTCTTGAAGGTTAGACCACCTGACATGTTGCCATCTGGAGCACCTATCCATGCCTTCTTCACAATGGGACTATGAGAAAAGTTGGCTGTCTACAATGGTGAGTTTCATCTGATCCTTAGAAAACTTTCTCAGTTGAGAGATAAATTTTAATGTAATAGATAGGGGCTTTAATTGTGCACCCCTACCCTCCACCCTCCAGGACTTCCTTTCTATCTCTGAATGTTTTGGCTGTGGAGACAGTCTCACCCTACAGTTGCTATCTGAATGCCACCCTCGAGCACCAAGTTTGCAAGCAAAACCCTCTGATTATAAGGTGATACCCCACCACTCTGAGGTTTCAGAGACAGTCAGTCCCAAGAACATCTGAACATCATGGTCTCTCTGTGGCCTTTAGAAACTCCATCTAGTGTGGTGGTCTTGAGGCAAGAAGTAGATACGCCCCACCAATCCCAACCATGGTAAAGCGATTGAAAATTCATTCCCTATGGACTGAAACTCCAAGACGAGAACAGTAGGACAATTAAAGGAGGAGACTGAGTGCTGTTCAGACCACATACTACTCAATCTCAAAATCAGAAGACCTCCCAGACCACACACATGCAGAAAGGCTCCTTGGCAGTCAAAGGAGAAGGAATATCGAGGGATGTTCTGTCCATAGGCCTTTGCAGTAGAATCCATCCTGGCTAAGAGATGTGTATGCACATGGGAGGATCCTGAGAGTCCATTAACTATGGACTCTGAACCAGGCAAATCAAAATGATTGGCAAAAGGAAACCGAGAAGAAATGCCCCATAAAAGTCATTCAAAGTGCCACAGGGTGCAGCTTAGGAACTCTCCCTCTGAATCTTCCCCTGTGCCTATCCACACGTACTCTTTTCCTCTTATTAAATACTTTAGTTGTTTCACCCCATTCCATCTTTGCATGGGAAATCTCTTCTGTAAAGCCACAAGGTCAGGGCCATTGTCACCAACCACAGGCCTAGTGATGAGGATTGAGTGCTCTCATTACTACAACCTGGGCTCAGTCTCTGCCTGGGAACCCAAGGCCTGTTCCAGGCCATTGCATTCCAAGGCCACCCCACATCAGTCTTGCAGGCAAGAGAATCAACATGATCTACTTAATAGACTTTGGAGGATGATCCATGATGGCATTAATCTAACTAGTGCAAACAAGTTTGAAATATTTAAGGGCCATCTGCCATGACAATGCCACATCGGAGCTCTTCACAAAATTTCTCAGTTGAGAGATAAATTTTAATGTAATAGATAGGGGCTTTAATTGTGCACCCCTACCCTCCACCCTCCAGGACTTCCTTTCTATCTCTGAATGTTTTGGCTGTGGAGACAGTCTCACCCTACAGTTGCTATCTGAATGCCACCCTCGAGCACCAAGTTTGCAAGCAAAACCCTCTGATTATAAGGTGATACCCCACCACTCTGAGGTTTCAGAGACAGTCAGTCCCAAGAACATCTGAACATCATGGTCTCTCTGTGGCCTTTAGAAACTCCATCTAGTGTGGTGGTCTTGAGGCAAGAAGTAGATACGCCCCACCAATCCCAACCATGGTAAAGCGATTGAAAATTCATTCCCTATGGACTGAAACTCCAAGACGAGAACAGTAGGACAATTAAAGGAGGAGACTGAGTGCTGTTCAGACCACATACTACTCAATCTCAAAATCAGAAGACCTCCCAGACCACACACATGCAGAAAGGCTCCTTGGCAGTCAAAGGAGAAGGAATATCGAGGGATGTTCTGTCCATAGGCCTTTGCAGTAGAATCCATCCTGGCTAAGAGATGTGTATGCACATGGGAGGATCCTGAGAGTCCATTAACTATGGACTCTGAACCAGGCAAATCAAAATGATTGGCAAAAGGAAACCGAGAAGAAATGCCCCATAAAAGTCATTCAAAGTGCCACAGGGTGCAGCTTAGGAACTCTCCCTCTGAATCTTCCCCTGTGCCTATCCACACGTACTCTTTTCCTCTTATTAAATACTTTAGTTGTTTCACCCCATTCCATCTTTGCATGGGAAATCTCTTCTGTAAAGCCACAAGGTCAGGGCCATTGTCACCAACCACAGGCCTAGTGATGAGGATTGAGTGCTCTCATTACTACAACCTGGGCTCAGTCTCTGCCTGGGAACCCAAGGCCTGTTCCAGGCCATTGCATTCCAAGGCCACCCCACATCAGTCTTGCAGGCAAGAGAATCAACATGATCTACTTAATAGACTTTGGAGGATGATCCATGATGGCATTAATCTAACTAGTGCAAACAAGTTTGAAATATTTAAGGGCCATCTGCCATGACAATGCCAGAGCCATTCAGAGAAAGCATTGCTGCCACATTCAGAGCAGCCCTGCCCCAAGTCATCCTCATCACCTAAATTACTAGCCACCTAGCTCACCCAGGACACTCCTCTTTTCCTCTGTGTCCTTGGTCCTTCTGAGAGCACAGCCCTGATCCTGCCTATGCTGAGACTGCCTTAGTGATTGTTTTCAACTCCAATTCATTTATTTTCCTGCCAGACCCAGCTTCCTCCCAGATTCAAATCTAGTGATGAAATTCTTTGAATTAAGAAGGAAACACAAGCTGTCTGCTGCTCAGGGAGAAACAGCAGGACCAGACCTACCCAGAGACTAGGTGAACTTTACTGGGAAGGGAACAATGAAATTTTAGCCCTCACACCTCTTTCAGAAAATATGCATATGAAGACATTCCTGCCCTGAAATACTGAAGGGGCGGAAATGGATCTTCAGGGAAATCTGATCTGCATGAGAAAGCACTCACACAGTCCCTCTGACCCTTGCATTCTGATCCTCCTCAGGACCCCAGGAAGCAGTGTGACTCAGGTCAACTGTCGCTTGCTTATCCACGGTGACTGGGGCTGCAGGAGCATGGCTAATGGATGTCCTTTGTGACTTCTCATCCTTGTCTTACTCATTAATTTCATCCTTCTTCCCCACAAGAACCTCAGCCCCCAGCCCACCCTCAGGGAAGGTGCTAACTGAACTGGGATAGTAGTCTTCACTCAGGTTTAAGGACCATAGTAAATTAACAGAAAGAAACATGAAAGGATTCCACAAAGTAAACAGATTCCTGGCTTCCTGGGAAAAGCTAGGAAAACAGAAAGTACGGGGAGTTGGGCCTGCCAGAAGCATCACTTTATGTCACCGTTTAAGTACACGTCCTAATCTGTCCCTCAAGTATTGTCAGGGCAGGTTGGGTCCAACCATTTGCTTAAGAGCAGAGTACCCTTTCTTTGTTCCTAAGTCACAGCCAAATTCCTTCTTTGGCTAAAACTACTGCAGATGGTAGAAAAGGAGAGAAAATACTCATTTATAAAAATTAAGGAGTTGGAAAGAATAGCTGAGCATAATAAACAGTGTCTGAACTGAGACCCATGAGATAATAGCATCCTATCATTGGCTTTGGTGTTTGGCAGGCCTGGTGTGAAGCTGTACTTCCAGATTCTGCTGCCAAGTGTTGGCACAGTGCACAAAATGCTCGAAAACAAATCAGTTCTTGGCCTTTATGTTCACTTTATAGCAAGCATGCATGTTCAGTTGTTTCAGTCTTGTATGACTCTTTGTAACCCTATGGACTGTAGTGTGCCAGGCTCCTCTGTCTATGGGGTTCCCCAAGCAAGAATCCTGGAGTGGGTTCCCATGCCCTCCTCCAGGGAATCTTCCCAACCCAGGATCAAACTCATATCTCCTATGTCTCCTGCATTGTAGATGGATTCTTTACCACTGAGCCACTGGGGCAACCCTCAACTTATAGAGTTCTCAGCTATTACCATGGTATCTGATCCTCAGATATTAGTGATCTGAATATCATCTCCCAACCATCTTCACTGTGGATACTTTTCACAGACAAAAATATGCTTCCTAGGAACTGTTAGAGAGGTTTTTGCTTTGCTCACAGCTGCTAAGTTGTAGAAAATCTGACTTCATGGGGGGGCAAATGATGTCATATTAGTCATGGCATCGTTTTTCAACTGGTGGAGAAGAAAACTCCCTCCACCTGCAAAAATAAAATCGATATCATTCTTCATACATTTTTGTATCATGTCTTAGGAAAAAGAATCCATCCCTCCCCAAACTCTTGATTGGATATCACTTTATCTGGTGACTGAAAAGCGGCTATCATTTTTCCTCTCATAAGAGACTAAGATTTAAAGAGAAAGCAGATCGAAGGAAAACATCAAAGTGTACTTCTCATGTACCTTTCCCAAATTAGTGACACTTTTATGTGAAATGGTAAAATCCCTGTCAATCTTGATCACAGTTTTAAAAGTTCTGAAAAGAATTCTTCCCAGTGCGAAATGGCTCGCAAATGTTTACGTCACCAATCTTTTCCATGCTATGTGAGTACATGAAGACAGGAATGACATCTTTTCTTATATGATATCTAATATGTCAGCTACGACATGATAATCATTTTATCAACTTTGCAAAGATCTTGAATTTCATTTGGTTGATGTTAAATATTTCTTATGGTTACAATGAGTGAAGCTCAAGTGGTAATACGTCTCTTGTCTCCCTAAATCCATTTACTATAATATATTAGGAGAGAAGGAGATTAAAAGACAGTTTTTGCTGGGATGTAAATTCCTTTCTAGTTGTAAATTAACCAGGCAACAGGCTACACCTGAGGGCAAGTATTATGGATCAGACTCAGCAGTAAAGAATTCACCTACAAATGCAGGAGATGCAGGAGATGTGGGTTCTATCCCCAGGTCAGTAAAATCCCCTGGAGGAGAAAAATCCACCTCAGCATTCTTGACTAGAAAAAAAAGTCTCATGGACAGAGGAGCCTAATGGGCTATAGTCCGTGAGGTGGCAGAGACTTGGATGCAACTGAGCAACTAAGCAGGAGAACGATTATTTTAGTGAGATTCAGGTTGGCTATCTTGCTCTGGAAAATTGAATAGGTGTAAGCAACTTAATTTTGGCAAACTTAAAAACAGTAGGGAAAAAGAAAAACTGTGGAAAAGAGTCTCAAAGCACTCATAGACACTTCTCATTGTTCATATGCAGACAAAGGTGGATAAAAGAGCTTTGAAACCCCAAACCACCAGTGTTCTTAAGTATGAAAACCGGATTAGAAAACAAAAGGCTATGCATGTGTTAGGCAACCTATGCAAACATTAAAAAAAGGGAACAAAAATCTTCATACTTTTGTATCATGTCTTAGGATCCTAATTGATTGGATATCACTTTATCTGGTGACTGAAAAGCGGCTATCATTTTTCCTCTCATAAGAGACTAAGATTTAAAGAGAAAGCAGATCGAAGGAAAACATCAAAGTGTACTTCTCATGTACCTTTCCCAAATTAGTGACACTTTTATGTGAAATGGTAAAATCCCTGTCAATCTTGATCACAGTTTTAAAAGTTCTGAAAAGAATTCTTCCCAGTGCGAAATGGCTCGCAAATGTTTACGTCACCAATCTTTTCCATGCTATGTGAGTACATGAAGACAGGAATGACATCTTTTCTTATATGATATCTAATATGTCAGCTACGACATGATAATCATTTTATCAACTTTGCAAAGATCTTGAATTTCATTTGGTTGATGTTAAATATTTCTTATGGTTACAATGAGTGAAGCTCAAGTGGTAATACGTCTCTTGTCTCCCTAAATCCATTTACTATAATATATTAGGAGAGAAGGAGATTAAAAGACAGTTTTTGCTGGGATGTAAATTCCTTTCTAGTTGTAAATTAACCAGGCAACAGGCTACACCTGAGGGCAAGTATTATGGATCAGACTCAGCAGTAAAGAATTCACCTACAAATGCAGGAGATGCAGGAGATGTGGGTTCTATCCCCAGGTCAGTAAAATCCCCTGGAGGAGAAAAATCCACCTCAGCATTCTTGACTAGAAAAAAAAGTCTCATGGACAGAGGAGCCTAATGGGCTATAGTCCGTGAGGTGGCAGAGACTTGGATGCAACTGAGCAACTAAGCAGGAGAACGATTATTTTAGTGAGATTCAGGTTGGCTATCTTGCTCTGGAAAATTGAATAGGTGTAAGCAACTTAATTTTGGCAAACTTAAAAACAGTAGGGAAAAAGAAAAACTGTGGAAAAGAGTCTCAAAGCACTCATAGACACTTCTCATTGTTCATATGCAGACAAAGGTGGATAAAAGAGCTTTGAAACCCCAAACCACCAGTGTTCTTAAGTATGAAAACCGGATTAGAAAACAAAAGGCTATGCATGTGTTAGGCAACCTATGCAAACATTAGGTCACTCAGATTAAAAACTCACAACCAAGCCACCAGGATTTTATCAAGTCCAAAACAAGTTTTCAAGATTTATCGCTTTTGAAAATACACAAAAGCCTTTCATTTAGACATTTGATATTATTGATCCAGTCAAGAACAAGTTAAAATTTGTAATTTCATAGTAAACCAAATCTAGATTTAAACTAGTTCATATGTCTTTTCATAGAATAATTTGGGGAAAATATATCAGTGTTTCTTTGTGCTTTGTATGTTTGTTATTTATTTCTTTACTGGAGGTTGCTCCTAAACGATTCTATCTGTCTTTGAATGACTTTCTTTTACAGTGTACATGCAGCCATTTTCCTGGCTAGTTTTATTTAACGTTCAAAGCTGTGCAAATCAATTCAGTTCAAGATTGATGAAATCATTAGAGAGAAAAATTTGATTATGAGAGGAACATAACAGACTTAAAACCAATCCTGTCCTCAAACTCAGATAATTGAGTTTCCTATCTAGGAGCTAACAAAAATCTGATCAGTGGCTTTGTGAGATCACAGGAGAAAGCAACAGTTTTATTTAAATGATTCATGCTTCTTCTAGCTTGTACAAAATGTGAGAGAAAAATTTAGATCCCTTCAATAAAAATACAGATTAATTCTCTGAGTAGAACTAATACTTTTATATATTCAAAGTGCTTTCTTTCAAAATATACCTACGTGGGACTTCCCCTATGGTCCAGAGGCTATGACTCTGTGCTCCTAAAGCAGGGGCACTGGGTTCAACCCCTGGTCAAGGAACTAGATCCTACCTGCTGCCCTGGGGGCTAGGAGTCTTAGTCAGTGGACCATCAGGGGAGAGTTCTTAGTATCTTAAAATGCGTAGAAGTAAAGCTCAGGTAGAGCCATTGAGTTCTCTCCTTCCCATGTGTAAGAAGCTGATTCTCGAGCAGAGTCTTTGTGCGAAGTATATACTGCTGTTTCCTTTCCCGCCAAGTCTCCCACATGCCATGTCTTTTCTAAAATCCCTTGTCACTATTAAAACTCACCTGCCCTAGATCTTCCTCTCTCAGAAACTTAGAGAATTTAGGCTTTACTCTTGTATTACAGCACTAATTCTTTCTGAAGCCTACAGATTTTGTCAGAAGGCACTAGAGCTTAGACAACATTAAAATTAATATTTTATTTTCAGGGTAAAACAGGGTATGCCTCTGGGATTTTCCTTTTCCTTGGCTTTTGAGCAGTTCTTTTCTGTTGCAAACATCCTTTTGTAAAAATATAATATTATTAATAGATTCAATTATGTTACAACAAAATCTTACAGATGTGAGAGCTATTTATTGCATACTTACAGTGAATTTGCCAACCTATATATAGCCTCATCTACTTGCAGTTTTCCTCTTTTAACTTTGGAAGGAAATTTCTTTCTTTCCTTTGGGGAAAAGTCTCAAGTGAGTCCTCCTCCTTCCCCCTACTTCTCTAAGAACTAACACTCATAAATAGGTTTAAAAACGAAATTAAAATATACGCTATGGCAAGTAAGTTACTCAGCGATAATATGTATCTTTCTACTGAAAAAAAGAGGCTAAAATATCAGCCATAGTTGGGACTAGATGACCTTTTCAGATTCTTTACAATTCTAAGTATCTATGATTCTAAAGTATTCTTTTTTTCACAAACATAAATTCTCAGCTAATCATTTTAGATATCATGGATAAGAAAACAGCAAGGCTTTAGGACAGCTAATCAAACATTTAGCACTATCTTCTCATTTTGCAGAAAAAGTAATTGAATACTTAAAGTCTTATAACTAGTAATTCAGCCCGGATATATTTCTGCCATTTCACACATTCCATCCTGCCTCTAGAAATGTTTACAGAAGCATTTGAGAAGTTAAACATTTGACATCTATTTTTTAAATGGTTACTATCAATTTTAGCAAAACTATTCCGAAATTCAACTTTCTTGTTGAACATCTAGTATCTTAAAATGGGCTTTTTAAAGGAAGTAAAGCTCAGGTAGAGCCATTGAGTTCTCTCCTTCCCATGTGTAAGAAGCTGATTCTCGAGCAGAGTCTTTGTGCAAGTATATACTGCTGTTTCCTTTCCCGCCAAGTCTCCCACATGCCATGTCTTTTCTAAAATCCCTTGTCACTATTAAAACTCACCTGCCCTAGATCTTCCTCTCTCAGAAACTTAGAGAATTTAGGCTTTACTCTTGTATTACAGCACTAATTCTTTCTGAAGCCTACAGATTTTGTCAGAAGGCACTAGAGCTTAGACAACATTAAAATTAATATTTTATTTTCAGGGTAAAACAGGGTATGCCTCTGGGATTTTCCTTTTCCTTGGCTTTTGAGCAGTTCTTTTCTGTTGCAAACATCCTTTTGTAAAAATATAATATTATTAATAGATTCAATTATGTTACAACAAAATCTTACAGATGTGAGAGCTATTTATTGCATACTTACAGTGAATTTGCCAACCTATATATAGCCTCATCTACTTGCAGTTTTCCTCTTTTAACTTTGGAAGGAAATTTCTTTCTTTCCTTTGGGGAAAAGTCTCAAGTGAGTCCTCCTCCTTCCCCCTACTTCTCTAAGAACTAACACTCATAAATAGGTTTAAAACGAAATTAAAATATACGCTATGGCAAGTAAGTTACTCAGCGATAATATGTATCTTTCTACTGAAAAAAAGAGGCTAAAATATCAGCCATAGTTGGGACTAGATGACCTTTTCAGATTCTTTACAATTCTAAGTATCTATGATTCTAAAGTATTCTTTTTTTCACAAACATAAATTCTCAGCTAATCATTTTAGATATCATGGATAAGAAAACAGCAAGGCTTTAGGACAGCTAATCAAACATTTAGCACTATCTTCTCATTTTGCAGAAAAAGTAATTGAATACTTAAAGTCTTATAACTAGTAATTCAGCCCGGATATATTTCTGCCATTTCACACATTCCATCCTGCCTCTAGAAATGTTTACAGAAGCATTTGAGAAGTTAAACATTTGACATCTATTTTTTAAATGGTTACTATCAAATTTTTAGCATGCACCCTTGACATAAGTTTATTATATCTGCATTCCATTCCACTTTTTTGAAATTCAACTTTCTTGTTGAAATTCATTTCTTAGTGTGTGTTTGTTGTTGCCTTAGTGAGGATCTGTCTAAGAGTGATAAATATTCTTAGTGCTTCTCTAAAACTGCCTTTATTTCACCCTCATCATAGAGTCATAACTTTTGGAGTTAAATTTTTAATTGGAAATTATTTTCTCTCAGAAGGTATGATTATATTGTGTTTAATATGAGGTCTGTTATCAACCAAAAGGACACTTCCTTTGCAGATAATTTACCTTTTCTCTCTGATTTCTTTTCCAACTCTGTATCAACCTATCCATTATCTTTTTGAATATTGTTTTCTCCAATTCTTTATATTCTCAGAACTAGAGATAACAGAAAAATCTGAAAATAAAATATTAATTTTAATGATGATCAATGTAAAAATTAATTAAAATTCTTCTTAAACATGTATTGGATTTTATAATCCTGTTTATTAACCTCTCATGTTTTCTTTTAGTTTCTCTGGGCTATTTAGTCTGTGTAATTTCCTGCAAGCTATCTTCTAGTTCACTAACTCTCTTTTTGGCTATATTTAACTTACTTTATTCACCTGATAACATTTTAATTTTAAAGATTATATATTTTTTAAAGTTTTCAAATACTTAGTTTGTAGTTATTTCAAATCTCCCTATTCATTTGCATATAGATTTGTTATTTTATATGGGTTCTATTTACTTTTTACTTTGATTATGATTAAAATTATTATTTTATAATCTTTTTCAGATTATTCTATTACCTCTAGTTTGTGGAAAACTGACATTTTTGCTTATCAAATATGCTAATTATCCCTCAGTAATAAATGTCTTCCTCCACTTTAAAACATTTTTATGAGCGAGCTCTGTCTCTCATAAATCTGTGAGAAGTCCTACACTTTGGGTGGTATGAATAACCCTAGGGATTGGTTTCAAGTTTTCTTTTACCTAGAACCTGCTGGTTTTATATTTTATCTTAATTTCTTATATGTTATATTTATATTATTTTAAAAATATATCTATATTAATTTCTTATCTAAAGATTGCCCACAATTAGAGTAATATCATTTCAAACTCCTCAGCTTCGCTCAATAACATAGTTACATTTTATTTCTTATAGGTAATTTTTTTTTTTTCTTACCACTGTCCCAGATAGTTGACCTTATTCTTGGGAAGTGGAAACACTTTCTGTTTCTCTTTTCAGTCTGATCAGCTTTATATAAGGGACTTCCTACCTTTTTTGAACTCAAGATTCCATCCTCCTTTTCCTGAAATTTGTTAAAAACAAATAAATAAGCAAATAAAAAACAGTATTCAATGTCTAGGGCCCATATCTGTGACTGAAACCTTCATTTGAATTTATTATTTATTCTGGCAACTGGAGAATTATTTTTAATTTCAAGTTTATTTACTTTTATGTTCTGTTAATTTCATACAGGATTATTTTTATAGGATTGAGCAATAAAGCGGTTATTCATATTAATGTCAAACATCCTAAAACATTTATGAAGGATTTTCTACATGTTTAGACCATACCTTTTCTCATTCTATTTTAATTGTGATTCTGAAATAACATGCTCATGTTCAATTTACCAGAATCTAAGATAATTAAGAAACTTACATTAACAGCTGATTCAAACATCTCGTCAGTTCTCTTAACATTAATTCTTAATACCAATAACATATTTTAGGAAACAACACATTCCATATTTATCTGTAGTCCATTTATCCACAGAGGATCAAAAACTTTGTAGTCTTTGAGTCAAACCTTGACAGACAACTAGATGTTCTCACTAGGCAGAAAGAAGTATCCCTGGCATAGGGAGGAAGATGAGTAAAGGCCTGAACACAAAGGAGCACAGGAAGTTCAGAGAACTACAAGTAGTTCTTCAGATGAAAGCATAAGATAAGTCTGAGGATAAAGAGGGGTGGAAACTGAAATGCATTGACTCATGAGGAAAAGAATTCCGATAAATGCTACTGCAGTTTAGTTAGCATAGTATTCATCCTCTAGAAAGAGCTAGTGTGTTCAATCTGAAATCATTGGTACGTAAACCTGTATCAGTAAATTTGGCCTGACATAGTGCTATATCCTGTCCTGCTTAGTCTTTACGTGGTCAGACATCTAGACTCCCACTGACTTCACTGTGCTTAATTTTCTTAGAGTTGCTTCCCATGCTCCATATTACGTCTGTCTTATAAAGGCACAGAAAGTGTTTTTCACTTCCTTCTCTTCAGATACAACTAGAAGAATATCATCACTGCACTGGGCTCTTGGGATGTTGTGTGAAAGGCAAAGCTAGTCAAGATCCCTGTGGACTACATTATGGTAGAGTTGATACAGCCATGAGGTGTAAGACTGGGAAGGTATGTTTTTAGTCATGCCATGAGAAACAAAAAACTGTTTCTTGAGGTTCTTGCACACCAGTAAGGAAGGAAAAGGTGTTTTCTAAGAAATAGCTTCATAGCATGTTCCAGAGATTATACTGATTTGCTCCAGTAAAGACAACAGTTCAGGGCATAGCTCCATCTTAGTTGAATACTTAATTAGGTTTACAATAATTCACAGACATTATCCAAACTTTGTCTGTCCTCTTCCTAGAAGGGATATGCAAGTAAAATGAAGTTACTATGGACGTCAGTACACTGCATCTTTTGAGTCTTAGATGACAGTACTAATCTTCACATTTCCCCAAGGGATGTGATACTGTTTTTTACTTACTTTTCTGGTAGAGAGGGGAATTGCAGGGCTTCGTTTGGTTCTTTGTAGGTCAGAGAGCTAATAGGGAAATTCTGTTGCAATTACAAATCCAGAAACTGATGAAATAACCCCAAAGTCATTTTGAGGACCTACTGAGGCAATATGATTCACATCTGCTCTAAAACTTCATTTAGTTACTTGACCAACATAAACCCATTGTAACTAATGGACCAGAATACTGGTTACATGTTTTAAAGAACGGGTGAAATGCTTCAGATGAAAGCATAAGATAAGTCTGAGGATAAAGAGGGGTGGAAACTGAAATGCATTGACTCATGAGGAAAAGAATTCCGATAAATGCTACTGCAGTTTAGTTAGCATAGTATTCATCCTCTAGAAAGAGCTAGTGTGTTCAATCTGAAATCATTGGTACGTAAACCTGTATCAGTAAATTTGGCCTGACATAGTGCTATATCCTGTCCTGCTTAGTCTTTACGTGGTCAGACATCTAGACTCCCACTGACTTCACTGTGCTTAATTTTCTTAGAGTTGCTTCCCATGCTCCATATTACGTCTGTCTTATAAAGGCACAGAAAGTGTTTTTCACTTCCTTCTCTTCAGATACAACTAGAAGAATATCATCACTGCACTGGGCTCTTGGGATGTTGTGTGAAAGGCAAAGCTAGTCAAGATCCCTGTGGACTACATTATGGTAGAGTTGATACAGCCATGAGGTGTAAGACTGGGAAGGTATGTTTTTAGTCATGCCATGAGAAACAAAAAACTGTTTCTTGAGGTTCTTGCACACCAGTAAGGAAGGAAAAGGTGTTTTCTAAGAAATAGCTTCATAGCATGTTCCAGAGATTATACTGATTTGCTCCAGTAAAGACAACAGTTCAGGGCATAGCTCCATCTTAGTTGAATACTTAATTAGGTTTACAATAATTCACAGACATTATCCAAACTTTGTCTGTCCTCTTCCTAGAAGGGATATGCAAGTAAAATGAAGTTACTATGGACGTCAGTACACTGCATCTTTTGAGTCTTAGATGACAGTACTAATCTTCACATTTCCCCAAGGGATGTGATACTGTTTTTTACTTACTTTTCTGGTAGAGAGGGGAATTGCAGGGCTTCGTTTGGTTCTTTGTAGGTCAGAGAGCTAATAGGGAAATTCTGTTGCAATTACAAATCCAGAAACTGATGAAATAACCCCAAAGTCATTTTGAGGACCTACTGAGGCAATATGATTCACATCTGCTCTAAAACTTCATTTAGTTACTTGACCAACATAAACCCCCATTGTAACTAATGGACCAGAATACTGTTTGGGGTTTTAAGAAATTACCATTGTTTTAGAGTTGATATATAGTAATCAACAAGATAAATAAATAAGTATATGAGTATAGACATAGATTTGTAAATATATATATATTTTTTTTCTTTTAAAATAGTCATTCTAGTAAATAGCTCCAATTTCCTTGGAAGAGGATGGTAGCATACTTTGTTGCAATGTTGAAGGTTCCTTCCTCAAGAGCAAAGATCTTTCCCATCAAAAGGACAGATCTGGGTCCATGAGTTGGCTTAAGTCTAGCAAGTGGTAAGAGACCACAGGTCTTCACTGCAGGTGACTCAAGTCAGATTTTAATGACTAGGTCTGAAGCCTCTTCCTTGGTATATACATGAACAAAGATTTTAGAAAGCTACCCACCCTTATCATTCCTAGGGGAATGGTGACAAATAAGCTCCTCCCCAAAGATCCTGTAGACCAAAGTCTTTGATTCCACTATATCCCTGATGCCCTTCATTGTTCTTGAATTTTAAGAGCTCTTGACCTTGGCTTCCTGGGGATTTAAATCAGGACACCATTCTCAATGGCAACATCCCCCACCCTCACATTTACCCAACATAGGACTGAAACCAGAGATAGTTTCAAAGGTGAGAATGCCCACCTCACTAATTTATTTCTCCAAGTTTTAGGGGAAGAGGCATCCTATGGGCCTTTTCATAGGATGGAATTGAAAAGTGGGGGTACAAATAATGCACAGATACTTAATATACTTCAAAATTTTTTATCTTACTAAAACTTTTGAATTCTTTTGCCAACATTATGCCAGAGAAGTTCTGGCATTGGCCACTTTTGAGTCTAATGTTTTGTCAACTTGTCAGATAAATGCTTAGAGTTATTTCCATATGCATTAGTGCAATAGTCAGGCTTCAATAAGAGAAACAGAACCAGAACAGATGATATAGACTATGAGATTTATTATAGAACCTTGACCTCGTGAACTTGTGGGAGCTAATTAAACAGTTTATATGTGAATGAAGCTTCTGCATCTGGTGCTTGGGAGTGAGGTCAATAGGGCAGGAAGTAGAAAGCAAAGGTTAACACTAAACCAAGGAAGTGTAGAAAAAAATTTGAAGCTGTGAGAATGAACTAAAACTCATGTTTGTTTCCACTGTGGGCATAAAAATGGCACCCCAAAGATGTGTACATCCTAACACTCAGAACTTGTGACTATGTGACATCACATGACAAAAGAGAACTGAGATTGTAGATGGATTTAATGTTGCTAATCAGCTGATTTAGAGATAGGGAGGTGGAATGGGAGGAGGTAAAGGGTATGAGAGCAACTTGACCCACCACGTTTAGCTTTAAAGATGGAGGATGAGTGCCAAGAGACAAGGAACAAGGAAATCCATTAGAAACTGGGACTGGCCCTCACCTGAGAGCTGCAAAAAATGATGATATCCATGTTACAAAACTGAGGAATGAATTATGCCAACAGCCTGAATGGATAAAGAGATGAAATCTCTTCAGAAAGGAATGTGATCTAGGCAATGTTATATCAGATACCTGATCTACAGAACTATAAGACTGCACATCTATGTTATATTAAGTCACTTGTTTGTGGTAATTTGTGAATGCAACAATACAAAAGTAATATAACTTCTCACCACTTTCAAGCTTCCAACTTTGATCATGTGGTCTGCAAAAAAGCAGATACTCTTTATTACAGCACTTGGCCCAGAATTCAGAAGGAGCTGAGGGAGAGGATGAAGAGAGAGGAGCTGTGGCCAGGATGCTGTCACAATGCCAGCAAAAGGACCCAGCAGATCAGAGACAGTGTGAATGGGCTTCCACAGCACCCAGCTTTCCACCATGAAGAAGGCATGGCTGCTACTCCACATCCACTTTACAAAGCTCAGGTAATGTGTTTCTTGTGCCCCACACTGACCTAGATCTATTCACAGAAAGGAAGTTTGATAAATGTTGCTTTAACTAAGTTAATATAGTATATAATTCTTCTAGAAATAACTAATGCATTCAATTTAGAATCATTGGTAAGTAAAACTGTATTGGTAAATGTGACCTGATATGGTGCTGTATTCTGTCCTGCTTGGTCTAACACCTGGAGAATTTATTCCCATAAATGCAGTGAGCTCTTGGTATTTGTTGGAGATTGGTTCCAGGACCCCCCAGATATCAAAATCCACGGGTGCTCAAGTCTTTTATATAAAATGACATAATGTTTGCGCATAACCTACACACATTCTTCTGTATACTTTAAATCATCTCTAGATTACTTATGATGCCTAAACAATGTAAATGCTATGTAAATAGTTGCTAGCACGTGGCAAATTCAAGTTTTGCTTTTGGAACTTTCTGGAATTTTTTTTTCAAATATTTTTGACCTGTGGTTGGCAGAAAACATGGATGCAGATTCTGCAGATATAAAGGGAAGACTATATTCCCTAGGTTTATACCAATATAAATCTAACAGTTCTTTTGGAATATAAGCTGTTTCCTCCTAGGTCAAAATGTGTAATTTCTTTCTGGGAGCATAATAAGATATGACTGTAAATGTGAGCATAGTGGTCAAAGGATGTTTCAATGGGTTTTAAGAAGATTAAACTTCTCCTTGTATGACAAATTCCCAAGGTGAAGTCGTTATAGGCTTTTCAAACACAGAGAAGGACGTTATCCTCAGACAAGGGAGACAAGTGATTTCGACTAACAAGAAAGTCTCAGCATGACTCATTTGCCACAATTTCTTAGCATTGTCTGAGTCCAATCAGAAGTTCTTTTTCTCAGTTTCAGGGTCCCACTTCCGTATAGTCAGTACCTTAACTTTCACATGACACATCGGGAAAGACTGTGGATTCAACTGGTATAGTAATTATTCAATGCACACAATTAAATGTTAGGTCTATTTTCTGGGTATATTGGCCAAATTGCTATGAAAAATGAGAGACAGTTGCAATAAAATAGAGCTTTAAGGATTTCAGAAACTCTTTTATTTTAAAATTTTGAGGTGAGAGCTTAAAGACCTGAGCTCTTTTTGAGTGCTCCTCCACAATCAGAAGAATCCATTGCAAGCCAAGGACTCTAGAGTCATCATTAATTGCCATAACGGTCAAGTAAAGTGGTCATTTTCCCCCTAAATACTTAATTGAGAAGGAATATTATTGTAACTAACCACAGGTCAATTACTTTGATTAATTACAATGCCACTGCCTGTAATGAATTCATATTGTCTCATTTCATATTGGTAAGGGCTCAAGACTTCACTCACATCTAAAAACACAGCCAGACTATTTAGCAAATTCCAAGTTCAAGAGCCTGTTTCCAGAGCCTACTCTTCCTAGCAATTATTATACTAGTCAGGGTCCAGTAAAGAGACAAAAACCACACCAATTATTTGAACAGAGAATTTAACACAAGGAATCTGTAACTAGGTGAAAGGATTTTAAGTGAGTCATTGACTAGGTAGAGATAAAACCCTAAGGTAACTAACTAGGCAAAAGAAGCACTTAAATATCATGCAAAATAGTGCCTAAAAGAAGCAGCTACTAATTATAGGACTGAGAAATAAATGTGATTCTGAAAAACATTGGAAAAACTAGATTCACCTGTGGCTGTGGGAAGGCACTGCTCTACATGGGGTGAAGATGCCACGGTGCAGGAATATGCACAAAAATTGAAAGCATACAGGTTCGATTTCCCTGGTGGTCCAGTGTTTAGGAATCTGCTTTCCAATACAGGAGACTTTGGTTCCATCCCTGGTCCAGGAAGACCCCACATTCCATGGAGCAACTAAGCCCATGAACCACAACTACTGAGCCTGTGTTCTATAACAAGAAAAGTCACCACAATGAGAAGCCCGCACCCCAGAAGCCAGAGAGTAGCCCCGCTTACCACAACTAGAAAAAGTCAGAGTGAAACAACGAAGACCCAGCACAGCTGAAAATAAATAAGTAAATAAATTTTTAAAAGTAATACAGGTAGAAACTTTCAGCCGTAAGATGAATAAGCTCTGAGAAGCTAATGTAAAAAATGGGGATTATAGTTGATAACACTGTGTTATGGAAAAGAAATTCCCTAAGACAGTAGAACTTAAGTGTTCTTATAAAATAAATATATTAATATGAAAAGAACATTTGCCATAACGGTCAAGTAAAGTGTCATTTTCCCCTAGAATCCATTGCAAGCCAAGGACTCTAGAGTCATCATTAATTGAAGGAAGGGAAATATTAAATTGGGGTAAACTAACCACAGGTCAATTACTTTGATTAATTACAATGCCACTGCCTGTAATGAATTCATATTGTCTCATTTCATATTGGTAAGGGCTCAAGACTTCACTCACATCTAAAAACACAGCCAGACTATTTAGCAAATTCCAAGTTCAAGAGCCTGTTTCCAGAGCCTACTCTTCCTAGCAATTATTATACTAGTCAGGGTCCAGTAAAGAGACAAAAACCACACCAATTATTTGAACAGAGAATTTAACACAAGGAATCTGTAACTAGGTGAAAGGATTTTAAGTGAGTCATTGACTAGGTAGAGATAAAACCCTAAGGTAACTAACTAGGCAAAAGAAGCACTTAAATATCATGCAAAATAGTGCCTAAAAGAAGCAGCTACTAATTATAGGACTGAGAAATAAATGTGATTCTGAAAAACATTGGAAAAACTAGATTCACCTGTGGCTGTGGGAAGGCACTGCTCTACATGGGGTGAAGATGCCACGGTGCAGGAATATGCACAAAAATTGAAAGCATACAGGTTCGATTTCCCTGGTGGTCCAGTGTTTAGGAATCTGCTTTCCAATACAGGAGACTTTGGTTCCATCCCTGGTCCAGGAAGACCCCACATTCCATGGAGCAACTAAGCCCATGAACCACAACTACTGAGCCTGTGTTCTATAACAAGAAAAGTCACCACAATGAGAAGCCCGCACCCCAGAAGCCAGAGAGTAGCCCCGCTTACCACAACTAGAAAAAGTCAGAGTGAAACAACGAAGACCCAGCACAGCTGAAAATAAATAAGTAAATAAATTTTTAAAAGTAATACAGGTAGAAACTTTCAGCCGTAAGATGAATAAGCTCTGAGAAGCTAATGTAAAAAATGGGGATTATAGTTGATAACACTGTGTTATGGAAAAGAAATTCCCTAAGACAGTAGAACTTAAGTGTTCTTATAAAATAAATATATTAATATGTGAGACAATGAATGTGTTAATTATCCAGAAGGGGGAAATTCCTTAAAAATGTATATGTATATCAAATCACCCTGATTCACACTTTAAATATGTTAAATTTTGTAGGTCAATTATACCTCAATGAAGTGTGTGCATGCTAAGTTGCTTCAGTCCTGTCCAGTTCTTTGTGACCCTATGGACTGTGTCCTGCCAGGCTCCCCTGTCCATGGGATTTGCCAGGTAAGAATACTGGAATGGGTTTCCATTTCCTTCTCCAGGGAACCTTCCTGATTTAGGGATTGAACCTGCATCTCCTATACTGGCAGGTGGGTTCCTTATCACTAGTGCCACATGGGAAGCCCTACTTTGATAAATCTCTCACTCAAGTCACACAGGAAGCCCCACAGGAAATAAATAGAAAAGGACAGTTCTCTTTTTATCTTCCAACCCAGTAGTCTTTCTCTTACTCTCCTTATCAGAGCCTAGCAAGGACCCTTCTGTCAAAATTTGAATTTACAAACTTCAGCTTTAGTACAGAGCAGAATCTAGAAGGGCAGATTTGAAACTGAAAATAAGACTTCGTGAGAACTGGCACATTTAATAAACACTTTATCTTTTCTTTTGCAATAAGCCCTTTTAGCACCAATATGCTAATACATGCGTAATGTATAATTAGACACTAACTTTCCATTTCTCAAGAGAGTTGATGGCAAACATGGAAATTGCACAAAATAGTTTTGACTTCAGGGAGGCTGTAGAGATATCACTAATCACATAAAAGCTGGAAGAAACAAATACTCTGAAGATACCAGCACCTACTTCATAGACTAATTTTAGAAAATGGTGTCAAAATATACCAATTATACAGGTGCATCTGCAGAAAGTATGTTTATAGATGACTCTGAAACCTGACTTCATTGAGCTCAAATATCTTTCCTTCTAAAAGGATTTCATTTGTTTTGGATCCAAAAGTTTTCTATACACCCATGGAGAGTGAAGTGATATTTGTAATATGTTGGTTTTACTGACAAAAAATAATTTGTAAACAGTTAAAGACTTCCATTTATAAAAGTTTGATCACATGCTTCACATAGAAAATAGTTATTTCTATTACTGATTGAATTTCTTTCATCAAATTAATATAATAAATGTTTCAGAAACATTAACCTTTGAAGATAAACCTATTGTATATTCAGTTAAAAGTTCCATTAAAAAGTTCAATTACGTGTTTTATAGTATTTCTATGGGTACAAATTTAGGGCTTCCACATGACGCTACTAGTAAAGAACCCACCTGCCAATGCAGGACATGTTAGAAATGAGGGCTCAATAGGTGAATACTGAATGGTTTCCATTTCCTTCTCCAGGGAACCTTCCTGATTTAGGGATTGAACCTGCATCTCCTATACTGGCAGGTGGGTTCCTTATCACTAGTGCCACATGGGAAGCCCTACTTTGATAAATCTCTCACTCAAGTCACACAGGAAGCCCCACAGGAAATAAATAGAAAAGGACAGTTCTCTTTTTATCTTCCAACCCAGTAGTCTTTCTCTTACTCTCCTTATCAGAGCCTAGCAAGGACCCTTCTGTCAAAATTTGAATTTACAAACTTCAGCTTTAGTACAGAGCAGAATCTAGAAGGGCAGATTTGAAACTGAAAATAAGACTTCGTGAGAACTGGCACATTTAATAAACACTTTATCTTTTCTTTTGCAATAAGCCCTTTTAGCACCAATATGCTAATACATGCGTAATGTATAATTAGACACTAACTTTCCATTTCTCAAGAGAGTTGATGGCAAACATGGAAATTGCACAAAATAGTTTTGACTTCAGGGAGGCTGTAGAGATATCACTAATCACATAAAAGCTGGAAGAAACAAATACTCTGAAGATACCAGCACCTACTTCATAGACTAATTTTAGAAAATGGTGTCAAAATATACCAATTATACAGGTGCATCTGCAGAAAGTATGTTTATAGATGACTCTGAAACCTGACTTCATTGAGCTCAAATATCTTTCCTTCTAAAAGGATTTCATTTGTTTTGGATCCAAAAGTTTTCTATACACCCATGGAGAGTGAAGTGATATTTGTAATATGTTGGTTTTACTGACAAAAAATAATTTGTAAACAGTTAAAGACTTCCATTTATAAAAGTTTGATCACATGCTTCACATAGAAAATAGTTATTTCTATTACTGATTGAATTTCTTTCATCAAATTAATATAATAAATGTTTCAGAAACATTAACCTTTGAAGATAAACCTATTGTATATTCAGTTAAAAGTTCCATTAAAAAGTTCAATTACGTGTTTTATAGTATTTCTATGGGTACAAATTTAGGGGCTTCCCACATGACGCTACTAGTAAAGAACCCACCTGCCAATGCAGGACATGTTAGAAATGAGGGCTCAATCCCTGGGTTGGGAAGATCCCCTGGAAGAGGATATGGTAACCCATTCCAGTATTCTTGCCTGGAGAATCCCCATGGACAGAGGTGCCTGCTGGGCTACAGTCCGTAGAGTTGCACAAAGTTGGACTTCACTGAAGCGACTTAGCATGCATGCATGCATGCAGAGGTACAAATCTGTCAGGGCATAGCACATCATAGATAAAATAATGGCTTTAATAAATAATTAAACATATAGAGAAAAATACTCTTGGAATTGAATTTGGTGAACAAATAAGTTATAATAACTTCATCCAACAAACTACAATAGCCTGTCATTTGAAGTAGAAACTGTAGATGTCAAAATTTATAAGTATTAATGTAACTGTACTATAAAATATTTTTGATGAAGGTTATCTTAATGCACAAAATACATTTGAAAAGTTGTATATGCTTTCTCTCTTGCTGTATATCTTCAATCAGATTTTAGAAATGTTTCAGCCTTCAAGAGAACTACTTTTCAAATCAACCTCCTAGTCCTATAATGGCATTGAATATTTTCTTTAATAAGTCTGTATTTTTTAAAAATGGTAAGGATTATTTTATCAAAATATTCGATGATTTGGAGGCAAGAAAACTTCAGATTTTGCAATAACTACAAACAAAGGGAAATTTATCCCTATAAAAGCAAGGAGATGAGCAAATTAAATAATGAGAACTCAAACAGTGGAAAAGATTTAATTTTAAAATTCTGTAAACGCCTTTGGAATGACTTGCAAAAAAATCTTTTGATCAAATTTCATTTTTGTAATTGGATTATATGTTTTCCTGGAATGGAAGGAAATTGAAAGGACCTTGTTTTGCTTCAAAAAGATGATTTTGCAGCATCTATTTGGCTAAACACTAAAAAGAATGGTGATTGAAAATTTATTTTCTGAACTTTGCCTTATAAAATATTTATAGAAAAGAGACACTCCAAGGCCAAAGACAGTACCTATAGAAATATTCGAGCTGATAGAGCTAGCCATTTTATAAAAATTAGAATTGAGAATATCCTCTACTTAGTAGAATTTTCTCTACACTTACTCAGTAACTCAGTACCTCTTAATATTTTCTCAATTAAAATATTATGTAGTCTAAAGAGAAAAGTAAATGTATCTTTTCAAATATAGCCATATACAATGTAACTGAGAAAATTGCAGGCAATTTTTGAGAAAATACAGTCTAAGACCTTATTGAAATAGTAATACATTCTCCAGAGAAGTATGAAACAATCAATATAAATAATTTTTTATTTTGTTTTATCTCCAAGGAAAGATCTTATTTTTTACAAATAACTATTGAAAAATAATTTTTATAAAAAACTATTTTATTCATTGACCAATATAAATAACATAGTCAACTGTATTGTTCAGTGAATAAGTATCTCAAAAACATATTTCTAATTAATCTTAATGTCCCCTTTCCTGCTCAGAGGTGTCTTGGCTTGGTGTCTTATTCTGCTTAGGCTGCTATAAAACAATACCACAGACTGGGTGCGTTATACCACAGACATTTCTGAAGCATAAAATTTTGAGATCAAGGTCAGGTTCTGGGTTCTGGTGAGAGTTCTCTTTCTGACTTGCAGAAAGTCATGGGTCCTCATCCACAGAGAGAGAGAGAGACCATGCTCTCTGGGTCTTCTTCTATAACCGCTAATCTTATCATGAGGGACCCCACCCTCATGACCTTACCTAAAAATATTAATAATAACCTCCCAAAGTCTCCATCTCCAAATACCATAAGCTGGTGGATTAGGACTTTAACACATGTATTTTGGGAGAGACACAATTCAGCCCATAGCACTTTGAGGATAAATGGAGGTGGGGCACAATGCTTATGCTTCTTGCTATCATGAAATAAGAAACATCAGCTCCATTGTCAGTGACTTCCAGATGCACAGCCCTTGCTTGCCTTGGTTTTGTACATCTAGCTCCACTGCATCCAGATCAGAATGAATACATTTCCCTTTAATCTGTTTTCTATGAACAGATCCTTTTTTATCCTCCTCTCTCTGTCAGGGAAAGATCTCTAGTCATCTCCCTCTCCTAGCCACTTTTGTGTTCCCTTTGGGAATATAGTCCCCTGTTTCCATCATTCTCGGGGGTATGAGATCCTGTGAAGTTGCCTTCAGGTGTCCTGCCCAGAAAGCTCATTTCATCATTGCTGGGCCACAGCTCAGAAGCCATGATGAATGTTGGGTACCTCTATAAGGCTTGCAGCCTCCTTGGGAAGTGAGCCAATGGTTCTCTGTGGTCTGGGACACCCTCAAAATAATTTGAAGTTTTTCCTATTCCTCTCTGCTCCTTGCATTTGCCTGGGGAGATGAACACTGGGCTTCTGTTCAGGAATTCATCACTGTTAAGGTGACTTAGTCACATTCCCTCTTAGTTCTTCTTCCCAGAAAGCTAATTGTATCTCTTTTTGCTAAAGAACTAGCTTTTAAATCATTCCACATTATTTAAACAGACACCATTTAAAATTTGGCTTTCTTATTTTGAAAAAATGCTTTTGGAACCCTCTATCAAATAGCTTCACACTTGCAATCGAATGCCTTGGGTTTCAAGATTATTGTGGCTAACATGAGTTTAAAAACAACAATAAAAATGTAAATGACCTCATTGTTTACTGTCTCTACTCTTGTCCTAAATAATGAAAACTAGTGGCTCCATAGGGGAGGCAAAAGCAAGCATGCTGGAAAGAACAAAGCTTAATTATTACTTCAAAATGTCCTGCCAACAACATTGGAATTCTAAAACTGAACAAAATCCTAATAAATTATTCATCAAGTCCACCCTTTTGTTTTATGGATGTCCTGTGTAAAGTGAAACCCAGATGGATTCAATGATTTTCTTTCAAGATGACATAGATTCTGAGCAGCACAGGTAGGGCTGTACCTACCTCCACCAAATACAGAACTCTTTCCACTGATTTATGCCCTTTCCTTCTAGATACAGTTCAGTTTTTCTGAATCTCTCTCAAGAGGTGGTGTCAAGAAGCAGACATAGCATTTAGTGCACTTAGAATCTGGTAGAACTCTGGTCAGCCGCTGACTTCCAGATGCTGCATTTCTCTAAGAGCAGACTGAAACGCTCTCCTTTTGCGTTTTGATAGTCTCATTGGAGTGTGACTTGGTGGTAAGCATGTGCATTTATGCTGCAACACTGTCAAGTCAGATCTCTTTCTGTATCACGTGTTTAACTTCTGAAATTGAAGTCTAACACCAAGACCTCAGAGTGTCATGAAATAAAGTTGCTTTAATATTCATATTGCTAAGGGAAAAGAAAAATTATTTATACTGTAAAAATAAAACTCTTTCCAAATTAGTGTCTAATCTAAATCTGAACTGCTTATTAAAAACAATTTTGAACCAAGTTCCTTTCCAAGGTTTTCCGTTTCAAGTAGAACTTTCCAGATGAGGTTCCTTTCTGAACCATTCTTTCCAGTTCTAGGGTTCTAGTATTTTAAACTTATGAGACACCTTTGAATTCTTGCAAAACTGTGAATCATATCAGGATTTGGAGTGGAGGAAAGAATAGTTTTAAAACTGTCTTATAGTAAAGCCAAGGCTGTATCTATGCATGGGCTTCCTGATGGCCAGAGGGTAAATAATCTCCAGGCAATGTAGGAGACCTGGGTTCAATCCCTAGGTTGGGAAGATCCCTGCAGAAGGGAGTGGCTTCCTACTCCAACGTTGTTACCTGGAGAATTCCTGTTCTTGCCTGAACCAGGCAGGTAACAGTCCATAGGGTCACAAAGAGTTGGACACAACTGAGAGACAAACACTTTCTATTCATACCCAAACATGGGCAAGATTTAACGGTCTTTGAAAGAATGTATTTGTTTTGCATGAGACTTAATTGCTCTTACTGGTTTGATCGCCAATTACAGAATTTTATGGGGCTTCCCTTGTAGCTTAACTGATAAAGAATCTGCCTGCAGTGCAGGAGGCCCTGGTTCGATATGATCTCTGAATGTTACCAACTCCTTTCTCCTCTATTTGTGGTCCGTAAGAGCAATAAACAAGTAACAAAATTCTCTGCTTAAGCAATGTAGGTCTCGGGGAGAAAATGAATCATTATTGTTTTATGATCTAAATAGGAGAGTTGTCTTATTTATTCCAGATAAATCACGTCACTGATTTTTTGCTCTGAGGATTCATTGAAACTTTCTAAAGCAGTAAGGTCTTAAGATGTATTTAATCCACACAAAGCAGATGCCTCCATTTTCACAAACTTTTCATCCCTAAGAGAAAAAATAAATAAGGACATTACTACAATTTTAGAGCCTAAGCATAGCTATTTTTTAAAAAATGGAAATACAAATGAGCAATACTAGAAAATTTAATGCAAATGCAAAATAACATAATTATTTCCTGCAAAGACGCATCTTTGAAATGCGGTATTTATAAGGGTGCTTTGCTTTCAAAAACAACAATACAGTGTATATAAACCAGAGAGCATGCATAGCAGCTCTGTTTAGAAAATAGCAAAGTAGCATGGAAAAGGCCTCTGTTTAGTTAGCCCACCCACCAACTGGGGGAAAAGCTAAAATAAAAAAAGGAGAATGGACTACATGGAGTTGTTACCACTGTGTCAAACCTGGGATTTTATTTTCTAAACAGTGCTCACCAAGTGGGGTCTTAGAGTCATTACTCAATACATTTATTCAATTAGGGATCTCATTTGAAAATTCAGTTCCACATAACTCTCCTTGTTTCATGTTTTGTTTTGTTTATAAAATGTGGTTCTTTCCCCCCGCCCCTATCCCCAACATAATGGGGCAAACCAGACAGACAAAGTGTAACAAAAATCATCCTTGACTTTGGCATTCCATTTTCTAACTTTTACCTTTTTTTGTTTGATTCTAATCACAATCTTCCATGGAAGAGAAGATAAATGAGGAAACTTTGGCCCCAAATAGCAATGTAAAGAACAAGCTCCCACAGCTTTTTTTGTGACAGAATCTGGGTGGTGCTAGAGCTAAACAACCCACCTGCCAATGCAGGCAGCCCAGGAGACATGGGTTCGATCCCCGGTTCATGAATTCCCCCTGGAGAAGGAAATGGTAACCCATTCTAGTATTCTTGCCTGGAGAATCCCATGGACAGAGGACCCTGGTGGGCCACAGTCCATGGGGCCTTGAACATGACTGGATGCACACATAGCCACCTCTGGATGATGAATACATTTTCTGCCTTTCAGATTCCCATTTTCCTATTAGATGACATTAGATTCCAAAATTTAAAAACATACTGATTTTGCTCTGATTCATTGAAACTTTCTAAAGCAGTAAGGTCTTAAGATGTATTTAATCCACACAAAGCAGATGCCTCCATTTTCACAAACTTTTCATCCCTAAGAGAAAAAATAAATAAGGACATTACTACAATTTTAGAGCCTAAGCATAGCTATTTTTTAAAAAATGGAAATACAAATGAGCAATACTAGAAAATTTAATGCAAATGCAAAATAACATAATTATTTCCTGCAAAGACGCATCTTTGAAATGCGGTATTTATAAGGGTGCTTTGCTTTCAAAAACAACAATACAGTGTATATAAACTAGAGAGCATGCATAGCAGCTCTGTTTAGAAAATAGCAAAGTAGCATGGAAAAGGCCTCTGTTTAGTTAGCCCACCCACCAACTGGGGGAAAAGCTAAAATAAAAAAAGGAGAATGGACTACATGGAGTTGTTACCACTGTGTCAAACCTGGGATTTTATTTTCTAAACAGTGCTCACCAAGTGGGGTCTTAGAGTCATTACTCAATACATTTATTCAATTAGGGATCTCATTTGAAAATTCAGTTCCACATAACTCTCCTTGTTTCATGTTTTGTTTTGTTTATAAAATGTGGTTCTTTCCCCCCGCCCCTATCCCCAACATAATGGGGCAAACCAGACAGACAAAGTGTAACAAAAATCATCCTTGACTTTGGCATTCCATTTTCTAACTTTTACCTTTTTTTGTTTGATTCTAATCACAATCTTCCATGGAAGAGAAGATAAATGAGGAAACTTTGGCCCCAAATAGCAATGTAAAGAACAAGCTCCCACAGCTTTTTTTGTGACAGAATCTGGGTGGTGCTAGAGCTAAACAACCCACCTGCCAATGCAGGCAGCCCAGGAGACATGGGTTCGATCCCCGGTTCATGAATTCCCCCTGGAGAAGGAAATGGTAACCCATTCTAGTATTCTTGCCTGGAGAATCCCATGGACAGAGGACCCTGGTGGGCCACAGTCCATGGGGCCTACAAAGCCTTGAACATGACTGGATGCACACATAGCAGCACCTCTGGATGATGAACTACATTTTCTGCCTTTCAGATTCCCATTTTTCCTATTAGATGACATTAGATTCATAAGGTTTTTATTTGTTATTGATGCAGTGGAAATTGTATATATTCAATAAAATGATCATGAGAAGTATACCCGTTGCTTTGTGGAAGCTGGGAGGCCAAGATAAACCCTTACGTAGATCTTGAGTCTCTCAGATTTCTATCTCTCTGCCAGATAGCACATGGGTGTCCTCAAACAGAATACTCATAAAACCAAACTCATTGTTCTCTTCCTGATAGCCTCTTTGCAGTGGCTCATGCATGTGGACCTGGTAGGTCAACTCTGCCCTTGCCAGGCAGAGAGCCTCATTCAGAGGGTTTCCTGCAGCCCATGTTATGTTGCTGCCCAACCAGCAGAGCTCTGCTAACAGCCTGCCAGCTGCCAGCACACACGCCCAGCTTCCCATCTGCTCTGCTTCACGTGTGTGCTGTCTCTCTCAATTTACTTTAAATTCCACTTCTTAGATGCTTTTTAAAATTTTTAATTAATTTTTAAAACTTTTTTAAATTTAATATAGTTTATTTATAATGTTGTGTTAGTTTCAGGTGTATGGCAAATATATACATGCATGTGCTCAGTCACTTGAGCTATGACCAACTCTTTGAGACCCTATGAACTTAGCCGGCCAGGCTCCTCTGTCCACGGGATTCTCCAAGCAAGAACACTGGAGTGGGTTACAGTGTCCCCACTCCAAGGGACCTTCCTGGACCCAGGGATCAAACCTACATCTCCTGCATAGCAGGTGGATTCCTTATCCACTGAGCCACCTGGTAAACCGCAACATGTCTATATCTGTATATCTATATCTATCTATCCTTTTTGAGATTCTTTTTCATTATAGGTTATTATAAGATCTTGAATACAATTCCCTCTTCTATACAGTAGGAGCTTGTTGCCTGTCTATTTTATATGCAATAATGTGTATCTGTGAATCCCAAACTCCAATTTTATCCCTTTCTCTCTCCTCCCCTTTTGTAACTGTAAATTTGTTTCCTATTTCTGTGAGTCTGTTTCTGTTTTATAAAGGAGTACATTCACATCAGTTTTTATAACTAACATTTTCTGCCTTTCAGATTCCCATTTTCCTATTAGATGACATTAGATTCATAAGGTTTTCATTTGTTATTGATGCAGTGGAAATTGTATATATTCAATAAAATGATCATGAGAAGTATACCCGTTGCTTTGTGGAAGCTGGGAGGCCAAGATAAACCCTTACGTAGATCTTGAGTCTCTCAGATTTCTATCTCTCTGCCAGATAGCACATGGGTGTCCTCAAACAGAATACTCATAAAACCAAACTCATTGTTCTCTTCCTGATAGCCTCTTTGCAGTGGCTCATGCATGTGGACCTGGTAGGTCAACTCTGCCCTTGCCAGGCAGAGAGCCTCATTCAGAGGGTTTCCTGCAGCCCATGTTATGTTGCTGCCCAACCAGCAGAGCTCTGCTAACAGCCTGCCAGCTGCCAGCACACACGCCCAGCTTCCCATCTGCTCTGCTTCACGTGTGTGCTGTCTCTCTCAATTTACTTTAAATTCCACTTCTTAGATGCTTTTTAAAATTTTTTTAATTAATTTTTAAAACTTTTTAATTGAATATAGTTTATTTATAATGTTGTGTTAGTTTCAGGTGTATGGCAAATATATACATGCATGTGCTCAGTCACTTGAGCTATGACCAACTCTTTGAGACCCTATGAACTTAGCCGGCCAGGCTCCTCTGTCCACGGGATTCTCCAAGCAAGAACACTGGAGTGGGTTACAGTGTCCCCACTCCAAGGGACCTTCCTGGACCCAGGGATCAAACCTACATCTCCTGCATAGCAGGTGGATTCCTTATCCACTGAGCCACCTGGTAAACCGCAACATGTCTATATCTGTATATCTATATCTATCTATCCTTTTTGAGATTCTTTTTCATTATAGGTTATTATAAGATCTTGAATACAATTCCCTCTTCTATACAGTAGGAGCTTGTTGCCTGTCTATTTTATATGCAATAATGTGTATCTGTGAATCCCAAACTCCAATTTTATCCCTTTCTCTCTCCTCCCCTTTTGTAACTGTAAATTTGTTTCCTATTTCTGTGAGTCTGTTTCTGTTTTATAAAGGAGTACATTCACATCAGTTTTTTAGATCCCACATATAAGTGATATCAGATGATACTTGTCTTTGTCTGACTTGCTTCACTTATATGCCAACCTTTAAGTCCATCCATGTTGCTGTGAATGGCATTATTTCATTCTTTTTATAGCTGAGTCGTATTCCATTTATGGGCTTCCCAGGTGCTGCTAGTGGAGCTTGCCAATGCAGGAGATATAAGAGATACTGGTTTGATTCCTGGGTCAGAAAGACCTTGGAGGAAAGCGTGGCAATCTACTCCAGTATTCTTGCCTGGCAAATCCCTTGGCCAGAGAAGCCTGGAAGGGTACAGTCCCTAGGGCTGCACAGAATCAGACATGACTGAAGTGACTCAGCACACATGCATGCATTCTATTGTGTATTGCATATATCACATCTTCTATCCATTCATCTGTCAGAGGACATTCAGGTAGCATCCATGTCCTCGCTATTGTAAATAGTGCTGCTATGAACATTGGGGTGCATGTCTCTTTTTGAATTAGAGTTTTCTCCAAATAAATGCCCAGATGTGGGGTTGCTGAAGTGTATGGTAACTCTTAGATTCTCTTTTTATTCTTCTCATTTCCTACCTGTTGAGCCCCTCCTAGCCCAACTCTATCTGGTATTAAAGGATTTTTCTCCATAGTAACCAGCTCTCTGGAAGCCTGGCTCTAGGACCTCTCTTCCTGCATGTTCTGGGGCCTTGAATGCAGAACACTACATGGTTTTGTGTCCCTTTGCTCCCAAGGACTAGAGAGAATAAGACTGGGTTTCTCTCTGCGTGGTACTCACATGTAAGTAGTCGTCTCTCTCACCTGTCTCCTTCTTGGAGAGTCTGCTGCAGTCATTCTGTCCCTTCTCCCTATACTTCAAGTCTCCATTTTTCCTTGCCTGGATTCTACACCAGAGGAATAAATACAAGTATTAATACAACCCACCACTGCACTTCATGACATGCAGATGAACACGGGTTTTGGTGATTACTGGAGATAATCTCATCTTTTTCAGAGCTCATAATGCACGTGGTCTGAGTTTAGAGGAAATAGAAAACATTTCCTTATTCTTCCAAAGGGATCTCTTTTGGGCCTACTTAGAGGCTTCTTCCTATGGACGCCTAGAAGTCTCCACTGTTTGGTCTTCTTCCCTCCTTCCTTTCCCTCCTTTGTCACTATTACCCTCCTCCCATGCCTTACGTTGTTGGGAAAAGCCCAAGGCCAGAGAGCCATTTTTATCTGCATGTCCAAAGCCAGTGAGATGATTTTGCCCTGGACTCTTACCCTTTTCTGCATGAAGCTGCTACATATCTCCTTTGCTAGTAGGATTCACCACAAATGACATACTTGGTTCTGCACCATTATGCCAAAATAATGTATATCCAACCCAAGCGTTCTCTCCCAGTTTCAGACTCATCTATCCCATTTTGTCTTCAACATCACCACCTGAACATTGTATCAGTCAGGTTTCAACCAGAAAAACAGAGTCAGAAGAAGTCAGATATTAAGAGGCCTATTACCAATAATTGGTTTCAGGACTTCCCTGGCAGTAGGTCCAGTGGTTAACACACTATGCTGCCATTGCAAGGTTTGATCTCAGGTTGGGGAACTAAAATTCTACTTGTCACCTCAGTGTGGTCAAAAAATTAAAATCAATAAATAAAATGAATATGAGGAGGAAAGCTTTAAAGAAAAAGGCTATAACAATTGGCTTATAGATTGTGAGGCCTGGCTAGAGAAGTCTTCAAAACATAGGATGGACCACCAGGAAGGGCAGGCTGGGACTCTCCTCCATGGGCTGAAACTGAAGGACAGATTTCTTCATGAGGGAGATTTCAGCTCTGCTCTTCTTTTTTAAAAATAATTGTTATTTATTTTATTGATTTTTGGCTACACTGAGTGTCATTTTGCATGGACTTTCTTTAGTTGCAGGATTCCCTTGTAGCTCAGAAGGTAAAGAATCTGTCTGCAGTATGGGAGACATGGGCTTGATCCCTGGGTTGGGAAGATCCCCTGCAGAAGGGAAAGGATACCCACTCCAGTATTCTTGTATGGAGAATTCCATGGTTTGTCCGGGGATCCCAAAGAGTCAGACACAACTGAACGACTTTCACTTTCACTTTTCTCTAGTTGCAGCAAGTAGGGACATTCTTCATGGTGGTTCATGGGGTGGCTCTTATTGACAAGAGGCTTTAGGCTTGAGGGCTTGGACTTCAGTAGTTGCAGCACATGGGCTCAGTTGCGACTGGTGGACTCTAGAGCTTGGGTTTAGTGGTTGTGGTGCCTAATTTTCTGTGGCATGCAGAATCTTCCCTGACCAGTGATTGAACCCATATCTCCTGCATTGGCTGGTGGATTCTTATCCACTGGGCCACCAGGGAAGTTCTTGACTCTGTTCGTAAGGCCTTTCAACTGATGGAATCAGGTCCAATTAGAATAATCTTTCTTATTAAAGTCTTGTTGGCTACAAAATACCTTCACAACTAAACTTAGACAAATGTTAGATGGAATAATTAGTGGCTCCAGTATAGCTAAGTTGATAACAAGAGACCATCACAAGCATTTACAGATGCATCTCAGATTTAGCATGTCTGTATTGAACCCTAGTTCTGCCTTCCCCCCTCTGCTCTCTACAAACTGGCTGCCCCTGCCATGGCAACTCTGTCCTTCGGCTGTTCAGGACACACACTCCATGTGGTAGGTTAGGTATTGGCATCCCAGCTACGCCCATGCACTTGTCCCCAGAACCTTTTATAACAAAAGGGACTTTGGAGATGTGACTAACTTAAGAAAATTGAGATGGGGAGATTATTCTGGATTACCAGGGTGACCAAAGCAATCACAACAATCCTAATAAGAAAGACCCAGCAGGAGTCAGAGGAGAAGCAAAGGAGGAGGAGACAATATGCTGAAGGGAGCAAACACCGAAATGATGGGCACTGAGGAAAGAGGGAGAGTCTACAGGTGGGTTTTAGAAGCTGGAAAAGTCAAGGGATAGATTCTCCCTTCAGCCTCCAGAAGAATCAGCCTTAGCAACGTCTTGTGTGTGCTCAGTCGTGTCCAATTCTTTGTGACCCCATGAACTGTAGCCCCCAAGGCTCCTCTATCCATGGAATTTCCTAGGCAAGGATCCTGGAGGGGGTACCATTTCCTTCTTTAGGGGATCTGTCCAACCCAGGGTTCGAACTTGTGTCTCTTGTATCTTCTGCAGTGTAAGTGGATTCTTCACTGCTGAGCCATTGGGAAAATGCCTCGCAACACCTTAACGTTAGCCAAATAAACTGGTTTCAGACTTCTGACCTCCAGAATTGTCAGATAAGAAGTTTATGTTATTTGAAGCCAAAAAGTTTATTGTGTTTTGCAGTAGTAGCAATAAAGAACTTAAGTACTGGAACTTCCCTGGTGGTTCAATGGTAAGGGCTCCATGCTTTCAAGGCAGGGAGTGCAGGTGCAATCTCTGGGCAGGGAACTATGCTGTTGGGTCACACACACACACAAAAAGAATTAAAAGAAAAATGAAGAAACAAAACACACAAAAATTCTATGCTTGTGATGACAGTTACACAATTCTGTAAATATATCCCCCCAAATCACTGAAGTGTACAAGTAAAGGAAGTGAATTGTGTGGTACAACTGAATAATTTTTTTTTTATTTAAAAAAACCTAATGTACCCATGTCCAATCTGAGGTGACATCCTGTTAGCTTTACTTTCGATATGTCCAAAGTAGAACCACTTTTCAACACTTCCCTGACTCCCACCCATTTCTAGCCTTCATCATCTCTGCTCTGCCTAATGTCAAAAAACTGCTAACTGTTCTGTCCACTGTTCTCCATTCTTCTGCCTCTGCCTCAGTCCCCAGACAATCACCACAGACTTACATATAGCACTTTCATGAGAATCAGTAAAAAGTTGCCCTTTATTTAGGCAGATGCAGTCTCATGCCAGGGTTGACAGAGTGGCCAACAGAGTCAAGTCTGAATGTCCTCACGCAGAATACAACTCCAGTAACTGTGCACAGCCTTCTTGCCTGCACCTTTCCAATAGCAGTCTTCATCACCTGAAGTCAGACCCTATCACTTCTCTGCTCAAAACCCTCTCAGGTCTCTCCACTGACTGCCCAAGTCAAGACCCTATCACTTCTTGTGTGTGCTCAGTCGTGTCCAATTCTTTGTGACCCCATGAACTGTAGCCCCCAAGGCTCCTCTATCCATGGAATTTCCTAGGCAAGGATCCTGGAGGGGGTACCATTTCCTTCTTTAGGGGATCTGTCCAACCCAGGGTTCGAACTTGTGTCTCTTGTATCTTCTGCAGTGTAAGTGGATTCTTCACTGCTGAGCCATTGGGAAAATGCCTCGCAACACCTTAACGTTAGCCAAATAAACTGGTTTCAGACTTCTGACCTCCAGAATTGTCAGATAAGAAGTTTATGTTATTTGAAGCCAAAAAGTTTATTGTGTTTTGCAGTAGTAGCAATAAAGAACTTAAGTACTGGAACTTCCCTGGTGGTTCAATGGTAAGGGCTCCATGCTTTCAAGGCAGGGAGTGCAGGTGCAATCTCTGGGCAGGGAACTATGCTGTTGGGTCACACACACACACAAAAAGAATTAAAAGAAAAATGAAGAAACAAAACACACAAAAATTCTATGCTTGTGATGACAGTTACACAATTCTGTAAATATATCCCCCCAAATCACTGAAGTGTACAAGTAAAGGAAGTGAATTGTGTGGTACAACTGAATAATTTTTTTTTTATTTAAAAAAACCTAATGTACCCATGTCCAATCTGAGGTGACATCCTGTTAGCTTTACTTTCGATATGTCCAAAGTAGAACCACTTTTCAACACTTCCCTGACTCCCACCCATTTCTAGCCTTCATCATCTCTGCTCTGCCTAATGTCAAAAAACTGCTAACTGTTCTGTCCACTGTTCTCCATTCTTCTGCCTCTGCCTCAGTCCCCAGACAATCACCACAGACTTACATATAGCACTTTCATGAGAATCAGTAAAAAGTTGCCCTTTATTTAGGCAGATGCAGTCTCATGCCAGGGTTGACAGAGTGGCCAACAGAGTCAAGTCTGAATGTCCTCACGCAGAATACAACTCCAGTAACTGTGCACAGCCTTCTTGCCTGCACCTTTCCAATAGCAGTCTTCATCACCTGAAGTCAGACCCTATCACTTCTCTGCTCAAAACCCTCTCAGGTCTCTCCACTGACTCAGTCCTCACGAGGGGCTGCAAGACCTCTGTCATCTGGCCTATTATTTCTCAGATCTCCTCTCTTACCATCCACCCTCTCACTTTGTTTCCTCCAAACTGCCTTCTGTCATTCCTCAAACATCCTAGACACATTTTCATCTCAGGGTCTTTCCTCTTACTCTTTGTTTCTTCAAGCTGCAAAGGTTTGTCTCCAATGTCCAAGTGACTGGCTTTCTCGTCTCCTTCAAGTGTCTGGTCAAATGCCCCTTCCTTAGTGACAGCCACCCTGACTATCCTGTTAAAATGTGTGATCCACCCCTCCACCCCTCCCTTCTTAACCCTTTTATTCTGGCTTCTTTTCCTCTTTGGCACTTCCCACCATTTAACATTCTATGTACAATGACTTCATTACTATATTTATTCTAAATGTCTAAGAGAGTAGAGCTTTTGTCCAGTGTGTTCACTCCTGTATTTTTAAATAATACCTGGTATCCAGTAGGCACACAATGAAGGTTTGGATCAATGAATTAAAAAATCCGTTCAATTAGTTTGGGCTTGCTCAGAAGCAGACTCTAAACCAACACTACAGATACAAATAGTTAATTTGGAAGGTGATCCCTGTGCCCACTGCTAGAGGCATGGGGAAGTAAGACAGAGGAAGGAAGGCAGCCAATGAGGGGTATGTTTTCTTTATTATTTCTTTTCTTTCATTTGTATATTTGGCTGCCTCATGTTTTAGGTGCAGCATCTGAGATCACTGCATCACACAGTGCACAGGCTCTCTGGTTATGGCATGTGGGCTCAGTAGCTGTGGTGCAAGGCCTTAGTTGCTCCAAGGCATGTGCGATCTTTGTTCTCTGATCAGGGATTGAAACCTTGTCCCCTCTGCATTGCAAGACGGATTCTTAACCACTGGATCATCAGGGAAGTCCCAGGAGCATGTTTTCAAACCTTCCATTTATACTGCAGGTAACTGGAGTCTTAGGTCATTGAGGACACCTGGACCTGGTGAAGACCGTACACCACTGTAGGGGAAGAACAATTTTTTCCTCTACCCTTTTCTGTTCCGTAACTGGGCCTGAGAATGAAACTGATCAATGGCAGATGAACAGGAGAAAAGCATACAAGTTTCCTTCGAGGCTACTATTTTTATATGACACAAGAACCTTCATACAAAGATGAAGACCCAGAGAAGCTGGTTGGCCTAAAAATTTATGTTACTATTTAAACAAAGAATGACCAATATTGGAGATGTGATGAGACAAAGGCAAAGAGGGTTTGGGTGGGGGTCAGGAGAACTGTGGGAAAATGATTAGGAAATATACAGAGGAAACTAATAGAAGACAGGATTTCTTAGTAGATTTGCTTGCACTGATTCATCTCAAAACATATATCCTGTTAAAATGTGTGATCCACCCCTCCACCCCTCCCTTCTTAACCCTTTTATTCTGGCTTCTTTTCCTCTTTGGCACTTCCCACCATTTAACATTCTATGTACAATGACTTCATTACTATATTTATTCTAAATGTCTAAGAGAGTAGAGCTTTTGTCCAGTGTGTTCACTCCTGTATTTTTAAATAATACCTGGTATCCAGTAGGCACACAATGAAGGTTTGGATCAATGAATTAAAAAATCCGTTCAATTAGTTTGGGCTTGCTCAGAAGCAGACTCTAAACCAACACTACAGATACAAATAGTTAATTTGGAAGGTGATCCCTGTGCCCACTGCTAGAGGCATGGGGAAGTAAGACAGAGGAAGGAAGGCAGCCAATGAGGGGTATGTTTTCTTTATTATTTCTTTTCTTTCATTTGTATATTTGGCTGCCTCATGTTTTAGGTGCAGCATCTGAGATCACTGCATCACACAGTGCACAGGCTCTCTGGTTATGGCATGTGGGCTCAGTAGCTGTGGTGCAAGGCCTTAGTTGCTCCAAGGCATGTGCGATCTTTGTTCTCTGATCAGGGATTGAAACCTTGTCCCCTCTGCATTGCAAGACGGATTCTTAACCACTGGATCATCAGGGAAGTCCCAGGAGCATGTTTTCAAACCTTCCATTTATACTGCAGGTAACTGGAGTCTTAGGTCATTGAGGACACCTGGACCTGGTGAAGACCGTACACCACTGTAGGGGAAGAACAATTTTTTCCTCTACCCTTTTCTGTTCCGTAACTGGGCCTGAGAATGAAACTGATCAATGGCAGATGAACAGGAGAAAAGCATACAAGTTTCCTTCGAGGCTACTATTTTTATATGACACAAGAACCTTCATACAAAGATGAAGACCCAGAGAAGCTGGTTGGCCTAAAAATTTATGTTACTATTTAAACAAAGAATGACCAATATTGGAGATGTGATGAGACAAAGGCAAAGAGGGTTTGGGTGGGGGTCAGGAGAACTGTGGGAAAATGATTAGGAAATATACAGAGGAAACTAATAGAAGACAGGATTTCTTAGTAGATTTGCTTGCACTGATTCATCTTGGCATCAGCTACCTGTTTCTGGTGATAAGAATGTTCTCTTCTTCCTGTTTCAAAGAGTGTACCTTTCCCCTGGGAAATTTATATCCTACTTTTAGGTGGAAAGGGATGATCAGAGAACACATCCTGTATCTGCTCTTTCTCAAGTGCCTTCTGCTCAAAATTATCAATATGTCACAATGGCATAGTACTGGGGGATATCATATTCACCTTAAAGTGATCACAGGAGGACAGGGAGCTGGGGTCTTTATCCACCAAGTTCCAGAAGGGGCATTAATTCTCTGGCACTTCCTATCTGCTACATGAACAGGGAAAAGTTCATTCCATCCTCAGAAATCCTCAAACAGATCATTACAGAAGTCAACCTTGCCAGCTTGGAAACAGTGATGCCTGAAGGCACATTAATGGGCTTCAATAGCATCTGCTCAGTTTCTCCTCTAGGAGAGAAGATGAACATTTTCTAACCAAATAAGTAAAGTTACAAATATGGTAACTTAATGACCTTATTGTAACATGGGGATGGAGCAGGGAACATTGGCAGGGAGATGGAGATATGTCATGGCTCGTCTATGATTCTCCAGCAGAGAAGGACTTTTTCTGCAGGAACCAAGAAGACTGAGTCAAGATACAGTAGAAGAGATAAAGTGAATGCCTTGAATTGCTGTTCTGGTTGTTTACGGCCAGCATCCTGATTGGTCAGTGCCCCTGTTCTATGTGTGGTTCAATACTGTGAATATTAATCCCTATAAGGGCCTTATACAGGTGCCAAAGCAATGAGGAGTCTGGGACGGGCACAGGGATCGAGAAGACATCAATGAAGAGGGATCATGGGCTGAGTGGATGAGTGAATGGGTGGTCGGAGTAAATGTCTAAAATGAGAACCATTCTCTCTAGATGTTCTCATATTTTATATGACACAAGAACCTTCATACAAAGATGAAGACCCAGAGAAGCTGGTTGGCCTAAAAATTTATGTTACTATTTAAACAAAGAATGACCAATATTGGAGATGTGATGAGACAAAGGCAAAGAGGGTTTGGGTGGGGGTCAGGAGAACTGTGGGAAAATGATTAGGAAATATACAGAGGAAACTAATAGAAGACAGGATTTCTTAGTAGATTTGCTTGCACTGATTCATCTTGGCATCAGCTACCTGTTTCTGGTGATAAGAATGTTCTCTTCTTCCTGTTTCAAAGAGTGTACCTTTCCCCTGGGAAATTTATATCCTACTTTTAGGTGGAAAGGGATGATCAGAGAACACATCCTGTATCTGCTCTTTCTCAAGTGCCTTCTGCTCAAAATTATCAATATGTCACAATGGCATAGTACTGGGGGATATCATATTCACCTTAAAGTGATCACAGGAGGACAGGGAGCTGGGGTCTTTATCCACCAAGTTCCAGAAGGGGCATTAATTCTCTGGCACTTCCTATCTGCTACATGAACAGGGAAAAGTTCATTCCATCCTCAGAAATCCTCAAACAGATCATTACAGAAGTCAACCTTGCCAGCTTGGAAACAGTGATGCCTGAAGGCACATTAATGGGCTTCAATAGCATCTGCTCAGTTTCTCCTCTAGGAGAGAAGATGAACATTTTCTAACCAAATAAGTAAAGTTACAAATATGGTAACTTAATGACCTTATTGTAACATGGGGATGGAGCAGGGAACATTGGCAGGGAGATGGAGATATGTCATGGCTCGTCTATGATTCTCCAGCAGAGAAGGACTTTTTCTGCAGGAACCAAGAAGACTGAGTCAAGATACAGTAGAAGAGATAAAGTGAATGCCTTGAATTGCTGTTCTGGTTGTTTACGGCCAGCATCCTGATTGGTCAGTGCCCCTGTTCTATGTGTGGTTCAATACTGTGAATATTAATCCCTATAAGGGCCTTATACAGGTGCCAAAGCAATGAGGAGTCTGGGACGGGCACAGGGATCGAGAAGACATCAATGAAGAGGGATCATGGGCTGAGTGGATGAGTGAATGGGTGGTCGGAGTAAATGTCTAAAATGAGAACCATTCTCTCTAGATGTTCTCATGTCTTTCTGCAGTGTGATGCAGAGATAGATCAAGTAGTTTAAGGAAACTAGAGAAAGGTCAATAAACCATACATCCTAAAGACAGGACTGCCCCATCATGAAGTCTTTTTGATATTTCAGTCCATTAGAGAGTCAAGTATATTCAGAAGCCACAAAGAGAAAACTTCTCTAGTAGCTATCACAATGTAGATTCCACTGAAACAGTTCAGCAAAGAATTGTGGGTACCCTCGGGGGTCAAATTTTTCTTTTTCCTGACCCGCCAAAAAGCATCTCTCTGCTATGTAAAGCGAGAGTCAGACCATCACCCTCCCCAATCCAACTAGACTGTGTTGAAGTCTGATGTTATTTTTTCTGTAAATCTGTCCTCATCTTAGGTGCCTAGCTGAGACCATGGACCAGTTCAGACGACTGATAATGATAGGCAATGCTGTGGTGATGGAAAAAAAGAAAAGAAACACGAAAGAAGCAACCGAGTAATGAAAACCAGATTATTTGGGTCCCTCAGTGAGACGTCTACTGGCGTACTGAAAGTTAGAGTTAGAAAGCTGAAGGCAGAAATAATGAAGTCCAGGATTAGGGGCTGTCACGAGGCTTTCCTTCTTTTTCCAGATAAGTTAAAACAGCTTCCAATGGTACAAAACATCACTTTGAATTCTCATCAGAGTCGATAAACCAGCATCTCAGGATTAGCGTTCCAAAGGAAGCGTCAGCCACTGTAGCCTCACAACCATGACCATGTTTAAAGCCCAGAGATGATTCTAGCAGCTGTTCTCCCTAAATGGTTTCAGCGTGGTGAGGTTATAGAGAAAAGCTAGAACTGAAAAACTGAATATATATTCTTTTTAGAATAAAGGGAAATGACTACAAGCCCAGTCATAATGTTGTTTACGTTCTGGTTGTTTACGGCCAGCATCCTGATTGGTCAGTGCCCCTGTTCTATGTGTGGTTCAATACTGTGAATATTAATCCCTATAAGGGCCTTATACAGGTGCCAAAGCAATGAGGAGTCTGGGACGGGCACAGGGATCGAGAAGACATCAATGAAGAGGGATCATGGGCTGAGTGGATGAGTGAATGGGTGGTCGGAGTAAATGTCTAAAATGAGAACCATTCTCTCTAGATGTTCTCATGTCTTTCTGCAGTGTGATGCAGAGATAGATCAAGTAGTTTAAGGAAACTAGAGAAAGGTCAATAAACCATACATCCTAAAGACAGGACTGCCCCATCATGAAGTCTTTTTGATATTTCAGTCCATTAGAGAGTCAAGTATATTCAGAAGCCACAAAGAGAAAACTTCTCTAGTAGCTATCACAATGTAGATTCCACTGAAACAGTTCAGCAAAGAATTGTGGGTACCCTCGGGGGTCAAATTTTTCTTTTTCCTGACCCGCCAAAAAGCATCTCTCTGCTATGTAAAGCGAGAGTCAGACCATCACCCTCCCCAATCCAACTAGACTGTGTTGAAGTCTGATGTTATTTTTTCTGTAAATCTGTCCTCATCTTAGGTGCCTAGCTGAGACCATGGACCAGTTCAGACGACTGATAATGATAGGCAATGCTGTGGTGATGGAAAAAAAGAAAAGAAACACGAAAGAAGCAACCGAGTAATGAAAACCAGATTATTTGGGTCCCTCAGTGAGACGTCTACTGGCGTACTGAAAGTTAGAGTTAGAAAGCTGAAGGCAGAAATAATGAAGTCCAGGATTAGGGGCTGTCACGAGGCTTTCCTTCTTTTTCCAGATAAGTTAAAACAGCTTCCAATGGTACAAAACATCACTTTGAATTCTCATCAGAGTCGATAAACCAGCATCTCAGGATTAGCGTTCCAAAGGAAGCGTCAGCCACTGTAGCCTCACAACCATGACCATGTTTAAAGCCCAGAGATGATTCTAGCAGCTGTTCTCCCTAAATGGTTTCAGCGTGGTGAGGTTATAGAGAAAAGCTAGAACTGAAAAACTGAATATATATTCTTTTTAGAATAAAGGGAAATGACTACAAGCCCAGTCATAAACGTGGCAGCTTACTAGAAAGGCAGGCTTAAAGAATAAGGAAACTCATGTTTGAGACGAAATTGAAAACAGGTGCCAGGCCTCTTTCATGGAGTCAGAGAATGTCGGAACTTGAGGAGACCCTGGGGTAACTCCTTCATTTCCCATGTTTGATGAATCCGAAAACCCAGGTCACAAGGAATGGAGTGACTTGCTCAGTGCCACTCACAGAGTCAGATATATCTCCCAAATCAAACCTTACTTTGCTTTTCAGATATTTTAATACCTCTGGCACAAAATGAATAAAAGAAACCTCTGCTTCCTTTTAATAAGATCTATTATAATTTTGAACCTTAAATAATTACACCTATTTGAACAGCTTGTTGTCTCCACGTGGAGCAAGAGGAAGGGTGGGATAAAGCCTAAGGCCTATGGTCTTTGTGTGCTCTGTGATGACCTAGGGGAGTGGGATGGGAGGGAGGCACAAGAAGGTGAGGATGTATGCATACATATATCCGATTCACTCTGTTGTATCGCAGAAACTAACACAGCGTTATAAAGCAATTGTATTCTCATAATGGCGTTCCCAAGTGGCTCTAGTGGTAAGACCCCACCTGCCAATGCAGGTAGATGTAAGAGCCCTGGGTTTGATCCCTGTGTCAGGAAGATTCATTGGAGGAAGGCACGGCAACCCATTCAGGTATTCTTGCTTGGATAATCCCACGGACAGAGGTGCCTGGCAGCCTGCAGTCCACAGGGTCACAACAGAGTTTGGGCACAACTGAAGTGACTAAGCATGCATTCACGCACACCAATACAGCTAGGAAAACTGAAAAAACATCAGGGTTTGATAAGTTAAAACAGCTTCCAATGGTACAAAACATCACTTTGAATTCTCATCAGAGTCGATAAACCAGCATCTCAGGATTAGCGTTCCAAAGGCGTCAGCCACTGTAGCCTCACAACCATGACCATGTTTAAAGCCCAGAGATGATTCTAGCAGCTGTTCTCCCTAAATGGTTTCAGCGTGGTGAGGTTATAGAGAAAAGCTAGAACTGAAAAACTGAATATATATTCTTTTTAGAATAAAGGGAAATGACTACAAGCCCAGTCATAAACGTGGCAGCTTACTAGAAAGGCAGGCTTAAAGAATAAGGAAACTCATGTTTGAGACGAAATTGAAAACAGGTGCCAGGCCTCTTTCATGGAGTCAGAGAATGTCGGAACTTGAGGAGACCCTGGGGTAACTCCTTCATTTCCCATGTTTGATGAATCCGAAAACCCAGGTCACAAGGAATGGAGTGACTTGCTCAGTGCCACTCACAGAGTCAGATATATCTCCCAAATCAAACCTTACTCTGCTTTTCAGATATTTTAATACCTCTGGCACAAAATGAATAAAAGAAACCTCTGCTTCCTTTTAATAAGATCTATTATAATTTTGAACCTTAAATAATTACACCTATTTGAACAGCTTGTTGTCTCCACGTGGAGCAAGAGGAAGGGTGGGATAAAGCCTAAGGCCTATGGTCTTTGTGTGCTCTGTGATGACCTAGGGGAGTGGGATGGGGAGGGAGGCACAAGAAGGTGAGGATGTATGCATACATATATCCGATTCACTCTGTTGTATCGCAGAAACTAACACAGCGTTATAAAGCAATTGTATTCTCATAATGGCGTTCCCAAGTGGCTCTAGTGGTAAAGACCCCACCTGCCAATGCAGGTAGATGTAAGAGCCCTGGGTTTGATCCCTGTGTCAGGAAGATTCATTGGAGGAAGGCACGGCAACCCATTCAGGTATTCTTGCTTGGATAATCCCACGGACAGAGGTGCCTGGCAGCCTGCAGTCCACAGGGTCACAACAGAGTTTGGGCACAACTGAAGTGACTAAGCATGCATTCACGCACACCAATAATACAATTAATATATACACATATATATATGCTCTTGAGCTGACAGCAACTTATTCATTCAGTCTGTCATTCAATCAGCAGATATTATTCGAATATCTACTATGTGCCAAACATTTTTTGGAAACAGTAAGACTCCCTTTCTGTTGTTATCTTCTTTCTAGGAAAGAATCATTTCCTCTCCAGGCAGTGGTCCATTGGTGATCATTTTTCACCTGTGCAACTCACAGGATAGAAATTATTCCATTTCCACTCCCTGGCTCAGGCCTGGCTCTCTCGTTTAGCACCCTGGCTCCCTGAAAAATTAAAATGAAACTATTTGATTCTCACTAAACTTACTTTTCTTTGGTTCAAATGACTGCTCTGGTCCTGGGCTCATGGGAAGCACTGAGGCCTCTGTTCTTGCCCACAGGAAATATCTGACTAATTTTTCAGCAGATTATGCATCCACTTACTCCATTTCCCTGATCTGAGTCACCAAACTATCAGCGTATTTAGTGGGGCTATTTTCCCGCTTCAGATTCTGTCCTGATTTCTCTCCTAACTTTACCAGAAAATCTTTACCTTTAAGGTTTAGTTCTAACAGACATTTGATGTTTACTGTAGAATATCACATTTTTTCCACTCTAATAATAATAACAATGAATAGAATAACAGTAACAATGACTAGCAGTAATTTGGCACCTCCTATATGTTAGACACTATGCTAATACATTATTATTACTATGACCATTATTATTTTTGTTAATCCATTCAATTCTCACAACAACTCTTGAAGTAGACATTACTGTTGCCTTCTTTTAGAATTCTGCTTAGACCTAGGGAGTGGGATGGGAGGAGGCACAAGAAGGTGAGGATGTATGCATACATATATCCGATTCACTCTGTTGTATCGCAGAAACTAACACAGCGTTATAAAGCAATTGTATTCTCATAATGGCGTTCCCAAGTGGCTCTAGTGGTAAGACCCCACCTGCCAATGCAGGTAGATGTAAGAGCCCTGGGTTTGATCCCTGTGTCAGGAAGATTCATTGGAGGAAGGCACGGCAACCCATTCAGGTATTCTTGCTTGGATAATCCCACGGACAGAGGTGCCTGGCAGCCTGCAGTCCACAGGGTCACAACAGAGTTTGGGCACAACTGAAGTGACTAAGCATGCATTCACGCACACCAATAATACAATTAATATATACACATATATATATGCTCTTGAGCTGACAGCAACTTATTCATTCAGTCTGTCATTCAATCAGCAGATATTATTCGAATATCTACTATGTGCCAAACATTTTTTGGAAACAGTAAGACTCCCTTTCTGTTGTTATCTTCTTTCTAGGAAAGAATCATTTCCTCTCCAGGCAGTGGTCCATTGGTGATCATTTTTCACCTGTGCAACTCACAGGATAGAAATTATTCCATTTCCACTCCCTGGCTCAGGCCTGGCTCTCTCGTTTAGCACCCTGGCTCCATGAAAAATTAAAATGAAACTATTTGATTCTCACTAAACTTACTTTTCTTTGGTTCAAATGACTGCTCTGGTCCTGGGCTCATGGGAAGCACTGAGGCCTCTGTTCTTGCCCACAGGAAATATCTGACTAATTTTTCAGCAGATTATGCATCCACTTACTCCATTTCCCTGATCTGAGTCACCAAACTATCAGCGTATTTAGTGGGGCTATTTTCCCGCTTCAGATTCTGTCCTGATTTCTCTCCTAACTTTACCAGAAAATCTTTACCTTTAAGGTTTAGTTCTAACAGACATTTGATGTTTACTGTAGAATATCACATTTTTTCCACTCTAATAATAATAACAATGAATAGAATAACAGTAACAATGACTAGCAGTAATTTGGCACCTCCTATATGTTAGACACTATGCTAATACATTATTATTACTATGACCATTATTATTTTTGTTAATCCATTCAATTCTCACAACAACTCTTGAAGTAGACATTACTGTTGCCTTCATTGTGCAAATGAGGAAGCTTCTGCTTATAAAGTAACAGTATCTGTTTATTATATCAGTTTTGTAATGCCATCTAGTAGCATCTAACAGTTCAAACCAGGAAAATTCAAACCAAATTTAATGATCTTTTCCTACTCCCCAGCTACCAGCAGATATTCTTCTCCTTCACATGTGCAATTTTATATTAGAAACAGTGTCTTTTTTTAAAGGAGGCCTCATTATCATCTATTGAGCTTCCAATGCACTCAAGTTCACTTACACTGTAGGAAATCCACTTTCTCATTGTATCTATGAACTGGAATATTTAGAATATATTTAACCTTGATATTAAACAAGCAAATTATAATATAAAAACAACTTTTCTAATATTAAGATTTGCCATTAAAGTCCAGCTTAAACCAGTTTTTCCAGACTATTATATTATGAGCATGTCGATTACCAATAAATCCTAGAAAAATGACTGACTCATTGGGTGCAGAGCATTCTATCATCCCTCCCCATATCCACATAGAATCAGCCCACATGAAATCTTTAAGGACTCATAAGTGGGCCACTGTAATAGATCTCTTTTCTGCTTAAGACATCACTCATTTAAAATTAAAATGGAAATCAGATTCTCATCTACCTGAATTAGGAAACTTTTTCTCTGTGCTTTCTACCTTTCCCAATTTTGAAACTAGTGCAGTAAAGTGGAGCCTAAAATGACTCCCATGCTAGTGCTCTTCCCTACCTTTCCACAATTTTAAGAACACAATAGTACTCCATTTCCCTGATCTGAGTCACCAAACTCTATCAGCATATTTAGTGGGGTTATTTTCCCACTTCAGATTCTGTCCTGATTTCCTTCCTAACTTTACCAGAAAATCTTTACCTTTAAGGTTTAGTTCTAACAGACATTTGATGTTTACTGTAGAATATCACATTTTTTCCACTCTAATAATAATAACAATGAATAGAATAACAGTAACAATGACTAGCAGTAATTTGGCACCTCCTATATGTTAGACACTATGCTAATACATTATTATTACTATGACCATTATTATTTTTGTTAATCCATTCAATTCTCACAACAACTCTTGAAGTAGACATTACTGTTGCCTTCATTGTGCAAATGAGGAAGCTTCTGCTTATAAAGTAACAGTATCTGTTTATTATATCAGTTTTGTAATGCCATCTAGTAGCATCTAACAGTTCAAACCAGGAAAATTCAAACCAAATTTAATGATCTTTTCCTACTCCCCAGCTACCAGCAGATATTCTTCTCCTTCACATGTGCAATTTTATATTAGAAACAGTGTCTTTTTTTAAAGGAGGCCTCATTATCATCTATTGAGCTTCCAATGCACTCAAGTTCACTTACACTGTAGGAAATCCACTTTCTCATTGTATCTATGAACTGGAATATTTAGAATATATTTAACCTTGATATTAAACAAGCAAATTATAATATAAAAACAACTTTTCTAATATTAAGATTTGCCATTAAAGTCCAGCTTAAACCAGTTTTTCCAGACTATTATATTATGAGCATGTCGATTACCAATAAATCCTAGAAAAATGACTGACTCATTGGGTGCAGAGCATTCTATCATCCCTCCCCATATCCACATAGAATCAGCCCACATGAAATCTTTAAGGACTCATAAGTGGGCCACTGTAATAGATCTCTTTTCTGCTTAAGACATCACTCATTTAAAATTAAAATGGAAATCAGATTCTCATCTACCTGAATTAGGAAACTTTTTCTCTGTGCTTTCTACCTTTCCCAATTTTGAAACTAGTGCAGTAAAGTGGAGCCTAAAAATGACTCCCATGCCTTAAGCTGCTCTCACAAACGCCAAATAGGAACCAAAGGAGAGAGCCAAGGAGTAAGAGTGGGAGAGGGTTGCCTGAGCATGTCCTTAACTTAGATTTTGTGTTAAGGATGGTGGAGCACAATAGTATTATGTGGCAGCCTGGATGGGAGGGTGTTGTGCACTTGAAACTATCACAACATTGTTAATCAGCTATACTCCAATATAAAATAAAAAGTTTAAAAAATAAAAAGATGGAGAAGCTCAAGAATGCTTTTTCCCAGAATGCTATACTAGAAAATAATGCATCTGGCATCCTTAGTAACTGTGAACAAATGAATGAATGAACATCACTAATGAAGTATGCTTTTGCCTAGAGTCATTTTATGCATCAATTATTATGAAATTCCATGTGGAGATAGGCTAGCATATTTTAGATTCCACATATAAGTGATATCATATGATATTTGTCTTTCTCTGTCTTGTCTTTGCAAATAATACAAAAGGAACCTGAACTTCAGAAGTTTCTGAAAATGCTACATTTCAAGTGGTTGTTATTGTTTAATTATTGTCTGACTGTTTGCAACACTTTGGGCTGTAGCCAACCGGGCTCCTCTGTCCATGGAATTCTCCAGGCAAGAAAACGGGACTTGGTTGCCATTTCCTTCTCTAGGGAATCTTCTGGACCCAGGGATCAAACCCAGGTCTCCCGCTTGGCAGGTGGATTCTTAAGCACTGAGCCACCTGGGAAATCTCTGACTAATTCAATACCTATTTTTGAATGCAGTATATGAATGAGTAAATAAATTATACATATGTAGTTCCTTGTTCTTTAATGCAATTAAATAGATACTCCTTATGTTGTATTACTCCATCCTCATATACACATTACAAACTCACTTTTAAATAAAAGGAATCTTTTAAATCAAGTAACTTAAAATAACGAATTCCAACATTTTCCTTATATGTCATTGCATCTATTATTAAGGACTATCTATTCTACCAAATTTTAGTTGTTAAAATATAAGACATTAGTTTCATCTTTGGGTTTTTAAATAATCTACCGTGCTGTGCTTTCTACTTTCCCAATTTTGTAGAAGTGGAGCCTAAAATGACTCCCATGCCTTAAGCTGCTCTCACAAACGCCAAATAGGAACCAAAGGAGAGAGCCAAGGAGTAAGAGTGGGAGAGGGTTGCCTGAGCATGTCCTTAACTTAGATTTTGTGTTAAGGATGGTGGAGCACAATAGTATTATGTGGCAGCCTGGATGGGAGGGTGTTGTGCACTTGAAACTATCACAACATTGTTAATCAGCTATACTCCAATATAAAATAAAAAGTTTAAAAAATAAAAAGATGGAGAAGCTCAAGAATGCTTTTTCCCAGAATGCTATACTAGAAAATAATGCATCTGGCATCCTTAGTAACTGTGAACAAATGAATGAATGAACATCACTAATGAAGTATGCTTTTGCCTAGAGTCATTTTATGCATCAATTATTATGAAATTCCATGTGGAGATAGGCTAGCATATTTTAGATTCCACATATAAGTGATATCATATGATATTTGTCTTTCTCTGTCTTGTCTTTGCAAATAATACAAAAGGAACCTGAACTTCAGAAGTTTCTGAAAATGCTACATTTCAAGTGGTTGTTATTGTTTAATTATTGTCTGACTGTTTGCAACACTTTGGGCTGTAGCCAACCGGGCTCCTCTGTCCATGGAATTCTCCAGGCAAGAAAACGGGACTTGGTTGCCATTTCCTTCTCTAGGGAATCTTCTGGACCCAGGGATCAAACCCAGGTCTCCCGCTTGGCAGGTGGATTCTTAAGCACTGAGCCACCTGGGAAATCTCTGACTAATTCAATACCTATTTTTGAATGCAGTATATGAATGAGTAAATAAATTATACATATGTAGTTCCTTGTTCTTTAATGCAATTAAATAGATACTCCTTATGTTGTATTACTCCATCCTCATATACACATTACAAACTCACTTTTAAATAAAAGGAATCTTTTAAATCAAGTAACTTAAAATAACGAATTCCAACATTTTCCTTATATGTCATTGCATCTATTATTAAGGACTATCTATTCTACCAAATTTTAGTTGTTAAAATATAAGACATTAGTTTCATCTGTTTAAGGAGTTTGACAACTGTAAATCAGGATCAACACTTACTCGACTGAGAGCTACCTGGTTTAGTGTGAGTGATTTGTAGAGCCTAGAGATTTATTAATGAACGAAATGCTGAAACAGAATATTTATTTTTAAAATATTTGCTTATTTACTTGGCTGCATCTAGTCTTAGTTGTAGCATATGTGTTCTTTGATTTTCATTGCATCATGCAGCATCTTTTAATTGCAGCATGTGCAACCTTGTTTTCTTCTTTAGTTGCAGTATACAAACTGTTAGTTATGGCAGGTGGGATCTATTTCCAAGGCCAGGGATTGAATCTGAGCCCCCTGCATTGGGAGCTTGAGTCTTAGCCACTGGACCACCAGGGAAGTCCCCAGAACATTGAAATGTAATGACTCTTAACAATGTATTTCAGTATTTTTCCCTGAGTTTGTATGGAGTCTCACTGTCCTCATTTAGGACAACGTCCCTAATTGCCTCAGTTTCCCAGGAGGCACACCCAGTGAGGGCTTGACCCTCTTTCAGATCTGGATGTGAGTGGTAAACAAAAAAGTTAAATAATTCATTCAAATGACATGAAATGATAAAACTTAAGCTAGCCCTTGTAAAGCTTTGAATTAGCTTGGCACTAGCACAGGGACCAGAGTTGTGGGGCTGTGCTCTGTGTGGTGGAAACCAGCATTAAATCACCATGTTTACAACTCTTTTAATAAAACCTAGAACTCGGAAGACTCTTCTGGACCCAGGGATCAAACCCAGGTCTCCGCTTGGCAGGTGGATTCTTAAGCACTGAGCCACCTGGGAAATCTCTGACTAATTCAATACCTATTTTTGAATGCAGTATATGAATGAGTAAATAAATTATACATATGTAGTTCCTTGTTCTTTAATGCAATTAAATAGATACTCCTTATGTTGTATTACTCCATCCTCATATACACATTACAAACTCACTTTTAAATAAAAGGAATCTTTTAAATCAAGTAACTTAAAATAACGAATTCCAACATTTTCCTTATATGTCATTGCATCTATTATTAAGGACTATCTATTCTACCAAATTTTAGTTGTTAAAATATAAGACATTAGTTTCATCTGTTTAAGGAGTTTGACAACTGTAAATCAGGATCAACACTTACTCGACTGAGAGCTACCTGGTTTAGTGTGAGTGATTTGTAGAGCCTAGAGATTTATTAATGAACGAAATGCTGAAACAGAATATTTATTTTTAAAATATTTGCTTATTTACTTGGCTGCATCTAGTCTTAGTTGTAGCATATGTGTTCTTTGATTTTCATTGCATCATGCAGCATCTTTTAATTGCAGCATGTGCAACCTTGTTTTCTTCTTTAGTTGCAGTATACAAACTGTTAGTTATGGCAGGTGGGATCTATTTCCAAGGCCAGGGATTGAATCTGAGCCCCCTGCATTGGGAGCTTGGAGTCTTAGCCACTGGACCACCAGGGAAGTCCCCAGAACATTGAAATGTAATGACTCTTAACAATGTATTTCAGTATTTTTCCCTGAGTTTGTATGGAGTCTCACTGTCCTCATTTAGGACAACGTCCCTAATTGCCTCAGTTTCCCAGGAGGCACACCCAGTGAGGGCTTGACCCTCTTTCAGATCTGGATGTGAGTGGTAAACAAAAAAGTTAAATAATTCATTCAAATGACATGAAATGATAAAACTTAAGCTAGCCCTTGTAAAGCTTTGAATTAGCTTGGCACTAGCACAGGGACCAGAGTTGTGGGGCTGTGCTCTGTGTGGGTGGAAACCAGCATTAAATCACCATGTTTACAACTCTTTATAACCTAGAACTCGGAAGACTAGGGACCAGAACTTGCTTTTTTCCCTTTGACGTGGTTCCTTTTCTTAAAAGCATGGAGAAAAGGACCAAGCAATATGCCTGAATATATGATTTTACCACTACTTAGTTCCTTCTTACTTCTTTCACTAGAAACAAGGACACTTTCTTTTTTTAACTAGGACGAAACTTCCTCCTTGTTTTCCTTGTGGTGGGGCAAGAAGCAGGCAGAGATACATCTTATGAAAGTAGGTGCACAAAGAGATGGGGCAAGAACTAGGCAAAGATGCATCTTGTGAAAGTAGGTGCATGAAGAGATGGCGGCTGGGGATGCACGCCTCTCCTAAGAGTCCATAGAAATGATACACACATAGTAGCTGCTCTTATGAAGGACAAAACCACATTGCTCCTTTCTTCAGATCTGATGGAGCAGTTAAGCTCTCAGCCTAAGTGTGAAAAAGGCAAAAGAAAGAAGGGCATATCATTGTTAAGCAACTCTAAGTGAAAGAGATGGAGGAGGACAGTGACATCAGTTTAAGAGGATGTGGTTTTCATTAATTTCAGGACTGTCATCTAAAAGGAACTTCACCAAGGGAATAATACTACAGCAAACTGAATGGGTGACTTCTTGGCATCTGGGAAAAGCATAGCACATCCTTGCTTCCTTTCAATGCCCAGAAAAAAAGTATTCAAACTACTAGGATTCATCCTTCATTTTTAACGATGTAATTTCTCTAGTGCCTTGGTCTCTGCCCCGAAAGATGAAAAGAGAAGCCAGAATCCCCAAATACCAAGTCTTTAAGCTAAATTAACATAACATTGTGAATCAACTATATTTTAGAATAAAAAAAAAATTTTGAAAATCTTCTGAAGTTCAGATTCCTTCGGATAATTTGCAAAGATAAACCACTATAGAATATAACCGTCATCAATAATGCTTGCCCTAATGGAGCTACTGACTGACATCCTAACTTAAGTGTGAAACCCCCAAGACATAAGACGAACTATTGGGGAAACATATATTATGGTGGTTTTTTAGTTTTTTTAAGTTTTGGCCACTTTTATTGGTCTTTCATTTATTTATTTTCATCCATGTTTACAACTCTTTATAACCTAGAACTCGGAAGACTAGGGACCAGAACTTGCTTTTTTCCCTTTGACGTGGTTCCTTTTCTTAAAAGCATGGAGAAAAGGACCAAGCAATATGCCTGAATATATGATTTTACCACTACTTAGTTCCTTCTTACTTCTTTCACTAGAAACAAGGACACTTTCTTTTTTTAACTAGGACGAAACTTCCTCCTTGTTTTCCTTGTGGTGGGGCAAGAAGCAGGCAGAGATACATCTTATGAAAGTAGGTGCACAAAGAGATGGGGCAAGAAGTAGGCAAAGATGCATCTTGTGAAAGTAGGTGCATGAAGAGATGGCGGCTGGGGATGCACGCCTCTCCTAAGAGTCCATAGAAATGATACACACATAGTAGCTGCTCTTATGAAGGACAAAACCACATTGCTCCTTTCTTCAGATCTGATGGAGCAGTTAAGCTCTCAGCCTAAGTGTGAAAAAGGCAAAAGAAAGAAGGGCATATCATTGTTAAGCAACTCTAAGTGAAAGAGATGGAGGAGGACAGTGACATCAGTTTAAGAGGATGTGGTTTTCATTAATTTCAGGACTGTCATCTAAAAGGAACTTCACCAAGGGAATAATACTACAGCAAACTGAATGGGTGACTTCTTGGCATCTGGGAAAAGCATAGCACATCCTTGCTTCCTTTCAATGCCCAGAAAAAAAGTATTCAAACTACTAGGATTCATCCTTCATTTTTAACGATGTAATTTCTCTAGTGCCTTGGTCTCTGCCCCGAAAGATGAAAAGAGAAGCCAGAATCCCCAAATACCAAGTCTTTAAGCTAAATTAACATAACATTGTGAATCAACTATATTTTAGAATAAAAAAAAAATTTTGAAAATCTTCTGAAGTTCAGATTCCTTCGGATAATTTGCAAAGATAAACCACTATAGAATATAACCGTCATCAATAATGCTTGCCCTAATGGAGCTACTGACTGACATCCTAACTTAAGTGTGAAACCCCCAAGACATAAGACGAACTATTGGGGAAACATATATTATGGTGGTTTTTTAGTTTTTTTAAGTTTTGGCCACTTTTATTGGTCTTTCATTTATTTATTTTCATCCATCTTTGTTCTTTGGCCTAGGTGGGCCTCCCAATGCTGTGTGCTCTCTCCTTGCAGAGCTCTGGCTCTGGGCACATGTGCTGCAGAGCTCTGGCTTATAATTGGATGCACCAGTCCGGCTGCTGCAGGGCACGTGGGATCTTTCCAGGCCAGGGATCGAACAGGTGCCCCTTGCACTGCAAGGCAGTGTCCTTACCCACTGGACCACGAGGGAAGCCCCTTATGGTGGTTTTGAGCCCTAATGATGCAGTCAGATAGACTTGATTTCCAGTCCTGCTCTGCCACTTACTAATGTCAGAAGACCCTGAGCTATGTGACTTGTTGGAGCCTTTTTATTCATTCTCTAAGTTGTGCCCAACTCTTTGCAACCCCATGGACTGCAGCACACCAGGCTTCCCTGTCCTACACTATTTCCCAGAATTTGCGCAGTTCAGATGTATTGATTCAGTGATGCTATCTAACCATCTTATCCTCTGCCACCCTTTCTCCTTCTGCCGTCAATCTCTCCCAGCATCAGGGGCCTTTCCAATGAGTTGGCTTTTTGCGCCAGGTTGCCAAAGAACTAGAGCTGCAGCTTGAGCTCTTGGAGCCTGTATGCCTTTTTATCTAATGAAAATACTAACTGAGAACCTTTCTAACTTTTAGCTTGTTGCAAGGATTCAACTGGAGTGTTGGAGCACACTGGCTAGCAGCATATGATAATCACTCAATAAATCCTCTCTCATTTATTAGTAATAATGAGTTGGCCAAAAGGTTCATTTAGGGTTTCCATTAGATGGTATAGAAAAACCCTAATGAGCTTTTTGGCCAACACAATAATATGCTTTTTAATCTCCTAAGCACTGATTCAGTTTAGAAAACAAGAAGATTCTTAAGAAAAAAAATGGATAGAAGCTGAAAGTCTCTTCAGAGGGACTCCTATGGCATATTGATCACTTTCAAATAAAAATTGCCATGTGTCGATGTCATGGTGTCAGTGTACAGCGAGACATTGGGGAGAAAAGGAAAGAAAAAAATCAGAAGAATTAAACCTTCCTCCATGACTGGCAAAACCTCCCTTGAGAGAGCTTAACAAGATAATAAAGACAAGACACAGGGTAAAAAGATGCAGAAGTCTGAAATTCTTCTCTGAGAGAGACCTGTCACATGCAACAGTGATAAATATTGGTTAATGGTAAGAGGAGGATTCAAAGAAACAATAAACCTTCCAGCCGCGACTGATGACAGTATTATACCAGAAAGCTTATAAGACAACAAATGAACACATCACTGTAAATCACTCCACATCAACACGAGTCCCAATAGCTTGTGGAAGTCTTTCAGAAGCGTGTGTACTAGTGTAGCAATTTAGTTCTAAGGATTTCTGGAAGACTGAAGCATAGGCTATGCAAGAATGTTGACACCCTGTTCAGAGAACTGAAAATTCTCATGTATCAAATTTTATTGCCCTCAATTTTCTGTCACCAGTCATTATATTCTAAATTAATAGTCACATTGAAATTGATGTCTTGATAACTCAAAACATGCCAGGTGGTACAGAATTAGACTATACAGATGAAAATTGCCCAGAACAAGTTCAAAATAAATGTGTTTTCCTCCACAAGTTAAGGATAAGAAAGCATTCAAGTTGGTCATGTCCTAGCTCATTTTATCAATGTGTGACGTTAAATCAATGATCTGTTTTTCACTTGCCTTTTTTGGCCATGCATTAGCTATGCAATGGAAAAATATAACCAGGTCAGAACAAGAGAAGGGTGATGGGTCTAGCAGAGGTGGAACTGGGGCCAGGTGTGTACTAAGCTGAAGAGAAAAGATAATGGGGTAGTTTTCACTTGCTGTGATAAGCTTTAAAAAAATGTTCATTTAGGGTTTCCATTAGATGGTATAGAAAAACCCTAATGAGCTTTTTGGCCAACACAATAATATGCTTTTTAATCTCCTAAGCACTGATTCAGTTTAGAAAACAAGAAGATTCTTAAGAAAAAAAATGGATAGAAGCTGAAAGTCTCTTCAGAGGGACTCCTATGGCATATTGATCACTTTCAAATAAAAATTGCCATGTGTCGATGTCATGGTGTCAGTGTACAGCGAGACATTGGGGAGAAAAGGAAAGAAAAAAATCAGAAGAATTAAACCTTCCTCCATGACTGGCAAAACCTCCCTTGAGAGAGCTTAACAAGATAATAAAGACAAGACACAGGGTAAAAAGATGCAGAAGTCTGAAATTCTTCTCTGAGAGAGACCTGTCACATGCAACAGTGATAAATATTGGTTAATGGTAAGAGGAGGATTCAAAGAAACAATAAACCTTCCAGCCGCGACTGATGACAGTATTATACCAGAAAGCTTATAAGACAACAAATGAACACATCACTGTAAATCACTCCACATCAACACGAGTCCCAATAGCTTGTGGAAGTCTTTCAGAAGCGTGTGTACTAGTGTAGCAATTTAGTTCTAAGGATTTCTGGAAGACTGAAGCATAGGCTATGCAAGAATGTTGACACCCTGTTCAGAGAACTGAAAATTCTCATGTATCAAATTTTATTGCCCTCAATTTTCTGTCACCAGTCATTATATTCTAAATTAATAGTCACATTGAAATTGATGTCTTGATAACTCAAAACATGCCAGGTGGTACAGAATTAGACTATACAGATGAAAATTGCCCAGAACAAGTTCAAAATAAATGTGTTTTCCTCCACAAGTTAAGGATAAGAAAGCATTCAAGTTGGTCATGTCCTAGCTCATTTTATCAATGTGTGACGTTAAATCAATGATCTGTTTTTCACTTGCCTTTTTTGGCCATGCATTAGCTATGCAATGGAAAAATATAACCAGGTCAGAACAAGAGAAGGGTGATGGGTCTAGCAGAGGTGGAACTGGGGCCAGGTGTGTACTAAGCTGAAGAGAAAAGATAATGGAGACAAGAGTCCTGAGTTTTCTCTACTCAGTGTTCTGTGATAAGCTATATAAGAAAAGAAGCAGAAAAGGCATGGTGATGTGTGGTGGCAGAGCTTGTAAAGAATGCACATGCAATGCAGGAGGCACAGGTCCGATCCGCTGGAGGAAGAAATGGCACTCCAGTATTCTTACCGAGGAAATCCCATGGCCAGAGGAGCCTGGAGGGCTACAGTCCATGGGGTCACAAAAAGTCCTACATGATTAAGCACACACACATGTGTATAACTGAATAAATTTGCTGTATGCCTGAAACTAACACAACATTACAAATCAACTATAATTCAATAAAAATTTAAAGTTGTTTTAAGTAAAAAAAAAAAAAAGAATTTAAAGTCAGATGCCTTATTAATGTTCATGGCTTCTAAAGTCATTTTGCCTCTTAGAACCAAGACTTTAGTCTAATACACCAAACCAGGAGGTCAGACTAATAATTTCTTAGGTTCCTGCCAACTCAATCATCCTGCGATTTCAGCTGTTCCCCTTGTTGACCATATCATTCTTTTTGCTGTGTCTTTCATCACCATCTTCAGGTTTGTGTGGACACAGGATAGAGATAAGGATTGTGTTGACTAAAGGACCATTATGAAGAATGGAGAACGAAGTAACAGGCTGTACTGCAAAAGAAAATCCATTTGTTAAATATTCACCCTTTAGAAGTTCCACTGACTCTTTTTTATCATACATGCAGTTCTTTGATATCCAGTAACATGATAAATAGCTGCCGATACAAGTGTTAATATCACCCTTTAGAAACTGCTAGTCATTTTTCCCAATTTCAAATTTTTAAAAGTCACATTGAAATTGATGTCTTGATAACTCAAAACATGCCAGGTGGTACAGAATTAGACTATACAGATGAAAATTGCCCAGAACAAGTTCAAAATAAATGTGTTTTCCTCCACAAGTTAAGGATAAGAAAGCATTCAAGTTGGTCATGTCCTAGCTCATTTTATCAATGTGTGACGTTAAATCAATGATCTGTTTTTCACTTGCCTTTTTTGGCCATGCATTAGCTATGCAATGGAAAAATATAACCAGGTCAGAACAAGAGAAGGGTGATGGGTCTAGCAGAGGTGGAACTGGGGCCAGGTGTGTACTAAGCTGAAGAGAAAAGATAATGGAGACAAGAGTCCTGAGTTTTCTCTACTCAGTGTTCTGTGATAAGCTATATAAGAAAAGAAGCAGAAAAGGCATGGTGATGTGTGGTGGCAGAGCTTGTAAAGAATGCACATGCAATGCAGGAGGCACAGGTCCGATCCGCTGGAGGAAGAAATGGCACTCCAGTATTCTTACCGAGGAAATCCCATGGCCAGAGGAGCCTGGAGGGCTACAGTCCATGGGGTCACAAAAAGTCCTACATGATTAAGCACACACACATGTGTATAACTGAATAAATTTGCTGTATGCCTGAAACTAACACAACATTACAAATCAACTATAATTCAATAAAAATTTAAAGTTGTTTTAAGTAAAAAAAAAAAAAAGAATTTAAAGTCAGATGCCTTATTAATGTTCATGGCTTCTAAAGTCATTTTGCCTCTTAGAACCAAGACTTTAGTCTAATACACCAAACCAGGAGGTCAGACTAATAATTTCTTAGGTTCCTGCCAACTCAATCATCCTGCGATTTCAGCTGTTCCCCTTGTTGACCATATCATTCTTTTTGCTGTGTCTTTCATCACCATCTTCAGGTTTGTGTGGACACAGGATAGAGATAAGGATTGTGTTGACTAAAGGACCATTATGAAGAATGGAGAACGAAGTAACAGGCTGTACTGCAAAAGAAAATCCATTTGTTAAATATTCACCCTTTAGAAGTTCCACTGACTCTTTTTTATCATACATGCAGTTCTTTGATATCCAGTAACATGATAAATAGCTGCCGATACAAGTGCTTGAAAGGATAACAGACCCTTTCATACTCCCATATCTGATGAGTTTCACAGTAGATATAACTAATGTGGTTGAAATTCCTGAATTTGTATATTTGCAGAATGGCACAGTCTTCACGGGCTTCCAAGATATCACTGGTGGTGAAGAATCCACCTGCCATTGACGGAGACATAAGAGATACTGATTAAATCCCTCGGTTGGGAAGCTCCTCTGGAAGAGGAAATGGCAATCCCCTCCAGTAATTCTTGCCTGGAAAATTCCATGAACTGAAGAGTCTGGTGGGCTACAGTCCATGGCGCCACAAAGAGTCAGACACGACTGAGTGACTAAGCACGCACGTGCCTTATTCTCAGGTCCAAGGGCATGACAACATACTCCAGTATTCTTGCATGGAGAATCCCCATGGACAGAGGAGCCTGGTGGGCTACAGTCCATAGGGTTGCAATGAGTCAGACATGACAGAAGCAACTTAGCAGGCAAGCACAAACTGGCTTCATACATTCTCCTAAATTGTACTCCTGCTGATAGTGACATATGTCTTGTGTTGAGCCTCGGATCACAAATTAATTACTTTTAACTAATTACATTGTCATTCATTTAATCTCACCCTGACATACCTTATCCTGGTTGGAGCAGTGACTGTATATAATTCTACAAATAATGTTTATTCAGAAATGCACATAAGGTCAGTAGATTTGCATCATGGTTCCTACTCAGGGGTGGAGTGACATTTTGCTATAATATATCTTTACTACTTACCAGCAGAGACTGGTCACTCAGGCAGCTTTTGGATCTTCTAAAAGGTTTTCACTGCCAACTCAATCATCCTGCGATTTCAGCTGTTCCCCTTGTTGACCATATCATTCTTTTGCTGTGTCTTTCATCACCATCTTCAGGTTTGTGTGGACACAGGATAGAGATAAGGATTGTGTTGACTAAAGGACCATTATGAAGAATGGAGAACGAAGTAACAGGCTGTACTGCAAAAGAAAATCCATTTGTTAAATATTCACCCTTTAGAAGTTCCACTGACTCTTTTTTATCATACATGCAGTTCTTTGATATCCAGTAACATGATAAATAGCTGCCGATACAAGTGCTTGAAAGGATAACAGACCCTTTCATACTCCCATATCTGATGAGTTTCACAGTAGATATAACTAATGTGGTTGAAATTCCTGAATTTGTATATTTGCAGAATGGCACAGTCTTCACGGGCTTCCAAGATATCACTGGTGGTGAAGAATCCACCTGCCATTGACGGAGACATAAGAGATACTGATTAAATCCCTCGGTTGGGAAGCTCCTCTGGAAGAGGAAATGGCAATCCCCTCCAGTAATTCTTGCCTGGAAAATTCCATGAACTGAAGAGTCTGGTGGGCTACAGTCCATGGCGCCACAAAGAGTCAGACACGACTGAGTGACTAAGCACGCACGTGCCTTATTCTCAGGTCCAAGGGCATGACAACATACTCCAGTATTCTTGCATGGAGAATCCCCATGGACAGAGGAGCCTGGTGGGCTACAGTCCATAGGGTTGCAATGAGTCAGACATGACAGAAGCAACTTAGCAGGCAAGCACAAACTGGCTTCATACATTCTCCTAAATTGTACTCCTGCTGATAGTGACATATGTCTTGTGTTGAGCCTCGGATCACAAATTAATTACTTTTAACTAATTACATTGTCATTCATTTAATCTCACCCTGACATACCTTATCCTGGTTGGAGCAGTGACTGTATATAATTCTACAAATAATTTTTATTCAAAAATGCACATAAGGTCAGTAGATTTGCATCATGGTTCCTACTCAGGAGTGGATTGACATTTTGCTATAATATATCTTTACTACTTACCAGCAGAGACTGGTCACTTTCTCAAGCTTCTCTATGTTTTCTCAGTATCCCTTTATAGGACAAACTACTGGTTTTCTCTTCTGGGCCTTTTTAGTTTTTCAAAAAGAAAATAAGTTCTTATCATCTACTAACAAAGATACTTTTCACAACTAATTGGGATATAGCCAAGTGTCCTCAAGTCATCCAACTTTGTAGGCTCACTTTTTCTATAAGGTTAAAATAACCTCGGTCCATATCACACATGACATGTAATTACTACAGGAAGTCCAGCACCCTTCTTAATGGAGTAGCAAACAATATGATTATAAATCTTTATTTGCATTACATATGGCAACATAATTCATGATACTTGCTCATTCACAAACTGAGTGACCTACAGCTGACACAAACCTCACAGGTTCTGCAGTTCATTTATAATAAAGTTTTCACATTTTTCTGACTGCTCACCAAACACCAAACACATGCATTTTAGCTTGCATTTCATTAAACTCAATCCTCATGATAACCTTATGAGGTAGGTGTTATTATGACCCCAAGATGGGGTCCAGAAAGGTTCAGTTACTAATTCAAGGTCACTTGTCACTGGTAACAGTGCCAAGACTTGATTTCAGTTCTACTCCCAAAGCCTCCTTGAAATATACTCTTTAGCAACTTTAGAGATGTCTACATGTCAGTCACCTCGTGAATCATTTTCAAATCACAGATATGGCAAAACTACATTCACAAATGCCTTACTGTGCAGGTCATGACTCTTCATGTCAGAAATGCTGCTACAGGTGGTGATAAGGATGCAGCTGGACCTGAAAACAATTACATATGAAAAAGTCATCTGTGTACTATAAACTCAAAGAATATATACCTATGTCTAGTAAGTGCAAAAGTTATTTATTCCTTTATAGACTAAACTATGACTGGACTTGCTGGCAAATTATAAATATTAAAAATAGCTTTTAAATGTTTGCCTTTCACTGTTTCTTTGACTATCATAAAGATCACTGCACTGAAAAACTATTGCATCTTCAGCCTCTACCTACCTGTCAAGTGTTAATACCTCTCCTTTGACAGTGGCTCTAGTATTCTTCCCCAGAGAATCCCATGGACAGAGGAACCTGGCAGGCTATAGCCCATGAGGTCGCAGAGTTGGACATAACTGAGCGAATTGAATAAAATTTCCGCTTTTTCATGTGATTTTTGACTGGTAAAGATATAAACATGATTATTAATACTGCAACTTTAAAGCAAGTTTCTGATTTTGGTGTCAGACAATGTAGGTCATTTTGATTAGAAAAAAAATTTCTTTTTGTAGACAAGGATTTTAAATATTTAAAAATTATGAGGTTAAAATGTCTTCATGTAAGAAAAAGCAACTCCAGTTTAGTCCATTACTCTTCTCTTCATTCCTGCAGAGCCTAGAAAGCAAGGAGAGGTAAAGCATATTCAGGTCTCAACCTCCCAAGCATTTGAGTCCAATTAACAGGTGGATAAGAAATTTATTTTTCTTAATGGAGTTATATGTCTGGGATTTATTTAGTGGTTTTGAGGGAGACTAGAAAACAGGATTGCAAATAGGGTGGGAAAATAAGCCAGAAAAACCAAGATAATTTCCAGTTGAATTATGACCTCAAATGGATTCCAGAGAATGGAATTTCCATAATTCACAATCCTATTACGGGTTATTTCTGGAGCCTTTAGGGCTGAGGATAATATCCTCTGTAGACTTCTAAACATATTTCCTGCCCTGTTGGTTTTTACTCGGCATCCCCCATTTCACTAATTAATTGTATTATTATACGCTAACAACTTCCTAAAAGGAATTGAGGTGGCTTGTTACTATAAAAACCCTCCCACGGGGAAGAGACTGGACCTGAAAACAATTACATATGAAAGTCATCTGTGTACTATAAACTCAAAGAATATATACCTATGTCTAGTAAGTGCAAAAGTTATTTATTCCTTTATAGACTAAACTATGACTGGACTTGCTGGCAAATTATAAATATTAAAAATAGCTTTTAAATGTTTGCCTTTCACTGTTTCTTTGACTATCATAAAGATCACTGCACTGAAAAACTATTGCATCTTCAGCCTCTACCTACCTGTCAAGTGTTAATACCTCTCCTTTGACAGTGGCTCTAGTATTCTTCCCCAGAGAATCCCATGGACAGAGGAACCTGGCAGGCTATAGCCCATGAGGTCGCAGAGTTGGACATAACTGAGCGAATTGAATAAAATTTCCGCTTTTTCATGTGATTTTTGACTGGTAAAGATATAAACATGATTATTAATACTGCAACTTTAAAGCAAGTTTCTGATTTTGGTGTCAGACAATGTAGGTCATTTTGATTAGAAAAAAAATTTCTTTTTGTAGACAAGGATTTTAAATATTTAAAAATTATGAGGTTAAAATGTCTTCAAGTAAGAAAAAGCAACTCCAGTTTAGTCCATTACTCTTCTCTTCATTCCTGCAGAGCCTAGAAAGCAAGGAGAGGTAAAGCATATTCAGGTCTCAACCTCCCAAGCATTTGAGTCCAATTAACAGGTGGATAAGAAATTTATTTTTCTTAATGGAGTTATATGTCTGGGATTTATTTAGTGGTTTTGAGGGAGACTAGAAAACAGGATTGCAAATAGGGTGGGAAAATAAGCCAGAAAAACCAAGATAATTTCCAGTTGAATTATGACCTCAAATGGATTCCAGAGAATGGAATTTCCATAATTCACAATCCTATTACGGGTTATTTCTGGAGCCTTTAGGGCTGAGGATAATATCCTCTGTAGACTTCTAAACATATTTCCTGCCCTGTTGGTTTTTACTCGGCATCCCCCATTTCACTAATTAATTGTATTTTATACGCTAACAACTTCCTAAAAGGAATTGAGGTGGCTTGTTACAAACGCCAGAGAAATGGAATCATTAACTGAAGGGGAACAACAGGGGAAAAGAGCTATATCATTTAAAGAAGAAACAGTGGTACCAGGATACCAGTCTAAGAATAATGAGGACAACTGAGCAGAAATAAATGTAAGTTTCCACAATCCCAGAAATCACTGAAAACATGTTTACACCATGTGTGGAGGTGGGTCAGCAAGCGTAAAACATCTCAACAAGCTATAGAAGACCAGTTGCTAAGAGGAAATACAGTCAGGTCACAGAAAATTAGATGAAAGGGATAAGACACTGTTGTCACTCCAAACAAACTCAAGAAAAGCATTCTTTTAAAAGGAAAATGAAAAGATCCTAATAAGAGAGAGGTTAACACAACTGGAAATGTTTGTTCCCTATGAATAAGCCCTTCCTTTGGAGTTTTCTGGACGCAATATTAACTCCAGACAGGGGCAGGAAATAACCAAATGTCACCCAAATGATCTGGAAGTTAATGTAACCTCCCAGCATATGATTTACTTTCAAGAAAACAATTTACTTTCAGATTCTGCCTGGAAAATTCACTTCCAAAAATGGGAGAGGAAATGAAAAAAAAAAAAAAATATATATATACATATATATGCCCAAGCAGCTTAACTGCCTAGGTCCTACAGAGTCAGGGTCAATTACAGAAGGAAGGAGTGAGAACTGAACATTTTTTTTGGAATTGATGCTGCCGCCGCCAAGTTCATGGTGGGGGACTAGGACCACAGAGGCTCCCCGGTGTGGTGCTGGCCTGTTTGGAGTGGCTTTCCCTTGAATTTCGTGGGTCCCGCCCTCGCCAGCTCATCTGGCAGGCCCGGTCTGGCGCTCCACTCCGCGGAGCGGCCAGTCAGGCTGGTCTGCAGCCTCCGCCGAGGGGGACAAGGCAGCTTTTCTTAACTGTCCACTCGCTGGGCTTCCGAGCCCTTACACCGCGTCTGCGCCCTCACTCTCCGCTGAGGGAAGGACCTGCAGACAGGATGACATGTCCCAACCCAGGTCTGGTGTCCCAGAGCTGCTCCGATGGCATGCGATTTCCCCCCAGGAGAACACATGGGCTTTTGTGCGACTTGCATCTGGAAAACTTCCCAGATCCATGCATCTGCCCTCTGATTTACACCTTGCCGAAGAAGGCTGACCCCAAGGAAAGCGAGCGAATCTCTAAGCGGTGGGTGGGCTGGGCTCCCTCCCCCAACCCCTACTTCCCTCTTTTTCTGAGAAACAATCGTGGGTGTTCCCACCTCCCCAAAATTCCCTCCCCTGAAGGAGGGGGGCAGGGAGCTGCTTCCTGGCTGAATAAAGCTGAAACACCTGTGGGCCAGAAACAGGCAGAAGCAGACAGCCATCTGTGCTACTCGCTTCACTTGGAGGTTAGGGTGGGAAACCTACACCGGAGCGAGCGGAAGATCCCTTTGGACCTAGTCTCCACGGTCCCTTGAAATTCTTTTGCTCACATTTCGCTCCCTCCCTATGACTCCTCTCTACACAAGGATGAAGGTGCCATGCCAAACAACCAGGTGCCTTTTAAAAGGCCTGAAAGGCAGTTGTATTTCAGAGGAGATCTCTCCTGCCTTCCTTACTCACCCTCCCTTTTTGATGTGGGCTTGAAGGACACTTAGAAAGAAAATACAATCTTCAGTGTTCCCGAAACTCTGTCATCAAAAGTCTGCCCACCATGAGATGGCTGGGACTCTGCTGTTCATGTGAGATGTGCCCTGAGCTTCATTCATTCTGGAAATACTTACTGACCAGGGTGACGCTGGTGTTAAAGAATCCTTCCCCCACAGTGCAGGAGACATAAGAGATAAGGATTCAAACTCTGGGTCAGGAAGGTCCCCTAAAGAAGGGCGTGGCAACCCACTCCAGAATCCTTGCCTGGAGAATCCCATAGACAGAAGAGCCTGGTGGGCTATAGCCCATAGGGTCGCACAGAGTGGGACACAACTGAAGTGACTTAGCACAACCTGCCTGGTATTGCGCTACGTCCCCGAGGTTCCACATCTGACAAAAAAGGGCTCCTCGGAACCAGTGGATGAACACAGTAAAAACAGCGGCCCTGTATTACAAAAATAATATCACATTTAATTCATTGAATGGTATTTCCATTTTTATTCTGGTGCTTTTATTTATAAGAGGGTTTCTTTTCCTCTCACATACAGTAAGGCACTTCGAGAACATCTAAGAGGCCCAAATTACTTAGTACAGTAGGTAACTAACATGTGCAGGCAACTAGTGAGAATTCTGTGAAAATAATTAGACTTTAAGAGTTGAAAACCATTAACAGCAGCCCTCCAAACGCTACTACACAAATAAACCTTCTATGCAGGTAGCAAAAATGGCCCAGGGTATGGGGAATGGGTGGGTTTGGGGAAGAGATGGGAATTATCAACCAGGGCCTAAATTAATCAGACAAAGACAGTTTGTTGTGGGATTTTAAAATACCTTTTTTCCCTTTAGATACTGTGGGCCAAAAAGGGGTCTGTGCTACTCGCTTCACTTGGAGGTTAGGGTAACCTAAGAGCGAGCGGAAGATCCCTTTGGACCTAGTCTCCACGGTCCCTTGAAATTCTTTTGCTCACATTTCGCTCCCTCCCTATGCTCCTCTCTACACAAGGATGAAGGTGCCATGCCAAACAACCAGGTGCCTTTTAAAAGGCCTGAAAGGCAGTTGTATTTCAGAGGAGATCTCTCCTGCCTTCCTTACTCACCCTCCCTTTTTGATGTGGGCTTGAAGGACACTTAGAAAGAAAATACAATCTTCAGTGTTCCCGAAACTCTGTCATCAAAAGTCTGCCCACCATGAGATGGCTGGGACTCTGCTGTTCATGTGAGATGTGCCCTGAGCTTCATTCATTCTGGAAATACTTACTGACCAGGGTGACGCTGGTGTTAAAGAATCCTTCCCCCACAGTGCAGGAGACATAAGAGATAAGGATTCAAACTCTGGGTCAGGAAGGTCCCCTAAAGAAGGGCGTGGCAACCCACTCCAGAATCCTTGCCTGGAGAATCCCATAGACAGAAGAGCCTGGTGGGCTATAGCCCATAGGGTCGCACAGAGTGGGACACAACTGAAGTGACTTAGCACAACCTGCCTGGTATTGCGCTGAGTCCCCGAGGTTCCACATCTGACAAAAAGGACTCCTCGGAACCAGTGGATGAACACAGTAAAAACAGCGGCCCTGTATTACAAAAATAATATCACATTTAATTCATTGAATGGTATTTCCATTTTTATTCTGGTGCTTTTATTTATAAGAGGGTTTCTTTTCCTCTCACATACAGTAAGGCACTTCGAGAACATCTAAGAGGCCCAAATTACTTAGTACAGTAGGTAACTAACATGTGCAGGCAACTAGTGAGAATTCTGTGAAAATAATTAGACTTTAAGAGTTGAAAACCATTAACAGCAGCCCTCCAAACGCTACTACACAAATAAACCTTCTATGCAGGTAGCAAAAATGGCCCAGGGTATGGGGAATGGGTGGGTTTGGGGAAGAGATGGGAATTATCAACCAGGGCCTAAATTAATCAGACAAAGACAGTTTGTTGTGGGTTTTTAAAATACCTTTTTTTTTCCCTTTAGATACTGGTAGAATTACAGAAGAGGTGAAGAGATGAGATGATACAGAAAGTTTCTGAAGACGCTGCACCCTGCTGTCCCTAAAGTGAACACCTCACAAAACCATGGTACATTCATTCCCAACTAAGAAATTAACATTGGTACAATCATATTAACTCTGTGAAAGACATTATTGAAATGTCACCAGTTTTTCCACTATTGACTTCTATCTGTTCTAGGATCTAGGCCAGGATATCACATTGCATTTAGGTTTTCTGTTTTTACGTTGAAGTATAGTTGCTCTGGTTATATATGGGCTTCCTCAGTGGCTCAGAGGTAAAGAATCTCCCTGCAATGCAGGAGTTATGGGTTCGATCCCTGGGTGGGAAAAATCCCTTGGAGGAGGTCATGGCAACCCACTCCAGTACTTTTGCCTGGAGAATCCCATAGACAGAGGAGTCTGGCAGGCTATGGTCCACTGGGTTGCAGAGTCAGACGTGACTGTAACGATTGAGCACGCAGGTGCTCACAATGTTTTGTTAATTTCTGCTGTGTAACAAAGTGATTCAGATATCTATACATGTATACGTGTATGTGTACATATATATTATTTTTATACTCTTACATTATGGTATATAATAGGATATGGATTATATTAATTTCTCCCTGTGCTATACAGTAGAACCTTGTTATTTAAGTTTAATTTAGTTTTAAATGAGGTATTTCTCAATTCTCAGTAGGTGTCTTATCGTTATACCATCCCTTTGGGGAAGGCGTTCTGCCCCTTTGGACCTGTAAAATGCAGAAAAGGAGATAAGAAACAAGAAAAAATGGGATTCTAGGATTCCTTACTTTTTAATATACATATAAGGAGAACAGAATGTCTGAGGAAAGTGGTTTTCTCAGGCCTGGGAAAAGTGAAAGGTCAAGTATTCTCTTCTGAGAACCTTGTTAGTCTCTAGGATCCCAACAGCCGACCACTCTGACGCAGCGCTGAGTATTCTTCCCATTTTACAGATGGGGAAAATGAAGGTCTGGCTCAGTGGATATGTGTTTAAGATCACAAACACCCATGGAACATACAATAAGACTGAGACTAAGGCTTAAAGAGAAATGAGCTCAGGCCTGAAGTCTCAGTGGCTAACCCTTATTACACAAAACGACATTGATTTGCAGGGTCACAAGGAAAATGCTTTTACAAGGGAACATGTGAAGCAGAAACTGCAGATGTAGTCCCTAAGCACGACTGGCTGTGGAGAGGTCTGGGAGGAAAGTGATATTCTTGTGGTGATGAACTCTGACTGGCACAAGAGCCGTCTAGTAATTTTCTGTTGGTATAAACTGCCATTGCCAGGTGGCTAAGTCATGTGGGACGTTCACACATGTGATATTTGCAACCCAGTGACCTGGACCAACTACAGTGCTCCCTGGACCTTGAAGTCCAAATGACGATCGAGGCACATTTAGAAAAGGCTGGCTGTGTTTTGGACCCAGGAACTCGGGCTATGGCCATCTGAGGGACTCACTCACTTGCCAGAGCAGCACATTCAGGCGTCAGGCAGAAGCAAACGCGCTGGAACTTCCACAGCAGGTATTACACTGCCTGTAAATACCATCCATCTTAGTCACAGTCATTAACAGTCCTCCCACCTCCTCACTGCATCCATTCCCTTCTCCCAGGCAAAAGAATCAGGGTGGAGCAAAATGTGCTCATTTCTTTGCACCAACAACTCTCCTGTCAGGAAGTGGGACCCTTCCTGGATCAAAGAGGCGCCTCTAGCAAGGCAGCTTGTAGCAAAGGGAACTTTCTCCATGGCCCCTCTCTCACTCTCTCTTTCAATATAAACCATTCTTTTATAGTTTCAAGTGAACTTTAAAGAACAGTCACCTGGTGATTCAGGGCCCTGACGAACAACAACAACAACAAAAATAGGGATACGTTCACAATAACTCTATAAAGTGCACCAACTGGCATATTTTAAATGACTCTTCGGTAACAGAAGGGAGAAGAAAAACAAAAAAAAGCATATGAGGTAAATCCTTCACCGAGGAACTCACCAGGGAGACTGGTAAAAATAAATTGCACAGCTCTAATTTTCCTAGCAGCTTCCATGCTATTCTTTGAAACTGAGTACGAACCCCCTTTGGGCCCAATCCCAAGAGCTGATCTATAGTAAATAGTGCACACTTAATGCCTAAGTTCCTTTTTAGCACCATTCAGACAGTGACTTCAGCCGCAGAGCTTAGTCATAGCAGACATTTTTGTGGTGAAAGCATTAAACCCACATGCAGCTCTCTTTCTGTGGCCACTGGGGGTCATGCTCCCTTCCCATTAGCTGAATAAATCATAAAGTCGGCTCAGACCACCCAAGGAGCCCGACCAGAGAGCCACAGGCCATGCCTACAGCCGCTTATTTCTTTTCAGAATCTACAGGGGGAGGGAAAAAAAAAAAAAGAGCCAAAAAAGAAAAACAAGAAAAACAACGCTGTAAAACAAGACAGACCGTAGGAAATCATTGGATTTTTTTTTTTTTTAATAGTATCACTTTGAGAGTAACCCCAAGACTTGTTGTGTATTTGTTTATTTATTTTGTTCCAACTGAGGAGCCTGATTTAACAAGAGAAGTAGTAGAAAAATACACACACAGGCATGCCTTTTGTTCAGTAGGCTGACAAAAATTTTTTTCCCCACCACCCTTGTGGATGGAACTTCCACAGCAGGTGCCTGTAAATACCATCCATCTTAGTCACAGTCATTAACAGTCCTCCCACCTCCTCACTGCATCCATTCCCTTCTCCCAGGCAAAAGAATCAGGGTGGAGCAAAATGTGCTCATTTCTTTGCACCAACAACTCTCCTGTCAGGAAGTGGGACCCTTCCTGGATCAAAGAGGCGCCTCTAGCAAGGCAGCTTGTAGCAAAGGGAACTTTCTCCATGGCCCCTCTCTCACTCTCTCTTTCAATATAAACCATTCTTTTATAGTTTCAAGTGAACTTTAAAGAACAGTCACCTGGTGATTCAGGGCCCTGACGAACAACAACAACAACAAAAATAGGGATACGTTCACAATAACTCTATAAAGTGCACCAACTGGCATATTTTAAATGACTCTTCGGTAACAGAAGGGAGAAGAAAAACAAAAAAAAGCATATGAGGTAAATCCTTCACCGAGGAACTCACCAGGGAGACTGGTAAAAATAAATTGCACAGCTCTAATTTTCCTAGCAGCTTCCATGCTATTCTTTGAAACTGAGTACGAACCCCTTGGCCTAATCCCAAGAGCTGATCTATAGTAAATAGTGCACACTTAATGCCTAAGTTCCTTTTTAGCACCATTCAGACAGTGACTTCAGCCGCAGAGCTTAGTCATAGCAGACATTTTTGTGGTGAAAGCATTAAACCCACATGCAGCTCTCTTTCTGTGGCCACTGGGGGTCATGCTCCCTTCCCATTAGCTGAATAAATCATAAAGTCGGCTCAGACCACCCAAGGAGCCCGACCAGAGAGCCACAGGCCATGCCTACAGCCGCTTATTTCTTTTCAGAATCTACAGGGGGAGGGAAAAAAAAAAAAAGAGCCAAAAAAGAAAAACAAGAAAAACAACGCTGTAAAACAAGACAGACCGTAGGAAATCATTGGATTTTTTTTTTTTTTAATAGTATCACTTTGAGAGTAACCCCAAGACTTGTTGTGTATTTGTTTATTTATTTTGTTCCAACTGAGGAGCCTGATTTAACAAGAGAAGTAGTAGAAAAATACACACACAGGCATGCCTTTTGTCATATGCGGGAGTAGGCTGACAAAAATTTTTTTCCTCCCCCACCACCCTTGTGGATTTTTGAAATGAAGGAAGGCCGCCCTGTGTGGCCGGGCTCTTCAGGTGGTTCTGATAAGACACAATGCAGACGCTCCCCGGGGGGCTGCGCATCCGGCGAGGTTGTGGGGCCGGTGGGGATTTTAACAAGGAAGCGAACGTGTTGTGTAACGTTCCCCGAGTTCAGTGATTCACTCCGCCCTGGAGAAGGATGGTCGGGGAGGAAGGTCTGCAAAGTCACGTTCCCATCCATCAGTAAATAAGATAAGAAGCAGGAATTTTAAACACAACTATTAGCAGGCGACTCCCATCGCATCAACAAACCGCAGCTCATTATGTTAAGCGGCCTCTGCGAGGGAGGAGGGGGGCGGATGGAGAGAAGGAGAAGGGGGAGGAAGAGGGTGGGGGGAGGAGGAGAAGGAGGGGGAGGAGGAGGAGGCGGCTTTCGGGTTTTTTACTTGCATTTTTAAAGAGTGCGCTGAACTTTAAACAACTCTGCCCGAATCTCATAGGCAATTGAAATTGTGACTCTTTTCCCCTTAAAACTATGACCCTTCCCTCAAGGAAAGTATGGTCAAAGGGAAGTATTCCCAAGATGGATTCTAATGATTTCTCCAAGATTCTGAGATAGGTAGCACTTAAGATCCTAAAGGAATTTGAAGCAAAATGAGGGTTCAGTCACTTGGGTCTCCATGAAAGGGCCTTCATTGTGTATGACAAATTTCAGTTCCTGACCTTGGAACTTGTTTGTAAGTTGTCATTTGTTACTTAAGACAATGATGTTCTTAAAGTAACACACAATATTTAACCTTAATTTAATGTCAGGAGAACGCGGGTAATTTTTTTTTTTTTGGTAATGAAAAACCACACAAAACTGCCCACTCGCCAAAGGCTTGATCTTCAATAGCCCTCTCACTGCTCAGGAAAGGACAGCCAGTTTGTCCACAGGGGACACGTTACATGGTGATTTTGTGACTCATGCCCACCAGGGAGGAGGGCAAGGTCACTTATATAATTTGTGACCTAATATGTGAGTCGTAGGTAGGGTCATCATGAAGCAATTCTGTCAACAGTCCACCAGTCCTGGAAATCCTAGCAAGAGGACAGCAGTGAATCCACCTCATGATGCCCTACAGCCCATTAAAATGTTGGTAATTAAAGTCTGTGTTTACCAGATTACATACAGCTTTAACTGGATTATAAAAATCTCCTCGCATGGTGAACTGAAAGCTTGGTCCACAAAACCCTTCACTCAGAAACGTGCATTCATCCTTGTGGAATGACTTTCATTTCTCTTTCTTCCTGCACGACTTTTCCACATCACTGAAAAATAAAACATTCTTGAGCAGATGTTCAGAAGCCTCCTTCCTGAGTCAGAGTGCCTGGAAGAATCAGGCCAACTGTTGCCTGGTGTCTAGCTGCTTATCTGGGACCCACCCAAGTCCTCCTGGAAACAGGGCCATGTCCCTTCAATCACACAATGTAGACAAGGTGGCCTGCATTTGTATCTGTGGGGCTCTCTACATTGAGGGAGATGGTAAACAACCCCAGAGAAAGTAGTCCAGAAGAAATAAAAACAGATGAGACATTTTTTTAAATGTTTGGAAACAGTCACCTTTCAATATTAATAGACATCAGTCACTTGGAAGATCAGCTCTTGATGTGTAATTGGCAAACTTCTGTTGTACAGTTAACCTCTTCCAGAATTAATTTTGTGTGTGTGTGTGTGTGTTCCTAAAGCTTTGTGTGTGTGTACAGAGGGTCTGGGGGCAAAACTGTACTATTTAGATACACATAGGTTGGAAATTTTTCTCCCTATTGATTGTGCAGTAAAACACTGAGAAGTTAAAACTTTGAGTCATGGGAATTAAGACTTAAGGTAGATAAAGTGGACAGTTTTACTTCATAAACAGTATTGTTTTAAAAACAAGACACTCGCTGGTCACCTAACACTGAAATCACATTTCTCAAGACAGGATTTGGGGGCCACTGGTTGCTCAGTTGGTCAAGAATTTGCTGCAGTGCAGGAGACCCGCGTTCGATCCCTGGGTCAGATTACATGGTGATTTTGTGACTCATGCCCACCAGGGAGGAGGCAAGGTCACTTATATAATTTGTGACCTAATATGTGAGTCGTAGGTAGGGTCATCATGAAGCAATTCTGTCAACAGTCCACCAGTCCTGGAAATCCTAGCAAGAGGACAGCAGTGAATCCACCTCATGATGCCCTACAGCCCATTAAAATGTTGGTAATTAAAGTCTGTGTTTACCAGATTACATACAGCTTTAACTGGATTATAAAAATCTCCTCGCATGGTGAACTGAAAGCTTGGTCCACAAAACCCTTCACTCAGAAACGTGCATTCATCCTTGTGGAATGACTTTCATTTCTCTTTCTTCCTGCACGACTTTTCCACATCACTGAAAAATAAAACATTCTTGAGCAGATGTTCAGAAGCCTCCTTCCTGAGTCAGAGTGCCTGGAAGAATCAGGCCAACTGTTGCCTGGTGTCTAGCTGCTTATCTGGGACCCACCCAAGTCCTCCTGGAAACAGGGCCATGTCCCTTCAATCACACAATGTAGACAAGGTGGCCTGCATTTGTATCTGTGGGGCTCTCTACATTGAGGGAGATGGTAAACAACCCCAGAGAAAGTAGTCCAGAAGAAAAAAAAACAGATGAGACATTTTTTTAAATGTTTGGAAACAGTCACCTTTCAATATTAATAGACATCAGTCACTTGGAAGATCAGCTCTTGATGTGTAATTGGCAAACTTCTGTTGTACAGTTAACCTCTTCCAGAATTAATTTTGTGTGTGTGTGTGTGTGTTCCTAAAGCTTTGTGTGTGTGTACAGAGGGTCTGGGGGCAAAACTGTACTATTTAGATACACATAGGTTGGAAATTTTTCTCCCTATTGATTGTGCAGTAAAACACTGAGAAGTTAAAACTTTGAGTCATGGGAATTAAGACTTAAGGTAGATAAAGTGGACAGTTTTACTTCATAAACAGTATTGTTTTAAAAACAAGACACTCGCTGGTCACCTAACACTGAAATCACATTTCTCAAGACAGGATTTGGGGGCCACTGGTTGCTCAGTTGGTCAAGAATTTGCTGCAGTGCAGGAGACCCGCGTTCGATCCCTGGGTCAGAAAGATCCCCTGAAGAAGGAAATGGCTACCCACTTCAGTATTCTTACCTGGAAAATCTCATGGACAGAGAGCTTGGCAGTCCATAGGGCCACAAGAGTCTATGCAACTTAGTGACTAAACCACCACCACCACCACCATCCCTCTCTCTATTCTTGTTCTGGATTCTACTCTCTGCTCAGACTGTCATATTCCTTTATTTTTTTTTTTTGCCTTCTTCCCAAAATTTCCTTGCCCCTCTCAGTGTAGCTAAACTCTGTCATGAATAAAGCAGCTCCTATGAAACTAGTTACAGAGTATGTGAAAAATCCAAATTTACTACAAAATCAGCATTCCATTTCTTCTCTTATCTAATGTATAAAATTAATGAACAATAAAAGCTTTATTAAGTGACACTACCACCATCACCACAACTAACACCAAGCACTTACCAAGTTGAGCTATAGGAAATTGCCTACATTCAACTGTTTATGGTCTACATATGATTTATCCCTATATAGAGAACTTAGTAGATGACTGGTCCTATCAGAAATAACAGGCATGGTCAGTCAGTTCAGTTGCTCAGTTGTGTCTGACTCTTTGCAACATGCCAGACTTCCCTGTCCTTCACCACCTCCGGGAGCTTGCTCAAATTCATTGTCCATTGACTCAGTGATGCCATCCAACTATCTTGTCCTCTGTCGTCCACTTCTCATTTTGCCTTCTATTTTTCCCAACATCAGGAACAGGCCTAGTCCTTTAAAAAAAAAAAAAAAAGTGCTATGTTTGACTCTTAGTTGAGCTCCATCTGTGTAACCTTGGGCAAGATTCCTGGTCTCACTGATTCAGTTCTCATGTAAAGTGGGATTGCACCCCTCCTACCGTCTTGATGCGGCTTCTCCTTTGTTCTTTGATGTGGGGTATCCTCTCTGTGATAAGATCCAACCTCCTTTCGTGGATGGTTTCCCAGGAACTTGTTGCAATTCAGGCGATTTTGCAGGAGAGATGAGTGCACGTCCTTCTACGCCACCATGTAAAGTGGGGATAATGATATTACCTCAACAATTGTTGGCTATTAGTATTAGGTACCAGAGGCAGAAAGATGATAAGACATGACCCTGCCTTTGTGAGCCTCACAGTCTTGTGAGGACGTATGATGTGCTGAGTCCAGGGCTATGGCTATCTTACATGGTAGCTTTGGATTAATTATCAAAGACTCTGCCCTTGGATGGCAAAGCAGGGATCTTCCTTGGTGGGCACAACCTGCCACAATCCTCAGCTGCAGTTCCATTGAGGGCTGATGTGGAGAGGGGCACAGGAAACTCTGTCAGCATGATGCATGGGCATCCAGCCTAAGCAGAGGCTTCCCTTTAAGTAAAATTAGATATTTTTGCTGCGCTTCAGATTCAGAACATAGCCAAATAAATGCCACTGAAGCCAGATCATTGAAGTTAGGAAATCCTTGACTTCTGTGAGTCTTTAGTTAGGAGTGGCTCCCCCGGGAGTGGGGAACATGGCTTTCTTCCCTGGTCCTCTCTCCTTTCTTCCCAACACTAGAGACCTATGACTTCTTCATCTCCTCATACCTTCCAACCAAGTTTCTGATTCTCCCTGGTCTCTCTTTTGACCCTGGACACTCAGTTTTTCGTTTGTGTTTTGGCCATGCTACCCACTACCCATGGGATCTTAGTTCCCCAATCAGGGGTTGAACCCATGCCCCCAGTGTTGAAATCACAGAGTCTTAGCCACCAGGGGAGTCCTCAGCTTTTGAAATATAGGATTTTGGAGCTCATAGCCAAGTCCTATAGGCAGTATCTCAGCATCCTTCTCATTTCTCACCAGTATTTCCACCTTCCTCCTAGAGGCTCCACAGCCCAGTCTCCCACCTGTAACAAAATACCAGGAGGCTCCCTGAGGTTAGGCATCTCTCTAAAGTCCTCCAAGACTCTCCTAAATATCTTAACACACCTTCCCTGCTGAACCTGGGGAGTCTTTTGTATATAAGATACTATGCATTGTGTTTTATTAGTACATATACAACCTCAAAAACATGTTGAATGAGGAGGAAACTGTCACCTTGCGTTCTGTTTCAGAAAGGCCTGGGAAGGGAGGAGAGTTCTGCCACCATGTAAAGTGGGGATAATGATATTACCTCAACAATTGTTGGCTATTAGTATTAGGTACCAGAGGCAGAAAGATGATAAGACATGACCCTGCCTTTGTGAGCCTCACAGTCTTGTGAGGACGTATGATGTGCTGAGTCCAGGGCTATGGCTATCTTACATGGTAGCTTTGGATTAATTATCAAAGACTCTGCCCTTGGATGGCAAAGCAGGGATCTTCCTTGGTGGGCACAACCTGCCACAATCCTCAGCTGCAGTTCCATTGAGGGCTGATGTGGAGAGGGGCACAGGAAACTCTGTCAGCATGATGCATGGGCATCCAGCCTAAGCAGAGGCTTCCCTTTAAGTAAAATTAGATATTTTTGCTGCGCTTCAGATTCAGAACATAGCCAAATAAATGCCACTGAAGCCAGATCATTGAAGTTAGGAAATCCTTGACTTCTGTGAGTCTTTAGTTAGGAGTGGCTCCCCCGGGAGTGGGGAACATGGCTTTCTTCCCTGGTCCTCTCTCCTTTCTTCCCAACACTAGAGACCTATGACTTCTTCATCTCCTCATACCTTCCAACCAAGTTTCTGATTCTCCCTGGTCTCTCTTTTGACCCTGGACACTCAGTTTTTCGTTTGTGTTTTGGCCATGCTACCCACTACCCATGGGATCTTAGTTCCCCAATCAGGGGTTGAACCCATGCCCCCAGTGTTGAAATCACAGAGTCTTAGCCACCAGGGGAGTCCTCAGCTTTTGAAATATAGGATTTTGGAGCTCATAGCCAAGTCCTATAGGCAGTATCTCAGCATCCTTCTCATTTCTCACCAGTATTTCCACCTTCCTCCTAGAGGCTCCACAGCCCAGTCTCCCACCTGTAACAAAATACCAGGAGGCTCCCTGAGGTTAGGCATCTCTCTAAAGTCCTCCAAGACTCTCCTAAATATCTTAACACACCTTCCCTGCTGAACCTGGGGAGTCTTTTGTATATAAGATACTATGCATTGTGTTTTATTAGTACATATACAACCTCAAAAACATGTTGAATGAGGAGGAAACTGTCACCTTGCGTTCTGTTTCAGAAAGGCCTGGGAAGGGAGGAGAGTTCTGCTTTGAGAAAGAGATGATGTCTGTGGACAGAAGACGATGCCCACCTTTAAGGAATCCATGAGCCACAAGACAAGACCACTGAATAAACAGATTATTCCATGACAGTGAGATATGAGATACAAACATTGCTGGACTCAACAGAAAAAAAAATCGAGAGAGAGAGAGAATGGTAGTCAGGCTAAAGATGCAGAGTGACGGGATAAGTACAGGAGCAAGCTATGAGAAAATAGTTAGTAGTAAAAGTGGAGAAATAGAGAAATAGGTGCTAAGTAGGGAAACGGAGCCTCAACCCAGGATTAGAGGCAGGAGATAATCGTGGGAGTGAGATGTGGGCATGACATCAAGTAGTTCCTGCTCGCTGGTCCAGCGTATGTTGGAAACTAAGTGATCTGTGTATGGGAAGAGGATGGGGGATGGGCAGATGGTTACGAAAGATGGACAAGGTTTGGACTGTCCACTGAGAAGAATGAGAGAGTTGAAAATGAGAAGACAGCAACAAATGACAAAAATTTCCAAATGTGATGGGAAGGCAGAGATTATTATAGTGATGCCAATCATCTTCTCTATGCCCTTTCCCTCTGTGGGAACTACCAAGAAGAAAGTAGTTGTAAAACTACTAAGAAGAAAGATTAGAGGAGGTAGATTTTCATTTGATTCAAGCTTGGGGTTCAACGATGTCATAGATACTGATCAGAGTAACATGTGATTGACTAGAAAGGCTAGTTTGAACAAACATTCCTTACTGCTGTTAGAATGCATTCAAATCTTTAAGCACCAACCCGCTTTGGTTGGCCCCTGACTTTTGTACTCTCAGTTCAGTTCAGTTGCTCAGTTGTGTTTGACTCTTTGTGATCCCATGGACTGCAGCATGCCAGCCCTCCCTGTCCTTCACCATGTCCCAGAGCTTGTTGAAGCTCATGTGCATTGAGTCAGAGACCAACCTGGATTTTTTGGCACGACTTCTACATCCCAGACTCACTGGAGTATTATCAGGTCTTTTTCATACCTTTAAAGTACAACTGTCTCAAACCTCAGAGATTTTTTAAACATGCAGATCTCTCTATGGGAATACCCTCTTCACACTCTACATGACTAGCTTCTCCTATTTCTTCCATTTCTACTTAAATATAGAAATCATCTCAGAGACAAGCTTCTCAGAGAAACATTCTTAGGCCCCTTGGTTAGGTAAGCTCTCCCTATACCTACATGCTATTCCCTAATGTTCATTGTGCTCATAATTACTCACCCACTATTTCCTTCACCTATTAACTGAAAGTCCACTGAGCATGTCTCTCATATTTATTATTGCAACCTGTGTCTTTCATGATGGTCTGTTCATGGCACATGCTCAATAGAATTTGTTGAGAGAATGACTAGAGGAATTGGTCATTGTAACAGGCATTCCCAAGGCTACCAGGCAGGCAATGAGAGAGTGAGCAGGGACAGATGATGGGGAAGGGGTGGGGATGAAGATTAAGGCTAGGGAGTTGGAGAAGTTTTTCAGAAAAACAATCCTCAGGATGTCAAGAGGAAAGGGTTGCTCAAGATGAGCTATTGGTTTTGGGAGTTGTGACCCTCACAGGACTGGAAGACTGGTGTGTTAGATGCTTTAAGCACTCAAATTACTGGTGCAACTTAACTTGGAAAGCAGTATTAAGATCAAGGATCCAATATCTTTTGCAGTTAATGGAGAATGATGGAAAAAATTCAGTAGATAACATACTCAAGGAAAGCAGGTAGTAAAGCTATCAGGTTTGCAGTTCAAGGAACGTGGAAGATGAGTGATCATCGTCCATATTTCCAGCTATTGGAGCCTGACTGGGGGAATAACATAGTATCCTGGTGGGGCTCTAAATATTTGTTGGAAGTACAGGGTATCTGTATAATTTAGAAGGGCCTTAAGAAATGTCTTAAATTAAGTAGCATTTTCTGATTAACAAATGGAATTATTAATTAGAAAACTGTATTTCCAAAGCATTCTCTTATTAGCACCTGTCTCTCAGTACTGATAAGCCCCATAAAAGGGTAATTTTGGTCTATTCTGTTCATTGCTAGATTTCCAGTGTCTAAATAAGGCCAGATGCATAGCAGGCACTTGGTAAGCTTTTCTTCAAGGAATGAATTCCATTTAACAAAAGATGGGTTTTCTGGTTTCCTTATTTGTCAGACTAGTTCAGTGAGATTAGGTGAACAAGATGTATCTTAATTTTTAAATCATCTCTAAAGCTATTTTAGAAATTGTCATGTGTCTATGAAAGAACTGGAATTTATTCGGTTTTCAGTAAAACCTAGAAAGCAAACCTTCCTGGAAGTGATTATTCGATTCCAACCCCTCTGATATCTCCATGCGGTATTACAGACACATCTCTCTAATATGTCTTGGCTATAAATTGTAAGCATAATGAGCAGCATTGAGACCCTTCTCATCAACATGCAGATTTAATATGCCCATATGAACCTGAACACTCACTGGCTATACATCACTTCTTGAAAGTGTTGATTTCTTCAATGGCACTTCCAGTAATTTCCTTAGAATTCAAGCCCAGTCTTAAAAAATAAAGCTCTCAGGTGATATTGCTGAATACTAAGTTCTTTATTTTCTTGTGAGGTTTTCTTCTTTTAAAAGAGATTGGTTAAAATATCTTTTGACTGGGGCAGGAATCTTCATTTATTTACAAACTAAGTAATACATAGCATCAAAACCGATTACTCTCAGACACTGTACTGTAATGTTTAGTTTCTTTTTTATAATAGTAATGATTAAAATGGGCTTCCCAGGTGGTTCAGTGGTAAAGAATCCACCTGCCAATGCAGGAGACGCAGGTTTGATCTCCAGGTCAGGAAGATCCCCTGGAGGAGGAAATGGCAACCTACTCCAGTATTCTTGCCTGGGAAATCCCAGAGGAACCTGGCAGGCTACAGTCTATGAGGTAGTGGACATGACTTAGTGACTGAGCATGCAAAATTTTACTTTTGTCATGCTACCTTGAAAAGGGCAATTCGGCTTTCAACATGGAGCAACAATTGAGGCCTTGCTTAGAAAAAAAGAGGGCAAAGCAGCTCTTAGGATCACTTTGACGTGTTCTTTGATCCAGGACAGAGGAGTGCTCTGCTATAAGGGTAATTTTGGGCTATTCTGTTCATTGCTAGATTTCCAGTGTCTAAATAAGGCCAGATGCATAGCAGGCACTTGGTAAGCTTTTCTTCAAGGAATGAATTCCATTTAACAAAAGATGGGTTTTCTGGTTTCCTTATTTGTCAGACTAGTTCAGTGAGATTAGGTGAACAAGATGTATCTTAATTTTTAAATCATCTCTAAAGCTATTTTAGAAATTGTCATGTGTCTATGAAAGAACTGGAATTTATTCGGTTTTCAGTAAAACCTAGAAAGCAAACCTTCCTGGAAGTGATTATTCGATTCCAACCCCTCTGATATCTCCATGCGGTATTACAGACACATCTCTCTAATATGTCTTGGCTATAAATTGTAAGCATAATGAGCAGCATTGAGACCCTTCTCATCAACATGCAGATTTAATATGCCCATATGAACCTGAACACTCACTGGCTATACATCACTTCTTGAAAGTGTTGATTTCTTCAATGGCACTTCCAGTAATTTCCTTAGAATTCAAGCCCAGTCTTAAAAAATAAAGCTCTCAGGTGATATTGCTGAATACTAAGTTCTTTATTTTCTTGTGAGGTTTTCTTCTTTTAAAAGAGATTGGTTAAAATATCTTTTGACTGGGGCAGGAATCTTCATTTATTTACAAACTAAGTAATACATAGCATCAAAACCGATTACTCTCAGACACTGTACTGTAATGTTTAGTTTCTTTTTTATAATAGTAATGATTAAAATGGGCTTCCCAGGTGGTTCAGTGGTAAAGAATCCACCTGCCAATGCAGGAGACGCAGGTTTGATCTCCAGGTCAGGAAGATCCCCTGGAGGAGGAAATGGCAACCTACTCCAGTATTCTTGCCTGGGAAATCCCAGAGGAACCTGGCAGGCTACAGTCTATGAGGTAGTGGACATGACTTAGTGACTGAGCATGCAAAATTTTACTTTTGTCATGCTACCTTGAAAAGGGCAATTCGGCTTTCAACATGGAGCAACAATTGAGGCCTTGCTTAGAAAAAAAGAGGGCAAAGCAGCTCTTAGGATCACTTTGACGTGTTCTTTGACCACCAGCTGCATCCAGGACAGAGGGGAGTGCTCTGCAATTGGACCCCACCATGCAAAAGGCTCATGGATCTGAAACAGTTGTGAAAGACCTGGGTGTGCTTGATCTCAAACAGTGCACATAGGGTTGCCAGTCTTACAAATAAAAATACAGATGCCCAGTGAAATTAAGTCTGATAAACAATGAATAATTCTGTGTGTAACTACGCCTCAAATATTGCATGGGACATACTTATGCTAAAACATCATTTGTCTTTGGGTTTTTTTTTTTTTCAATCTGAAGTTCAAATGTAACAGGGTATCCTTTATTTAATTTCAGTTCTAAGAGCATCTTGGCTTTTCTTTTATAGCTCAGAGCACTGAGATGCCCCCAAGAAGTGGATGAGGAGCCAAGTGGATGCATGGAGTGGACTCTGGGCTATATTCTAAGGGATGAGAGTGAAGGGATTCCCCAGAGAGAGAGGAGGCACACAAGTACAGTCATTCTCATTGCTAGGCATTTACTTTGCATTCAGTTGAGTGAATGAAGGTAAAATGAGGCTTTGACAGGCCAAATGAAAAAGGCTTTCACAGAGGCAATGGATAATGGTCTGCAGCACCATTAAGGAGTCAACCAGCTGCCCCATCCTCTCCCTGCTTACTTCTCATGCTGAAGGGAAGTGGGGCAAGATTTGAGAGACTCAACTTGTAAGCGTATCTCTGACAGTTTACTTTTTATAACATTGTTTGTATTGTGGAAATGATTAAAAAAAGAAATCATCAGTGGCAGTTTTAATGCTATTAAATGCACCAGATAGCTCAACAATGCAAGACGCTTCATTTGGAAACCTCACTAACTCTTGAGGTGCATTCGTAAACTTGGGGGAAAAAAACAAAAAGAGTAGAAAACGGAACAATTGGTAAATAACTGTTTTATTGTTGTATGGCAATTTTCATAAAATCCTAACTCCAGTTAAGTTCCTTTGCAGATTCCTAGCAAAACATCAGTTCAGAAAGTCCTGATTGATAGTGCCAATTCTTATATTTTTATATCAAATTACTTTCTTTGGTCATGTTTAGAATGGGAAATATAGACCCTATCCCCAGACTTGCTGCTAGCTGTTTATTCCTTAATGTATTCTCTAACATCTCAGGTCTTCATATTCTTCATCTTTGAAATGCAAATAAGAACATGCATTCTGCCATCCCCTTGATGTACAGTAAGCAAAGATGTGATCATAGCACTAAGTGCTATGGAAAGTACCATAATTTACTGCTGCTACTTCAGTTTCACTAAGGGCACAAGCAATTTTTTTTTTTTTAAAGATTTTTTTTTTTTTTTTTTTTTAATTTTGGGCGAGGGTCGGGTTGTGGAGGTAGAGGAGCCGGCGGGCCACTTCTATTGGTCTTTCATTTCTCCATTTTCATCTGTCTTTGTTCTTTGGCCCGTGTGGGCCTCCCATCGCGGTGGCATCTGCCGTCGCAGAGCGCCGGCTCTGGGCGCACGTGCCCCAGAGCTCCGGCTCGGTAATTGGACACATCGGTCCAGCCGCTCCGCGGCACGTGGGATCTTCCCAGGCCAGGGATCGAACTGGCTCCCCTTGTACTGCAAGGTGGTGTCCTTACCCACTGGACCACCAGGGGAAGCCCGGGCACAAGCAATTTTGATGATATGCTAAAGACCAGCCTGAATCAACTCCTGTCGTAAGTCCAACAATTGGAGCATCCAAAAAGATTGGCAAAAATATCACTTCAGAGAAAACTTTGGTTACCAGCATGATGCTGGTTATAACATGCATAGGTCTGTCTTTGGTGTTCTCTAGAGGATAAAGGAGGGTGAGTCCCATTTCATGTGAAAGTTACAGTCCATTTGGAGGATAGGAAGGCAAAAAAAAAAAAAAAAAAAGACATGCTAACTACTAAATGAAAACACAAGATAGTTTATGATTTAGTGTCCAATGAATGGTGATAACAGATGGTTTCCCCTAGAGATCACAGCAGAACATGGTCAAGGTAGGGAAATTATTTTAGAGTACTTGAGAGTCTTCAGGGTGGTTGGAGAGGGCTTAAAGAAATGAAGAGAAGGACGAGCATTCTACCGAGACTTGGCGGGGGGTGGGTGGAAACAGTGGCCTGTTGAAGACTGTAAGACGATTAACTTTACTTGATCAAGAATTCCTGCTAGGAATAGAGCATCTAAGATTAGCATGTAAAATAAAAATAATAGTGCTAGAAAGATAAAGTTGCCATGCCATGTCATAATAAAGATAAAACTGCCATGCCATCCCCTTGATGTACAGTAAGCAAAGATGTGATCATAGCACTAAGTGCTATGGAAAGTACCATAATTTACTGCTGCTACTTCAGTTTCACTAAGGGCACAAGCAATTTTTTTTTTTTTAAAGATTTTTTTTTTTTTTTTTTTTTAATTTTGGGCGAGGGTCGGGTTGTGGAGGTAGAGGAGCCGGCGGGCCACTTCTATTGGTCTTTCATTTCTCCATTTTCATCTGTCTTTGTTCTTTGGCCCGTGTGGGCCTCCCATCGCGGTGGCATCTGCCGTCGCAGAGCGCCGGCTCTGGGCGCACGTGCCCCAGAGCTCCGGCTCGGTAATTGGACACATCGGTCCAGCCGCTCCGCGGCACGTGGGATCTTCCCAGGCCAGGGATCGAACTGGCTCCCCTTGTACTGCAAGGTGGTGTCCTTACCCACTGGACCACCAGGGGAAGCCCGGGCACAAGCAATTTTGATGATATGCTAAAGACCAGCCTGAATCAACTCCTGTCGTAAGTCCAACAATTGGAGCATCCAAAAAGATTGGCAAAAATATCACTTCAGAGAAAACTTTGGTTACCAGCATGATGCTGGTTATAACATGCATAGGTCTGTCTTTGGTGTTCTCTAGAGGATAAAGGAGGGTGAGTCCCATTTCATGTGAAAGTTACAGTCCATTTGGAGGATAGGAAGGCAAAAAAAAAAAAAAAAAAAGACATGCTAACTACTAAATGAAAACACAAGATAGTTTATGATTTAGTGTCCAATGAATGGTGATAACAGATGGTTTCCCCTAGAGATCACAGCAGAACATGGTCAAGGTAGGGAAATTATTTTAGAGTACTTGAGAGTCTTCAGGGTGGTTGGAGAGGGCTTAAAGAAATGAAGAGAAGGACGAGCATTCTACCGAGACTTGGCGGGGGGTGGGTGGAAACAGTGGCCTGTTGAAGACTGTAAGACGATTAACTTTACTTGATCAAGAATTCCTGCTAGGAATAGAGCATCTAAGATTAGCATGTAAAATAAAAATAATAGTGCTAGAAAGATAAAGTTGCCATGCCATGTCATAATAAAGATAAAACTGCCATGCCAGTCAATTGCCATGATCTTGATTCAATCTACCTATTCAGCTTTATCTTTCTAGCACTATTATTTTTATTATAACTGTAAACAACAAAACTCTGCAAAAGTAAAATAAAAATAATTATATATTAAAAAATAAAGATTATGGCAGGTGGGAAACACCAGGATGGGGAATTTGGACTGAAACTGACATATCTCTTCACAAGCACATACCAATGAACTATGTATGCATAATGGATGCACACATAATATGCAACTTCTGTTTTGAACATAGATGAGTCACCATCTACTCCGAATATGATTTAAAGGATTGCTACTTCAAGGAACCCCCCCATCTGCTCCCGGAGGTTGACCTGTGTTTGGAACCTATAGTCATTAGCAGCAACATGTACCCCAACTGGTAGATCTTTCATTATAAGGTTCATAGCTCTTACAGTAATAATTTTCCTATGGCTGCCTTCCCTATTATTGGTTTATCTGCTGCGCCCATTTGAAGTCCTCTTGCTGCCTATTTTAGTTTCCTCCATTTCTGAGCTATTTTGGCGTGTTTTACTGTGCAGACAATGACCACCGTGGTTTCTGCTGTCATCTCTTCTCCACATATGTCTCACCCAGGGAAAAATCTCCATTTCAACACTGCGAGATTGGCCGCCTTACAGAGTTTTGTTAATACACTCCTGCTAGTTAATGTTAACTAATGGCCTAAGTGATTTTGATGAATTATAATAGAGCCTGAATCAATTTCTGTAGTGGGTCCAAGGCTTGGAGCAGCAAGAAAGGTTAGCAAGAACATGGCTTTGGAAAAGTTTTAAGTGTCTGAGAGTGATGCTAGATAGAATGGTCTCTCATTCTGCACACCAGAAAGACATCCTAGCCTTATGGATTTAATTTAAGGCATCTCGGTCAATCAGCACACTGTTAGATACAGTGTTGCCAAGGAAATGAAGAGAAGGACGAGCATTCTACCGAGACTTGGCGGGGGGTGGGTGGAAACAGTGGCCTGTTGAAGACTGTAAGACGATTAACTTTACTTGATCAAGAATTCCTGCTAGGAATAGAGCATCTAAGATTAGCATGTAAAATAAAAATAATAGTGCTAGAAAGATAAAGTTGCCATGCCATGTCATAATAAAGATAAAACTGCCATGCCAGTCAATTGCCATGATCTTGATTCAATCTACCTATTCAGCTTTATCTTTCTAGCACTATTATTTTTATTATAACTGTAAACAACAAAACTCTGCAAAAGTAAAATAAAAATAATTATATATTAAAAAATAAAGATTATGGCAGGTGGGAAACACCAGGATGGGGAATTTGGACTGAAACTGACATATCTCTTCACAAGCACATACCAATGAACTATGTATGCATAATGGATGCACACATAATATGCAACTTCTGTTTTGAACATAGATGAGTCACCATCTACTCCGAATATGATTTAAAGGATTGCTACTTCAAGGAACCCCCCCATCTGCTCCCGGAGGTTGACCTGTGTTTGGAACCTATAGTCATTAGCAGCAACATGTACCCCAACTGGTAGATCTTTCATTATAAGGTTCATAGCTCTTACAGTAATAATTTTCCTATGGCTGCCTTCCCTATTATTGGTTTATCTGCTGCGCCCATTTGAAGTCCTCTTGCTGCCTATTTTAGTTTCCTCCATTTCTGAGCTATTTTGGCGTGTTTTACTGTGCAGACAATGACCACCGTGGTTTCTGCTGTCATCTCTTCTCCACATATGTCTCACCCAGGGAAAAATCTCCATTTCAACACTGCGAGATTGGCCGCCTTACAGAGTTTTGTTAATACACTCCTGCTAGTTAATGTTAACTAATGGCCTAAGTGATTTTGATGAATTATAATAGAGCCTGAATCAATTTCTGTAGTGGGTCCAAGGCTTGGAGCAGCAAGAAAGGTTAGCAAGAACATGGCTTTGGAAAAAGTTTTAAGTGTCTGAGAGTGATGCTGGATAGAATGGTCTCTCATTCTGCACACCAGAAAGACATCCTAGCCTTATGGATTTAATTTAAGGCATCTCGGTCAATCAGCACACTGTTAGATACAGTGTTGCCAAGGAAAGAAAATTCAGTGATGATTTTTAACCATGTTGCCAATGAAAATCTTACAGCGACTAAGGCTCACTTCCTTTGTTGAGTCTTTGAACATGGCTGTGGAATATGGATTTAATAAAAAGTGACCTATTACACAATTCTCTGCTTTAGTCCACTGGTAATGAGGAATGGATGGGCCGTGATGATGTCAGCGGTGACACAACTGAACAAACGCTCATTGAGTAGCTTGGGGATCTTCACAAACGCTAGTTGGGGAGCCAAGCTTTTTAAAAAGTTGCCAAGGTCCATGAGAAGAAAAGCTTCTCTCTGAACATTAAAACCAGTACAGACATCCTCTGTACTTCCATGTCAACCAAGATTATGTCTATAATGCATTCAGGGCAAATTGGCCTTGTTCTTATAGAGGTTGGACTGTGGGGTTCAGATCAGAATGCCACCAGTAGGAGTCAGGAGGATGCCTTCAGAAATCAACATGTCATTGTCTCATTCTTTTGTACTGGGAGAAAGCTGCTACAGATATCTAGATAATCTATGTAAAGCTTTTAAAGTCAAGTGCATAGTACATGCTTTAGGAGTATTTGTTCTTATAATTGTTACTGTTCTTTTAGTTGGTAGGTTGTGCCCAATTCTAAAGAGTGCTCATCCTTCTTTGTCTTCTCAGCTGAATCCAGAAAATAGCAGTTAGCCAAAGTCAATATTATCTGAGTCTATGGTTTTTGATATCCACCATACCATGGACGAAGGGGCCTGGCGGGCTACAGTCCTTGGAGTTGCAAAGAGTCAGACAAGACTGAGCAACTGAGATGGACTTACATCATTTGAAGCGGTGTCAATCCCTATCATATTTTAGCTTGCTACTGCTTCTGCCTAAAGGCTCTTTGTCTCTTGTTGTTCAAGAATAACTGGAATATAGTCTCCTTTAAGAAGGCTTGTGTACCCTTATCCCCACATTCTTTCACGGAACCATTGTTGATTATAGTGCATTCCAGTAAGTAACAGCCTTACCGTTTAATGTATTCTGGCTCTCTATCTTTTGCTTTAAGCTCTCTTAGGACAGACGTGCTGTGCCTTCAGCACTCAGCCTAATGCTGGGGATAGATGCAGTGAAAGTGTTAGTCACTCTGTCCTGTCCAACTCTTTGCAATCCTACGAACTATAACCTGCCAGGCTTCTCTGTTCATATAATTCTCCAGGCTAGAATACTGGAGTGGGTAGCCATTATCTTCTCCAGGGATCTTCCCAGGGATTGAATTTGGGTCTCCTGCATTACAGGTGGATTCTTTACCATTTGAATCACCAGGAAGCTGTAGATGTAGAGTACATATGAAATATTGGGTGATCAGAAGGTTGGTGCTTCTGAATCTCTCTTGTATCGTTTTGGATGTTTACAAGGAATGATAAAACCAGTACAGACATCCTCTGTACTTCCATGTCAACCAAGATTATGTCTATAATGCATTCAGGGCAAATTGGCCTTGTTCTTATAGAGGTTGGACTGTGGGGTTCAGATCAGAATGCCACCAGTAGGAGTCAGGAGGATGCCTTCAGAAATCAACATGTCATTGTCTCATTCTTTTGTACTGGGAGAAAGCTGCTACAGATATCTAGATAATCTATGTAAAGCTTTTAAAGTCAAGTGCATAGTACATGCTTTAGGAGTATTTGTTCTTATAATTGTTACTGTTCTTTTAGTTGGTAGGTTGTGCCCAATTCTAAAGAGTGCTCATCCTTCTTTGTCTTCTCAGCTGAATCCAGAAAATAGCAGTTAGCCAAAGTCAATATTATCTGAGTCTATGGTTTTTGATATCCACCATACCATGGACGAAGGGGCCTGGCGGGCTACAGTCCTTGGAGTTGCAAAGAGTCAGACAAGACTGAGCAACTGAGATGGACTTACATCATTTGAAGCGGTGTCAATCCCTATCATATTTTAGCTTGCTACTGCTTCTGCCTAAAGGCTCTTTGTCTCTTGTTGTTCAAGAATAACTGGAATATAGTCTCCTTTAAGAAGGCTTGTGTACCCTTATCCCCACATTCTTTCACGGAACCATTGTTGATTATAGTGCATTCCAGTAAGTAACAGCCTTACCGTTTAATGTATTCTGGCTCTCTATCTTTTGCTTTAAGCTCTCTTAGGACAGACGTGCTGTGCCTTCAGCACTCAGCCTAATGCTGGGGATAGATGCAGTGAAAGTGTTAGTCACTCTGTCCTGTCCAACTCTTTGCAATCCTACGAACTATAACCTGCCAGGCTTCTCTGTTCATATAATTCTCCAGGCTAGAATACTGGAGTGGGTAGCCATTATCTTCTCCAGGGGATCTTCCCAGGGATTGAATTTGGGTCTCCTGCATTACAGGTGGATTCTTTACCATTTGAATCACCAGGGAAGCTGTAGATGTAGAGTACATATGAAATATTGGGTGATCAGAAGGTTGGTGCTTCTGAATCTCTCTTGTATCGTTTTGGATGTTTACAAGGAAGTGGGTATCTCCACTGAGGCTAATCACTTCTTGTGACTTGCTGTCAGAACTTTGTTGAGAAGCCAAAACCACTTCCTTGATGGAACCCAGGAAGAACCTGGACCACATCCATTTACCCCTAACCCACAAGCAGCTCCAGAATGTCTGTCCTGAAGAGGCTTAGAGAAAGAAATCTGATAAGAGGGTGGAAATGAGATAGGGGCCTAGAAGATGTGTCTCTAAGTGATAGTTGCAGAACAGGGGCAATATTTTTCTTGTGTGCTTACTTGGAGTGGTTTTTGAGGGTTTCTGGAGACAACAGGGCATGACTAAAGCTCCTTCAGCCAACTTTTATTTCAAGTTATTATGGTTTAGAATGGCTTGTTGTACAATTAAAGATAACTGACACAATTAAAGATAACTGAGTGTAGGTGTCACTCACGGCTATGGCCTCTGGGTCCCTGCTACATCTACCAGCACAAGACCCCGGGCTGTAAAAACATTTGTTCTTCACAGCATGTGACATCTCAGAAGGAGACGAAAACATAAATGAAACTAAACTTACAGTGAATTTGGATTTTTCCTTGCATTCCACCAGGAAGCCTAAAAAAATAACAATCACAAAGAAGCTTCTTTACTTTCTCCCAACCAGATCTATACACCTACACCTATACTATTGGATGTAGTATAGTGGATTTAAATTTCTCCAAAATTCCTTTGCCATTTCCTTCTCTAGGGGATCTTCCCAGCCCAGGGATCAAACCTGTATCTTTTGCATTGGCAAGCAGATTCTTTACCACTGAGCCACCAGGGAAGCTCCATAATTGTTATTACCATTTATCATAAAATGCCTCACCACATGTACATGTCTTAGGGTTCAGGATCTTGATCATGTTTTGCAGATCTGCATTAGGAGAGTAATTTCTTAAAATAAGTTTAAAACCTAGTAGATGGCAATTTCTTTAAATGCTGGAAGGCTTTATCTGAAAAAGTAGCATACATATTTAGGCAATTTCTTAAGTTTCAATAAAAAAAAATGTTTCCTTCTTTATCCAAAATGAGAGCTTCTCCGCCTTCATTATGACCTCTGACCAAACGTGCTCTTTGATAATGAACAGGGTAGAAGGTTTGACAGAAGTCTTAATCTGAACCTCTCTGCTCTCTGCATTCTCCTCATGTGTTTCTTAACTTCATGCCACCTTGCAGGTCTTCAGGGTGTTTATTTGGCCTTGATGGTGAGAAACTTTAAGATGCTGAAATTTGTGTTTTCCTATTATCAATAGACTTTCCCCTCCTTATTACTTAGCATTATTGGATGAAACCATTTCAACTGCCTGGAGAGAAAGTGCTATACTGAATATTAATACCTAATACCCGCTATTAAAGCAGACGCAAATATTTACTTTCCAACCTGCTTTACAGATGGGAGAACCCATGTAAGAGGGAGCTGATGAGCAGAGCTTCCAGGAGAGTTCATCAATAATTCAAACAACTCTTTTACTCCCCCTTTATTTTTCTTCTTGACTAGAATGCAAATATGATGGCTGGAGCTACAGGGACCATCTTATAAACATGAGGCACCCTTGAGGATGGGCATTAAGAAGGATACCATGGAAACACAGAAGAAGCCTGGAAAGCTGATCATAGTGTGGAGCTTCTGAACAATCCCTGAACTGCCTACTTCTGGACCTGATTTTACCTGAGAAAGAAAGAAACCCTTGCATTCATTTAGGCTCCCTTACCTTCTATCTCAATTACTGAAAAGCCTTTGATAATTTGTATTGTATCTAGTCTTTTTACTTAGTGGGTTGTCTCAGGATGATCTTTTCTATTAAAGGTTTATGGCCCTGCTTGGGCAATAAATTCCTTAAAAAACAGGAATTGGGTTTATGTCATTGTTTTCTTTCTTTGGTACTTAAAGAGCATCAAATGCAATACAAGGCTGTTAATAAGTTATCTTTGTTGCTGTTAAAACCATGTGAGGCCTTACAGATTGGAGTTTACTGATCAGAGACTGATTATAAATATAATATATATAGAAATACATATGTATTTATAGATACATATATATGAATGCCATTCTCAAGTCTCTAACATTTGCCTGAATTCTCACCTCTGAGTTTCTTTAAAATATTCCTTTCAAACCAGAAAAATTGAAAATAGAAATAGAAGAAAAAATATTTAAGTAAGAGAATATCAAGCTGCTAAATCTATTTTAAGGACTCACCTATTTTGAGTGGTTAAAGTTACCCATTCTTACTGACCCTATATCTAAGCATAAAAAAAGAATCAGCCATTTCCTACATGTTCTGAACATAACCTCTATTCAGTTCATATATCTAACAATAGTAGTCAGGAGGATACATTTTATACAAAGGTTCTTGCTGAATGGGCCACTATACAGAAGACTCTTGCCTGACAGGTTAGTTCAATTCATTTAATTTGTGACTATTATAAGAATGGTTTTTGCAGTAAAATATTACCATACCTCACATACTGGAAGATTTGCAAATAGTAATAAGACAATTATGTGAATGGATCCTCATATATCATAGATATTAACTGCCTTGGAATTTATTTAAAGTTTACCAATAGAAAAATTAACATTTCATTTCTCTTGTTTTGATTTTGAGTAGGCTCAGGAATAAATATCCTTTCCTCCTAGGACATCTGTTTCTTCACCGGGTTCCTCAGTGAAGATAAAAAATAAGACTAAGACAGATATAGATGAAAATGCCCATTTTTAGTTGATAAAGTACAGGTTATACAATAACTTTTAATACAGGACTCAAGAATTGAACTCACCAATCTAAACTAGGCCCCTGATACAGCTCCTTACCTTCTATCTCAATTACTGAAATTATATTTGTATTGTATCTAGTCTTTTTACTTAGTGGGTTGTCTCAGGATGATCTTTTCTATTAAAGGTTTATGGCCCTGCTTGGGCAATAAATTCCTTAAAAAACAGGAATTGGGTTTATGTCATTGTTTTCTTTCTTTGGTACTTAAAGAGCATCAAATGCAATACAAGGCTGTTAATAAGTTATCTTTGTTGCTGTTAAAACCATGTGAGGCCTTACAGATTGGAGTTTACTGATCAGAGACTGATTATAAATATAATATATATAGAAATACATATGTATTTATAGATACATATATATGAATGCCATTCTCAAGTCTCTAACATTTGCCTGAATTCTCACCTCTGAGTTTCTTTAAAATATTCCTTTCAAACCAGAAAAATTGAAAATAGAAATAGAAGAAAAACTATTTAAGTAAGAGAATATCAAGCTGCTAAATCTATTTTAAGGACTCACCTATTTTGAGTGGTTAAAGTTACCCATTCTTACTGACCCTATATCTAAGCATAAAAAAAGAATCAGCCATTTCCTACATGTTCTGAACATAACCTCTATTCAGTTCATATATCTAACAATAGTAGTCAGGAGGATACATTTTATACAAAGGTTCTTGCTGAATGGGCCACTATACAGAAGACTCTTGCCTGACAGGTTAGTTCAATTCATTTAATTTGTGACTATTATAAGAATGGTTTTTGCAGTAAAATATTACCATACCTCACATACTGGAAGATTTGCAAATAGTAATAAGACAATTATGTGAATGGATCCTCATATATCATAGATATTAACTGCCTTGGAATTTATTTAAAGTTTACCAATAGAAAAATTAACATTTCATTTCTCTTGTTTTGATTTTGAGTAGGCTCAGGAATAAATATCCTTTCCTCCTAGGACATCTGTTTCTTCACCGGGTTCCTCAGTGAAGATAAAAAATAAGACTAAGACAGATATAGATGAAAATGCCCATTTTTAGTTGATAAAGTACAGGTTAAACAATAACTTTTAATACAGGACTCCAGAATTGAACTCACCAATCTAGCTAGGCATAGGCACAGCTCTGTAGCCAGAGACCACCCCCATGGAGGCCCAGTCCCCGTGTCCATGGAAGCCTGATCTCCTTTCCCATGAAGGCCTGGACCCCTCACATACTCATGGAGCCCTGGTCCCCCACTACACACATAGAGGCGTGCCCCCTCCCCACCAAGGAGGCCTAGTTGTGTACACTCAGAGCACGAGGAATCAGATCAGAGGCTATGCTTTCTGCAAATAGTTGGCTCCTACGTGGAGAAGTGGAGAAGA
>JAIOJX010000025.1:33442000-33622000 GCA_022376925.1 Tragulus kanchil
CGTTGTGGGTCTAGGCACTGTGTAACCTTCTTGGTGGTACAGGTTGGTGTCTGCCTATGGGTAGGTGGAGCTGGGTCTTGCCTCTCTGGTGGGCAGGGCCTCTCAAGGGTCATGTCTGCAGGTGGCTTTAGGCTCAAGAAGTCTTTAGGCATCCTGTCTGCTGATGGGTGAAGCTATGTTCCCATCCTGTCAACTGTTTGGCATGAGATGTCCCAGCACTGGAGCCTATAGGCTGTCAGATGGGGTAAGATCTTGGTGCTAATGACCCAAGCAAAATGTCTGCCTCTGTCAAGAGTTCATGCAGATGAACTCTCCCTGATATGTCTGTCAAAAGCTTTTATGACCCTAGAGAGGGCCACAGCTGCCCTCTATTGCCTCTCCAGTAGACACTCAAAGGCCAGCAGGTAGGTCTGGCCCGTGCTCCTATGAAGTCACCATTTTTGCCCTGGATCCCAGTGCATGGAAGACCTAGTGAGCACCCTCCAAGAGTAGAGTGTCTGCTTTCCCCAGTCTCATGGAGCTCCTACAATCAAGCCCCACTGATCTTCAAAGTTAAATGCTCTGGGGACTTCTCCTAATGTAGAAAACAATGACATATTTAATTTTATCGGGCCCCCAAATCACTGCAGATGGTGACTGTAGCCACAAAATTAAAAGACATTTGTTCCTCAGAAGAATAGCCATAACCTAGACAGCATTTTCAAAAGCAGAGACATCACTTTGTCGACAAAGGTCAGTATAGTCAAAGTCATGGTCTTTCCAGTAGTCATGTATGGATGTGAGAGTTGGACCATAAAGAAGGATGAGTGCTTTCAAATTGTGGTGCTGGAGAGGAGGACTCTTGAGAGTTCCTTTGACAGCAAGATCAAATCAGTCAATCCTAAAGGAAGCAAACCCTGAATATTCATTGGAAATAAGTGATGCTGAAGTTGAAGTTCCAATACTTTGATCAACCGAAGTGAAGAGCCAACTCATTGGTCATTTCATTGGAAAAGACCCTGATGCTGGGAAAGATTGAAGGCAAAGGGAGGATACAGCAGAGGATGAGATGGTTAGATAGCATCGCTGACTCAATGGACATAGATTTGAAAAAACTCTGGGAGATAATGAAGGACAAGGAATCCTGGCATGCATGGGATCTAAAAAAATTGGACATGACTTATTGACTGAACAACAAAAACTACAACAGGCTGGGGAGCCTGATATGGGGCTCAGAACTCTCACTACTAAAGGAGAACTTCCATGATATACTTATTCTCCAGTTTGTGGGTCACCACCGCAGAGGGTATGGGATTTGATTATATCACAAGTGTGGCCCTCCTACCATTTCATTGTGGTTTCTTCCTTGTCTTTGGATGCAGGTTCTGGTCTTTACAACGGTTGTTCTGCAGTTAGTGTTCTGATTTTTGTGTGCTTGTGAGAGGAGGTGAGCTCAAGATCATTCTACTCCACTATCTTATCTTCCTCTGAATCAACAACTTGTCCAAGCAAGAAGGAAAACAACACTGGCCTCATGTTTCCACTTGGCAATAATTAGAGGGAACTGAGAAATAATGGCTACCTTTACAATGACCATGTGCTCTCCCTTATTTCACTAGATTTATTTACCTGCCTGCTTCCTGCAGATATCTGAATTTATGACCTTCTGGGTAAAATCGGAGATGTCTGAGAAATAGAAGAATTTGCCTCCTGCTATATCTCCTTATAAGCCAATATCTCTTCTTCCACTAACTAAAAGTTTATTCATCTTTTTATTCTCACAGGACCCTACTATTCCCTGGGGTCTGCACAGAATGGAGATTCCCTAAGTATTTTCTGAAGATTTTTGTTTGTTTGTTTGGCTTTTGTTGGTTTGTTTGGCTACGGATAAGTCAGTACTTCTATATAATTGCACTTTTTAAAGCCTGAATTTGCTGTTAATTTATCCAATGGCATGTTCATTCCCCCTGTTCACTGTCATCACCTTAAGCATCTGATCAGAGTAATATTAATAAATCAGAAATGGCCCATTACATGTCTAATTTCCTTAAAATTGGAAGATCTTACAGAATCTTTATTACCTCCTGCTGTGAATAAAGCATGTGTGCACCCAGAGTTGGGCAAAATAGGGAGTTCTGTGTCATGCAAAGAATATAATAAAGCCTCAAAAATATGAAAAAAGTGTCCTTTTCAGTTAATTGGGCTTTTTCTTAGTTTTCCCTACCCTTCTTCACTTGGAAAGATAATAGAGAATAACTGAGATCATAAACCTTGATGAATGCAGTAACAAGAGAGCTAAAAAATCCTTAAAATGGGACTGAACAACAAAAACTACAACAGGCTGGGGAGCCTGATATGGGGCTCAGAACTCTCACTACTAAAGGAGAACTTCCATGATATACTTATTCTCCAGTTTGTGGGTCACCACCGCAGAGGGTATGGGATTTGATTATATCACAAGTGTGGCCCTCCTACCATTTCATTGTGGTTTCTTCCTTGTCTTTGGATGCAGGTTCTGGTCTTTACAACGGTTGTTCTGCAGTTAGTGTTCTGATTTTTGTGTGCTTGTGAGAGGAGGTGAGCTCAAGATCATTCTACTCCACTATCTTATCTTCCTCTGAATCAACAACTTGTCCAAGCAAGAAGGAAAACAACACTGGCCTCATGTTTCCACTTGGCAATAATTAGAGGGAACTGAGAAATAATGGCTACCTTTACAATGACCATGTGCTCTCCCTTATTTCACTAGATTTATTTACCTGCCTGCTTCCTGCAGATATCTGAATTTATGACCTTCTGGGTAAAATCGGAGATGTCTGAGAAATAGAAGAATTTGCCTCCTGCTATATCTCCTTATAAGCCAATATCTCTTCTTCCACTAACTAAAAGTTTATTCATCTTTTTATTCTCACAGGACCCTACTATTCCCTGGGGTCTGCACAGAATGGAGATTCCCTAAGTATTTTCTGAAGATTTTTGTTTGTTTGTTTGGCTTTTGTTGGTTTGTTTGGCTACGGATAAGTCAGTACTTCTATATAATTGCACTTTTTAAAGCCTGAATTTGCTGTTAATTTATCCAATGGCATGTTCATTCCCCCTGTTCACTGTCATCACCTTAAGCATCTGATCAGAGTAATATTAATAAATCAGAAATGGCCCATTACATGTCTAATTTCCTTAAAATTGGAAGATCTTACAGAATCTTTATTACCTCCTGCTGTGAATAAAGCATGTGTGCACCCAGAGTTGGGCAAAATAGGGAGTTCTGTGTCATGCAAAGAATATAATAAAGCCTCAAAAATATGAAAAAAGTGTCCTTTTCAGTTAATTGGGCTTTTTCTTAGTTTTCCCTACCCTTCTTCACTTGGAAAGATAATAGAGAATAACTGAGATCATAAACCTTGATGAATGAAGTAACAAGAGAGCTAGAAAGAGGAGAAATATCCATTCTCAAAGAGAAGGAATACTGCCACTTCCTAGAATCAATTCTTTCAGAATCTGACCAAAATTTCACTGATTTTGGCAATAAGTTCTTCTTGCAATTTGGAAATACAAAGGAATTATACAATCAACATCACAGAAATGTCAGCTCCACTTATCTGCACACTCTCAATCACTGTATTTTAATTTTCTCACTTATTTTCTGCCAACTGAAGAAAGCAAGAAATAAGCTGATCTTAGAAATAAGATACAGCAAGTCTGATATGGAAGTTAGGAGATCAATAATAAAAACTTACAGCCAAAAATTTATTCTTACTTTCAATAGTTACCTCAATCAAAAAGTAATGAGAATAAATTGTATTTAATCACAGTAACTCATTAATCACATAAAAGTCTGGCTGTTGACCCTTCACCTTTCTCAATGAGGCTAAGAAAGTCAACAAACTATAAAATAAAATGAAGTCTCTACCAGAAATTTAAAAAAAAAAATCCCTTCATAATGATTAAGAATAATGTACCTTTGACATTCAAGTCAATTTCTCCAAAATTTCATTTTAAAAACCAGGAATATTAGCTATACCAAACAAATCGCATTTTTTGCACCTCTTTTTTAAAGATAAGAGAGATTTTAACAAGCTTTCCTGTTCACGTTGATTAAATCAGGATCTTGGAAGAAGTAACCTAGCAGAACTTCAGAAACATGAAGTTCAAGTTCAACTAATGAAGGGACAAAGACTTTAATTTTAGCTGAATGGTCCTCCCATTTCTATGTCAGCCTTACACTCTATTAGATCCTCTGGAAAAGCGACCCTCCCACTGGGAATCTTTAGCTGGAGCCCTGGGCACATGGCCCATTACATGTCTAATTTCCTTAAAATTGGAAGATCTTACAGAATCTTTATTACCTCCTGCTGTGAATAAAGCATGTGTGCACCCAGAGTTGGGCAAAATAGGGAGTTCTGTGTCATGCAAAGAATATAATAAAGCCTCAAAAATATGAAAAAAGTGTCCTTTTCAGTTAATTGGGCTTTTTCTTAGTTTTCCCTACCCTTCTTCACTTGGAAAGATAATAGAGAATAACTGAGATCATAAACCTTGATGAATGAAGTAACAAGAGAGCTAGAAAGAGGAGAAATATCCATTCTCAAAGAGAAGGAATACTGCCACTTCCTAGAATCAATTCTTTCAGAATCTGACCAAAATTTCACTGATTTTGGCAATAAGTTCTTCTTGCAATTTGGAAATACAAAGGAATTATACAATCAACATCACAGAAATGTCAGCTCCACTTATCTGCACACTCTCAATCACTGTATTTTAATTTTCTCACTTATTTTCTGCCAACTGAAGAAAGCAAGAAATAAGCTGATCTTAGAAATAAGATACAGCAAGTCTGATATGGAAGTTAGGAGATCAATAATAAAAACTTACAGCCAAAAATTTATTCTTACTTTCAATAGTTACCTCAATCAAAAAGTAATGAGAATAAATTGTATTTAATCACAGTAACTCATTAATCACATAAAAGTCTGGCTGTTGACCCTTCACCTTTCTCAATGAGGCTAAGAAAGTCAACAAACTATAAAATAAAATGAAGTCTCTACCAGAAATTTAAAAAAAAAAATCCCTTCATAATGATTAAGAATAATGTACCTTTGACATTCAAGTCAATTTCTCCAAAATTTCATTTTAAAAACCAGGAATATTAGCTATACCAAACAAATCGCATTTTTTGCACCTCTTTTTTAAAGATAAGAGAGATTTTAACAAGCTTTCCTGTTCACGTTGATTAAATCAGGATCTTGGAAGAAGTAACCTAGCAGAACTTCAGAAACATGAAGTTCAAGTTCAACTAATGAAGGGACAAAGACTTTAATTTTAGCTGAATGGTCCTCCCATTTCTATGTCAGCCTTACACTCTATTAGATCCTCTGGAACAAAAGGCGCAGACCCTCCCACTGGGAATCTTTAGCTGGAGCCCTGGGCACTATTGTTGATTTTATCCTAAAGGGCTTGGGAACACATTTTATAAACATGAAAATAAAGAGCAAATAAGTGTGAGAAACACTCAGTGAAAGAAGGTCAATGAGAATAGCTTGCCTGCTGTCAAAGCCCCCTGGATTTCTTTTAAAATGATGTAGGTAGATGTATTTCTGGTTGGTGGGTTTAATCAGATAAAGATTTGAAAATGATATGCATTTGTCTCTCTCCTTACATGGAAAATAACCATGACTTTCCAGGGAAGAATCTTCTCCTGCATTACCAACTGCTAGGCTCATCCTCTCACACAACCAAATACCTTATTTTCAGCCTGAGACTCAAGGATAGTTTCTTTGGACAAATCAACATTGGCTTCATGTACAGAAATTCCCCTAAAGTTACCCAGTACAAGTGAAACACAGGAATTCCATGACACCTGCAAGTATGTCTCTTCTTCTGACTGGATCTGGCACAGCCACACATGGAATCAAAACTAGGAAGTCAGAGACCTACCTGCCAGATGAACGCTACTCCAGGTTGTCTTAGATCTTACTTTCCTTTTAACTACAAATGAAATAATGAATCACATGATAACTCCGTGATGAATTTTGCACATGCTAAAATATAAAAGAGAGGATGTTGTTTCTTAACTTTCCAGCATATGTGAAACACATTTTGTACTGGAACAAACAATTTGAAAATGTATTACATTCACAAATGGCATCTAAAGAGAACAGTTGCTTATGTGACTGTGAAAAAGAGAAACTTCATCCACTGATAGAGGGCTGCCAGAAATGAATACTAAAAAAATAAGTTTTCTTTGTTTAAGTTAAGGAATAAAGTTAGTCTCCTGCAAATCCTACCCTTAAATCAAAAGATGAAAAATATCCAGCTTTATTATACAGACCTTTCCAACTAACCGTATGAATAATTCAGCCTAAGAAAGCCACTATTATCCAGCATGGAATCTCTAATATGCAACTGAAAGCTTTCTTAGGATCTCAGAGGAGTTCCAACATTGCATTTTTCATGGCAAATGGTGGTTATGACTAACTAAAATTCTACCGCAAAATATAAAGTGGGCAGTAGACTAGAAGTCTATTGAGCTGTCAAGCGGTTGGTCACTAGGAGCTAGCTGGAAAAGACACACCCAGTACAAACCTATATCCGTTCCATCACCGACTAAGTACATATTTATTGAGGTCCTACCACATAGCGGGCCTCATGCTGGAAGCTGGGGTGTGAACAAGATAGACATGGGTTCTTCTTGTAGAAAGGAAAAGGATCCAACTCTCATCCCAGACCTCTCAAGCAATACATGATAGTTAAGGTGCTATTATCATTGGGGCTTTTCAGGTGGTGCTAGTGGCAAAGAACCCTCCTGCCAATGCAGGTTAGATGAAACAAACACAGGCCAATGCAGTAGATAAAAAGTGAAACTTTGGACAAATCAACATTGGCTTCATGTACAGAAATTCCCCTAAAGTTACCCAGTACAAGTGAAACACAGGAATTCCATGACACCTGCAAGTATGTCTCTTCTTCTGACTGGATCTGGCACAGCCACACATGGAATCAAAACTAGGAAGTCAGAGACCTACCTGCCAGATGAACGCTACTCCAGGTTGTCTTAGATCTTACTTTCCTTTTAACTACAAATGAAATAATGAATCACATGATAACTCCGTGATGAATTTTGCACATGCTAAAATATAAAAGAGAGGATGTTGTTTCTTAACTTTCCAGCATATGTGAAACACATTTTGTACTGGAACAAACAATTTGAAAATGTATTACATTCACAAATGGCATCTAAAGAGAACAGTTGCTTATGTGACTGTGAAAAAGAGAAACTTCATCCACTGATAGAGGGCTGCCAGAAATGAATACTAAAAAAATAAGTTTTCTTTGTTTAAGTTAAGGAATAAAGTTAGTCTCCTGCAAATCCTACCCTTAAATCAAAAGATGAAAAATATCCAGCTTTATTATACAGACCTTTCCAACTAACCGTATGAATAATTCAGCCTAAGAAAGCCACTATTATCCAGCATGGAATCTCTAATATGCAACTGAAAGCTTTCTTAGGATCTCAGAGGAGTTCCAACATTGCATTTTTCATGGCAAATGGTGGTTATGACTAACTAAAATTCTACCGCAAAATATAAAGTGGGCAGTAGACTAGAAGTCTATTGAGCTGTCAAGCGGTTGGTCACTAGGAGCTAGCTGGAAAAGACACACCCAGTACAAACCTATATCCGTTCCATCACCGACTAAGTACATATTTATTGAGGTCCTACCACATAGCGGGCCTCATGCTGGAAGCTGGGGTGTGAACAAGATAGACATGGGTTCTTCTTGTAGAAAGGAAAAGGATCCAACTCTCATCCCAGACCTCTCAAGCAATACATGATAGTTAAGGTGCTATTATCATTGGGGCTTTTCAGGTGGTGCTAGTGGCAAAGAACCCTCCTGCCAATGCAGGTTAGATGAAACAAACACAGGTTCAATCCCTGGATTGGGAAGATGTCCTAGAGGCGTAAATGCAACTCACTCCAGTATTCTTGCCTAGGGAATCTCATGGACAGAGGAGCCTGGCAGGCTGCAGTCCATAGGCTTGCACAGAGTCGGACATGCCTGAAGTGACTTAACACAACTTAGCACGCATGCTATTATCAGTGGTTATCAGAATGAGAGAACTCTTAGTTCCATTATTCACAAGATGAAAGGACTCATGTGGAACAGAGAAAAAATTGTTCAAATCACTTTTATCAGTGAAAAAATTTTGCATCGCATTTGCAATAGATTGAATGTTTGTGTCTGCGGGACAAATGTATATGTTAAAACCCAAACTCCCATAAAGAAGATGTGGTACATATAATAATGGAATATTACTCAGCAATAAAAAGAAATAATGTCATATGCAGCAGCATGGATGGAACTAGAGATTATCATACTAAGTGAAAAAAGTTAGAGCAAAACAATACCACATGATATCACTTATATGTGAAATCTTTAAAATCGATACAAATTAACTTGCTTACACAGCAGAAATAGACTCACAGATATAGAAAACAAATGTATTGTTACCACAGGGGAAAGGGGAAGAGGAGGGATAAACTAGGAGTTTAGGATTAACAGATATACACTACTATCTATAAAACAGATAAATAGCAAAGACCTACTGTATAGCACAGGGAACTATATTCATTACTGTGTAGTAACCCAAAATGAAAAAGAATCTCAAAGCGAAAACTAAATAACTTTGCTCTACACCTGAAGTTAACACAACATTGTACATCAACTCTACCTCAGTTTGAATTTTTGTTAATTTAATTTTATTTTTTACAGAGTTTTGCTGTTTACTGCCACACATTGACCTGAATCTGTCATAGTCTACCTCAGTTTTAAAAAGGTATTTTGATGCATGGTTTCAACTAGTATACTATATGTGTTCGTCCAAAACTTGCTTTTTTGCACAATATCGTACTTGAAATTTCATTCATGTTGATTTGTGATGCTATAATCTGTCACTATAGTGTTCCACTATATGAATAAACCACAATGGGTGGATATTTAAAAACTAAAAAGTCCCTACCTCTCAATGTGATGGTATGAGGAGGTGGGGGCTTTCATAATTATATGAGTTCATGAAGGTGATTCTTCATGAATGGGATACCCTTAAAAGAGACACACTAGAACATTCTTCCTTTCTCTGCTCTGCACCACATTAGGGTACAAGAAGAAGTCAGCTGTCTGTAACCCCAAGGAGGGCTCTCCCTGAAACCCAACCATTCTGGCACCTCCAACTTGAACTTTTGGTTTCCAGAACTGCCTGGAGAACAGACTGGACTTCAGAACCCTCCAGAAGAGAGATAAATGTCTGCTGTTTATAAGCCACCCAGTCTGTGATATTTTTGTTACAGCTGCCTGAACTAAGGCAAAGTTGACATGAACTGTTTTTGTTTTATTATTGTTTTCCTTGTCATCTTTCCTTGAAGATCAGATTATGAATGGGTGAGATAAGATAAATGTTACCAACCACAGAACACTAATTCTCATTTAGAGCTTTGGCTCCGAGCTGATCCAGACAGACATCCCTGTCATCATCATCATCATCATCATCATCATCATCATCACCATCATCAGCAAGAGGCCTGCCATCCTCCCTTATCAATTTTATTTATTATATCCATGAAATGTGGTGGTATCACTCTATCAGCACCTGGTCAGAGAATATATCTTCTTGTATTGAATAGCTAATGGATTAGGTATTTTAGAAATTGCATCCAGGCTGGCAAATGTGGACAGGCTAGAGCTGTTTGAAAGTGTAACAGAAATCTAACAAAACATTTGAGCAAACTCACACATCTGCGGGCAGATGGGAGGCATTATGCAATATAGGTCATTGCTACAGCAACCTCTAACCCCCTGGCTACTGCACTGGGCCAAGGTTGAGTGTACAGGGCCTCTGTGAATTTTCTTTCTCTGTCAACATTCAGAGCAATCATTTTTTTAATCTCTCTAAAGTGAACTATGAAAATAGGAAGCTTTTGGCTCACATTCATGAAAACGATGCACAAAATACTCCAAATCTGACCCAGGACCCAAGGTCTCACTGCTTGTATTTGTTTGTTTTTGAAAACATAATATTTCCACGAATACACTTTACTTCTCACCAGATGTCTTTCTTCCTGATAAATGCACTAGATGGGAATGTTTGAGGTGGTTCTTCCATGTAGCTTTGGAGAGTCATTTTGGAAGTGGTCAAACAATCGGTTATACAAACCACAAAAACAGAATGAGAGATAGGTTTGGAATTTTTAAAAGTCTATGTTCACCAGATTATGCAAATAATATGAAACTAATATTCAGAAATCCTCACTTTAAAGAGAATTTAATATATGTGTGGGCGTAGGCTGTATAAATTTTCCTGGATTCCAGAGTAACATTAGAATTTCCACTGTCTACTGACTAATCTTCAACTTGACATTCTAGAATGACTTTCTCCCTTGGATGGAAGTTATATTTCCTATAGTATTAAACATTTAAGGTACATAAATCTGGAAAGTGAGGCTAGGGGAAAGTGGGGAATCCACTTTTACAGTGTCTGAGTAAAATCTACCAAAGAGAATTTAGGAAAGCGTGTCTTAGAGATGGAACATTTACACAAGCTTTAAGCTCAGCTATACTTGGATTCAGGCTTCCCAGGTGGCTCAGTGGTAAAGAATCAGTCTGCCAATGCAGGAGACATAAGAGACATGAGTTTAATCCATGGGTTGGGAAGACCCCCTAGACAGGGGAATGGCAATCCACTCCAGTATTCTTGCCTGGGAAATCCCATGGACAGAGGAGCCTAGCAGGCTATAGTCTGTGGGTTCATAAAGAGTTAGACAAGACTTATAAAAAACATTTGAGCAAACTCACACATCTGCGGGCAGATGGGAGGCATTATGCAATATAGGTCATTGCTACAGCAACCTCTAACCCCCTGGCTACTGCACTGGGCCAAGGTTGAGTGTACAGGGCCTCTGTGAATTTTCTTTCTCTGTCAACATTCAGAGCAATCATTTTTTTAATCTCTCTAAAGTGAACTATGAAAATAGGAAGCTTTTGGCTCACATTCATGAAAACGATGCACAAAATACTCCAAATCTGACCCAGGACCCAAGGTCTCACTGCTTGTATTTGTTTGTTTTTGAAAACATAATATTTCCACGAATACACTTTACTTCTCACCAGATGTCTTTCTTCCTGATAAATGCACTAGATGGGAATGTTTGAGGTGGTTCTTCCATGTAGCTTTGGAGAGTCATTTTGGAAGTGGTCAAACAATCGGTTATACAAACCACAAAAACAGAATGAGAGATAGGTTTGGAATTTTTAAAAGTCTATGTTCACCAGATTATGCAAATAATATGAAACTAATATTCAGAAATCCTCACTTTAAAGAGAATTTAATATATGTGTGGGCGTAGGCTGTATAAATTTTCCTGGATTCCAGAGTAACATTAGAATTTCCACTGTCTACTGACTAATCTTCAACTTGACATTCTAGAATGACTTTCTCCCTTGGATGGAAGTTATATTTCCTATAGTATTAAACATTTAAGGTACATAAATCTGGAAAGTGAGGGTTAGGGGAAAGTGGGGAATCCACTTTTACAGTGTCTGAGTAAAATCTACCAAAGAGAATTTAGGAAAGCGTGTCTTAGAGATGGAACATTTACACAAGCTTTAAGCTCAGCTATACTTGGATTCAGGCTTCCCAGGTGGCTCAGTGGTAAAGAATCAGTCTGCCAATGCAGGAGACATAAGAGACATGAGTTTAATCCATGGGTTGGGAAGACCCCCTAGACAGGGGAATGGCAATCCACTCCAGTATTCTTGCCTGGGAAATCCCATGGACAGAGGAGCCTAGCAGGCTATAGTCTGTGGGTTCATAAAGAGTTAGACAAGACTTAGTGACTAAAACAACAACATGCTTGGATTCAGCCCCATCATTTTTTGGTCATGTGACCTAGGACAAGTTCTTTAACTTTTATTACTCAATGTTCTCATCTGTTAAATTAAGACATACTAAGAGCACTTACCTCCTAAAACTGTGATATTTAAATGAATTACTGTATATACAGCACTTATAGCAGCGCCTAGTATACCATTAAGTACTCAATAAATGTTAGTAGTAATTATAGTTATTGTATTTCAGACCAAGGCAAAAAAAAATTCAACTAGAAAAATTATGGTTCAACTATCAGAATCCTGAGTCCAAGCAGTAATGCCAGTGAAAATGAATGACCTCAAAATGCTATTAGTCATTTCTTAAAATTTTTCATTATAAGTTGGATGATTTATCACACACTTATGCTTTACTCTTTTAGCCTCTTTTGGTCAATCATTGCCTAAGAACTGCTAAAATGAGGACTATCACTGAAAACAGGTATGTCTCATCATCCAGTATGAAATCCTAAGAACAAGAGCTGTGAAGGGGAGTGTGACTATCAAACTTCTCGATTTGAAAGATGCTGTTTCCCAGATCAGCCTACATAGAACAACAGAGGCGAAATTAGAACTTTGTATTGTGGTCTCTTGGATACTGTATCCTTTCTTATCGCTACAGATTTGTACATTCACCTTTCAGGGAACACTCAGGGATTCGCTTCTTTCTGCTTTTTTTGGATGAAAGCATTGTAAGTTTTCAATAAATGCAAGCTATTATTGCACCTCTTGTTTTGCCCTCACTGCCTTGGTGAAGAGTATCTATTCCACCGCTCCTTCCATGTGCCTTCTTTACATCAGTTATCTTACAAAGCTCAAAACTACGTTACCCAGGTTTGGGAACTATCCTGGTGGTCTAGTGGCTAAGAATCCACCTTCCAACGCAAGGGATGTGGGTTTGATCCCTGGCCAGGGAACTAAGAACCCACATGCCACAAGCAGTTAACCCTGTAAGACACAACCAGAGAGCCCACATGCTCTCCATCCTGGGTGCCACAACAAGAGAAAGCCCGCATGCCGTAATGAAGACCAAGCAAAGCCAACATAAATAAACAGCAAAAATATTCAACTACATTGACGAGACTCCCTCATAGAAAGAGATTCACACAGGATTTAGGTCTGGCCAATCAAAGGCAATTATGAAAGGTTTTCAACATGAAAGTAAGATAGATTCTGCATGCCTGCCATTTCTGCTGCTGCTGATAAATGTGGTCATGGAGGTACTGGGTATTTTCACCCAGTGATGGAAAGGGTTCTAATGTTCAGTTACTCAGGAGGTTTGAGAGGTATCTGTGACAACAGCTGTCTGTTTTGTCACTGTGAATCACAGCAGCTCTGCTGTGGGTCTGGAACTGGCGATGGCAGCACCTGTTTCCTGAGGACAGGATAGTCTTCTGACTGTGGCAGTTTATTGCTCAGGGGGGTGAGTGGTTTGGGTCTACAGCTCAGTCCACCATTCTCTACTACAGCTTTGGATGTCATGACTGAATGTTCAGCTAACAGTCAATCTTTTCACCCTCCTAATGATTTCACTCAATACTCTATCATTAGAGATGGATTTGTGTGTGTTATATTTTATAAAAACTGCAGAAGATATTTTAACTACTATAAATTAAGGCTACTGTCTCTTTCCATCTAAACCTCCCCTCAGTTACATTTGCTTCCAGTGTTGATGGAGTGGCCTTGGGCATTTTGGGGGTCTGGTTAAGAAGAAATTGATAGAGGCATACATTTAGATTCACAGGGATAATTCTGTGTTTGCCATCTCTCCTAATGCCCAGTGTGTGGACTCATCTTGCTTTGTGACATGAGAAGACAGATCCAGTGATCATATTGCAGTCTGAAGGTGCCTTGTACATTCAGCTGAGTGGTGGAGGAGCAGCAATGTTTAAAACTAACAGAGCCAGAGGCTAATCTGTAGAGAGCTTCCAAACTTATAGTTCATTAAAAGAGGAGAGATTTGACAGTGACATATTTGAAAATTCCTCAATTTTCTCAACAATTTGATTTTGGCATATGCAAGGAACTAAGCCCCCTTGTAAGACACAACCAGAGAGCACATGCGCTCCAGCCTGGGTGCCACAACAAGAGAAAGCCCGCATGCCGTAATGAAGACCAAGCAAAGCCAACATAAATAAACAGCAAAAATATTCAACTACATTGACGAGACTCCCTCATAGAAAGAGATTCACACAGGATTTAGGTCTGGCCAATCAAAGGCAATTATGAAAGGTTTTCAACATGAAAGTAAGATAGATTCTGCATGCCTGCCATTTCTGCTGCTGCTGATAAATGTGGTCATGGAGGTACTGGGTATTTTCACCCAGTGATGGAAAGGGTTCTAATGTTCAGTTACTCAGGAGGTTTGAGAGGTATCTGTGACAACAGCTGTCTGTTTTGTCACTGTGAATCACAGCAGCTCTGCTGTGGGTCTGGAACTGGCGATGGCAGCACCTGTTTCCTGAGGACAGGATAGTCTTCTGACTGTGGCAGTTTATTGCTCAGGGGGGTGAGTGGTTTGGGTCTACAGCTCAGTCCACCATTCTCTACTACAGCTTTGGATGTCATGACTGAATGTTCAGCTAACAGTCAATCTTTTCACCCTCCTAATGATTTCACTCAATACTCTATCATTAGAGATGGATTTGTGTGTGTGTTATATTTTATAAAAACTGCAGAAGATATTTTAACTACTATAAATTAAGGCTACTGTCTCTTTCCATCTAAACCTCCCCTCAGTTACATTTGCTTCCAGTGTTGATGGAGTGGCCTTGGGCATTTTGGGGGTCTGGTTAAGAAGAAATTGATAGAGGCATACATTTAGATTCACAGGGATAATTCTGTGTTTGCCATCTCTCCTAATGCCCAGTGTGTGGACTCATCTTGCTTTGTGACATGAGAAGACAGATCCAGTGATCATATTGCAGTCTGAAGGTGCCTTGTACATTCAGCTGAGTGGTGGAGGAGCAGCAATGTTTAAAACTAACAGAGCCAGAGGCTAATCTGTAGAGAGCTTCCAAACTTATAGTTCATTAAAAGAGGAGAGATTTGACAGTGACATATTTGAAAATTCCTCAATTTTCTCAACAATTTGATGATAGCTCTAAAACTTTACATGGCATTATCAATAATGACTTGCAAAAATGAAAGAAATTCTCTAAACTATCAATAAAACAAAATTTCACTTACAACAAAGAGTCTGAACTACCTTATTTCTCTTTATAAAAGTGATACAGGAAAATTACTATCAAATAGAGCATTATTTATAATAACCAAGGCATAGAAACAACCCAAGGGCCTATCAACAGATGACTGGCTTAAAAAGATGTGGTTTACATATACAGTGGACTATTACTCAGCCTTAAGAAAGAATGAAATATTCCCATTTGCAGCAACATGGGTGGGCCTGAAAATATTGTACTTAATAAAGTAATTCAGACAGAGAAAGGTGGATACTATATATTGCTTACATGTGGATTCTACAAAATAATAAAAATCTAAATACAAAATAGAAATGAACTAAGACATGGAAAACAAACTTACGGTTGTGAAAGTGAAAATGTTAGTCACTCGGTTGTGTCTGGCTCTTTGTAGCCCCACGGATTGTAGCCTGCCAAGCTACTCTGTCCATGGAATTCTCCAGGCAAGAATACTGAGTGGGTTGCCATCTTCTTCTCCAGGGGAGAAAGGGAAAGGGTAAGTTAGAAGTATGAGATTAACAGATACAAACTACTGTATATAAAATACATAAACAATAGCACTTTTCAAGGGACTATATTCAATTATCTTATAATAATGCATAATGGGAAAATCACCTGAAGAAACATATATACATAACTAAACCACTTTTGTATATACCTGAAACTAACACAAAATTATGAATCAGCTATATATATCAATAAAAATTAACTCATTAAACTTCAAAAAACAAATGAATACCTAGAGAATTATGGGGATGGATTCTGAGAGTGATAGCTGAGGTTGAATTTATCAACATACATGCATTTACCAGAGACTGGATTCAATTTCCCAGTTCACAGAGCTGGAAGTAGTCTTAACGGTTCACTTATCTAGTTAACTGAACCTGAACTCAACAGTAGCCTAAACTAGATAAAGTTGGGTACTAGAAATCCCTTGATGTAAGGTAGAGGAAACTTTTCAGAGACTTTGGGAAGTTGGAGAAACCTTAACATGCCTGCCTGACTTGCCCATATACAGCTGTGAGCCTTGAAAGGGCTCAGAGGACCTCTCTTTACCAAAACATTGGGAATCACAATAGCCTTAATTTTTGCAGGCTGAGGATCAAGGCAGTGGAAGTTTCTCCAGAAATAGAACCTGAATTAAATAAGGATAAGGCCACCCCAGAGTAGCAAAGACCATGGAGTGGCAAGTAACAGTCAGAGATAAAGGAATAGCCTCATGACATACAAAGCAAGGTTTTGATGATAGAACAGTTTTCTCTATTCTCCATACCACCCAACAAAGCTCCAAAGCCTCTTTGACTGATAAATGGAGGCCTGGCTTGAGTCAACATGATAGGGAATCAAGAGTGCTGGCCCAGTTCCCAGATCTGAGAACCAGAGTCCCACAAATGAGGAAGCCAGCATCATCCGAAGAAGAAAGCTGAGAGCTGAGACGTGGCCACAAGTCCATACTACAAATGACAGCTAGACTGCCCTAAAGAACCTGTTGACATTTACTATCATAATTGTGCCCTGGGAAAAGGAAACTATCTAGATCTTTATCTAAAGAATTATTGGGCTCTGGCTCTAAATGAATGCTAATCCCTGAGGTTCTATATTGCTGCTATGATCAACAACTAGGAAAGGAGACTTACTGTGGTCAACGGATACATGGAATTTTGATCCAAGTCAATCTTACGCAGAGCCCAGTGTGTTCTTGAATACATCTTGTGGTTATATCCCCATAGCTGTATGCATACATGAAAGGGAAAAAAAAAAAAAACTAGAAGCCTCACTTAGCTTCCCGACTTCTGGAGTGATGGGTATTATGCATGGTAAAAAAACGTGAAAGTGTTAGCTGCTAAGTCAGGTCTGACTCTTTTAGACCCCATGGACTGCAGCCCTCCAGACTTCTCTGTCCATGGGATTCTCCAGGCAAGAATGCTGGAGTAGGTTGCCATTCCCTTCACCTGGGGATCTTCCCAACCCAGGGACTGAACTTGGGTCTCCTCCATGGCAGGTGCATTCTTTAACCATCTGAGCCACCAGGAAAGCCCATTATATATGGCAGAAAACCCAAATGGAAACTTCCAGAATTACCAGTCCTTTCCACAATAGTAAACCAAAGGTAATACCACATCTTTTAAGAGAGATCACAGAGATATTAGTGCTTATGAATTACTAATTTACATTCTGCCAATCAGATGAACTCAACAAGATTTGGGACACAGACAGGAAGCAGATCCTGCCTTTCTGTGCTCTGTATTCTCTGCTGGCAAGCATGATCATGCCATGTGTGCTGGTGGCATCTCAGGGCCGAGTCATGAGCTTTGCAGGTTTCTTGGGTAGATCACAGCAGACAGGACACTGATCTACATCCAGCAGCAAGAGCAGTAGCTTTTGACAATGACGCTTGTGTGACTGTGATAGTTACTTGCTGTGACAACCTCCTGACACTACAGAAGTGATATGATTCTAGGGCCAGAGACTTCCTGATCATGGATGAGGTAGAAGCTCCTTTACTGGCCCAGTTCCATGATTTGGGGAGTCATTTCTGAAGCTCAGTCTAGAGTTTTCAGACTTCTTGAAAATTCTAAAGCCATTAAATAACTTTGAATAAATACTTTTCTGCTTTTTGGTTAGAACAGATTCTGTTCCTCAGAAAGCAAGCCCGACCGATAGAGTATACACATGCAAGTTTCTCCACAGTATACACCCAGGAGCATACTTATTGGATCATGGTATATTACAGTCAGCACTAAATCTTTGGGGGTTCCACATCTGTGGATTCAAATTATCGCAGATTGAAACTCTCACCCCTCCACTTCAGAAAGTTCCAAAAAGCAAAAGTTGAATTTGTTTCACACCAGCAACTACTTACATAGATTTAGCTCTGTATTAACAACTATTTACACTGCATTGAAGATGAAAGTGTTAGTTGCTCAGGCATGTCCTTCTCTTTGAGACCCCAATTCTCTCCATGGCATTCTCCAGGCAAGAATAATGTTTGGGGGCTTCCCCTGGTGGTCCAGTGGGTAAGGACACCACCTTGCAGTGCAAGGGGTGCCGGTTCCATCCCTGGCCTGGGAAGATCCCACATGCCGCGGAGCGGGCTGGACCGATGTGTCCAATGACCGAGCCGGAGCTCTGGAGCACATGCGCCCAGAGCCAGTGCTCTGCGACAACAGAGGCCACCGCGATGGGAGGCCCACACGGGCCAAAGAACAAAGATGGATGAAAAAATAGACAAATGAAAGACCAATAGAAGTGGCCGGCCTGCCCACTCCCCTCCCTCCCCAACCCGACCCCCGCTCAAAAATAAATAAATAAATAAATCTTTAAAGAATAATGTTTGGGTTTCCATTTCCTTCTCCAGGGGATCTTCCCAGTCCAGGGATCTAACCCAGGTCTCCTGCATTGAAGGTGAATTTTTTACCATCTAAGCCACTAGGAAAGTCCCCGTTTCTGTATTTGCAGCAGAAACACACTGTCTTAACTTTTTCATTATTATTTTGGCCTCTTTTCTTGGATTTTTATTTATTTATTCTCATCCGTCTTTATTCTTTGACTTGTGTGGGCGTCCCATTGCAGTGGCCTCTCATTGCAGAACACTGGTTCTGGGCGCATGCACTCCAGAGCACTGGCTCATAATTGGACACACTGGTCCAGCCGCTCCGCAGGACATAGGATCTTCCTGGGCCAGGAATTGAACTGGTGCCCCTTGCACTATAAGGCAGACTCTTTACCCACTGGACCACCAGGGATACTCATGTCTTAATTTTTATAAGCCTTGATATCTGATAGGATAAGTTTCACAATATGGTTCTCAAAAGTTGTTTTGGCTATTCTAGATACACAAGAGGCTAAGGTTCTGGACTCAAAAAAAAAAAAAAAAAAAGAGAGAGAGAGAAAAATTAGAAATTATCACATGACTATTTAACAAATAAAGTACTGTATTTTAGATTCTATCAATATGTTTTACCCTGACTAAATTTATTATATTAAGTTTTTGACTTTCAACTTAACTTTCATTCATACTGGTTAACAAGTAATTATTACACATCATTCACCAAGTAGATCAGTTGATACTGAAACTCATAGTCTAAATTTATGTTTTTCATAACCATATCATTCTGCCTCCAAGAAAAAGCCATATTATAAAATGACACTTTCAATCTGTTTATCTCTGAGTCTTCTAATTTCCTTCAACCCTGAAAGATATATGTAGACTTGTACATATCCTGTTTATCTTTCATTTGTTTTACCTCCAAGGAAACTTAAGTTAGTCTGTTTTTCACTTCAACTGAAGAATGATTGCTCTTTATACAAAGCCCTCCATGGAGGAACTTCCTTAGTGGTCCAGTGTTTGAGACTCTGTGCTTTCCCTACAGGGTCTCAGGTTCAATCCCTGGTCCAGGAACTAAGATCCCATATGCCAAATGACCAAAAAGTTAAAAAAGAAAAGAAAAGAAATGAACTTGGCCAAGATATATTTTAAAAAGACAAAAAAAGTACTCCATAGAATTGACTCATTTAATGCTCATAACATCCATATGAAGAAGGATCACACATGAGTTTATGCTACATAGGTTCACAATGATGTTGGTCACTAGAAAGACTAAATGATAATGGTCAGCTCCAGTCACCAATCTTTTTCAGAAGTAAGGGGTGGAGCTGGGCTGGGAATTAAGGCCCTGTAAAAATTCTTGAATGAAGAGATTTGACAAGCTTCCAGGTTGGTAAACCTCAACTCCACAGGGACAGAATTTCCTGAACTCAAAACACTTTCAGACTTCACCATTGTGCATTTGTGCCAGCTAAGCTGCTTCACTCATGTCCAACTCTTTGTGATCCCCTTGACTGTAGCCCACCAGGCTCCTCTATCCCTGGGACTCTCCAGACAAGAATACTGGAATGGATTGCCATTTCCTTCTCCAGGGGATCTTCTTGACCCAGGGATCAAACCAGTGTCTCTTGTGTCTCCTGCAATGGTAGACAGGTTCTTTACCACTAGCACCACCTGGGAAGCTCGTAAATGGTTTACTGGATGGAATCAATGTAGCATACAGGCCTAAATTTATTATATTAAGTTTTTGACTTTCAACTTAACTTTCATTCATACTGGTTAACAAGTAATTATTACACATCATTCACCAAGTAGATCAGTTGATACTGAAACTCATAGTCTAAATTTATGTTTTTCATAACCATATCATTCTGCCTCCAAGAAAAAGCCATATTATAAAATGACACTTTCAATCTGTTTATCTCTGAGTCTTCTAATTTCCTTCAACCCTGAAAGATATATGTAGACTTGTACATATCCTGTTTATCTTTCATTTGTTTTACCTCCAAGGAAACTTAAGTTAGTCTGTTTTTCACTTCAACTGAAGAATGATTGCTCTTTATACAAAGCCCTCCATGGAGGAACTTCCTTAGTGGTCCAGTGTTTGAGACTCTGTGCTTTCCCTACAGGGTCTCAGGTTCAATCCCTGGTCCAGGAACTAAGATCCCATATGCCAAATGACCAAAAAGTTAAAAAAGAAAAGAAAAGAAATGAACTTGGCCAAGATATATTTTAAAAAGACAAAAAAAGTACTCCATAGAATTGACTCATTTAATGCTCATAACATCCATATGAAGAAGGATCACACATGAGTTTATGCTACATAGGTTCACAATGATGTTGGTCACTAGAAAGACTAAATGATAATGGTCAGCTCCAGTCACCAATCTTTTTCAGAAGTAAGGGGTGGAGCTGGGCTGGGAATTAAGGCCCTGTAAAAATTCTTGAATGAAGAGATTTGACAAGCTTCCAGGTTGGTAAACCTCAACTCCACAGGGACAGAATTTCCTGAACTCAAAACACTTTCAGACTTCACCATTGTGCATTTGTGCCAGCTAAGCTGCTTCACTCATGTCCAACTCTTTGTGATCCCCTTGACTGTAGCCCACCAGGCTCCTCTATCCCTGGGACTCTCCAGACAAGAATACTGGAATGGATTGCCATTTCCTCCTCCAGGGGATCTTCCTGACCCAGGGATCAAACCAGTATCTCTTAAGTCTCCTGCAATGGTAGACAGGTTCTTTACCACTAGCACCACCTGGGAAGCTCGCGTAAATGTTTACTGGAATTTTGTGAATCAATGTAGCATACAGGCCTGCCAGAGGACAGTACTATAGAAACCCTTGATTTGTAGCTAAGTCAAGCAAAAGTTGTGGGTACGCTGGGGACCCACCATTTGTGACTGGTATCTGAAGCAGAGGTGGTCTGGCTGGACTGAGCCTGTGAAGTCTGCGTAAACTCTGGGCAGTGTCATAGCTGAGTGAAGTTGTAGAACATCCAGAAGATTCCACCTGAAAACTAAGTTGCATTGTATTTTGTTTGTTTTAATTTGTAAGGTTTTTTTTGGGGGGGGGGGGCTATGCTGGTCACCATTGTGTCATATGGCATCTCTAGTTGCAGCATGACAACTCTTAATTGCATCATGTAGGATCTAGTTCCCTGATTAGGGACTGAACCCGGGCCCCCTGCATTGGGAACACGGAGTCTTTCCCACTGGACCACCAGGGCAATCCCCTGAGTTGCACTTACAGTGGGGAAAAAAAACCCCACATATCAAAGTAATCTCGTTGAGATGGCAGAGACACAATGGTTTTCCCAAAGTAAGTACCATTATTTCATCCCCTTTATACAGAACACACAGGTCTTAAGCAACAGAGTCAGGCCCTCCTTGTTAATAAGTCCCAGAACCGAGGCTTGAATCTAGGTAATGTGGCCTTGTCACTCTCTCTTGCAATCAGGATAACCCTCCTGCTTCTCATTAAACTAATTATCATAGGGATGTATACTGTTAGTTACAACCAAAGATAAGTATTCATAAAGGAGAAGGGCAAAGAGCTGTTAGAGAAGGAAATGGCAACCCACTCCAATATTCTTGCCTGGAAAATTCCATGGACAGAGAAGCCTTGCGGGTTACAGTTCATGAGGTTGCAAAAAATCAACCCGACTTAGTGATTAAACCACCACCACCACCACCACCACAAAGAGTTATAAGAATACTTAACAAGAGGACATGACCTTATCTGGAGGGAGTGGAAAGGTAGTTAGAAAAGAAATATTTAAGCTAAAATCTGAAAGATGAGTAGGGTTTAGTTCCATGAAAGTCTTTTTTTTCCCCCTTCTGTTTTAAGAAGATGTGGGAATAGTAGAAAGAGCCTTCTAGGAAAAGGATAAATGCAAGAGTACAGTGGTGCCTTTGAGGAAGCCACTGCAGCTGGAATCCAGACAAAGGCAGAGTGTGGCGTGAGCTGAAGTTGGAACGGGGGGCCTCGTGGCCCAGGTCAGGCTGGACACAGGGTCCCCACAAAGAGATTTGGACTTGATCCTTCACCTCCACGGGGTCTTAAGCCAGGAGCAACATGAACAATTTGGGGCTTTTGAAAGGCGTGTTGAATACATCCAAGAAGGCATAATACTAAAATTTCAGTGATGAAGGAAAGTTTTTAGTAATAATGTCCTTAAATAATTACCTTCATTAAGATTTTTCTGAAAGGCTGTAAATGTAGCATCAAAATTTATATTTCACATGGAGTCAGAAAAACAGAGTAAAGAGCACAGCCTTGAAATGACTGATACCAGACTTTCATCCTATCTGTTCAAATCACTGCATGATTCATGGCAAGTTACGCCATGCTATATAGGTCTCAGTTTCCTCATCAGTGAAATGGGAATGGTATTTACTTGTAGGCTTTGGTTAACACCATTCCTCTACCAACAGGAGCCCTCTAAGACTTAGAAATTTAGTTAAATCTGGCCCAATTCTTCAGTCTGTGGCCATTAAAAACCTTTCCTATAATTTCCTATAATGTCCCATGTATCATGGCCTTAATTATCTCGTCAGGCAACCGCAACATACCAATCTGGAGGGAAGTTCGGCCCCTTTGCAGTTTCACCAAGTTTTCTGACCCAGACATTGCATCAGTTTCAAAAATGTACTTGAGAATTGGAAGGAAGGGCAAACAGACCACAAGGAGGCCCGGGGCTTCCCAGCTCACTGGTTCCACCTTCTGTGTGCCTCTTTTCCTTGTCAACTTTTCTCTCTGGTTCAACAACAATGACTTAAAAAGACCATCCCTCCACTTGCTCAGGAGCTCCCCACCACCTACATTCTCCCACTGTCTCACCTTGCCAGTCACTTGCATAATTTTCTAGAAAGAGGAATTCTTAAGGGGATTTTTTTTTTAACATTTTATTTATTTTAGGCGGGGGTGGGGAAGGAGGGGGGCAGGCGGGTCACTTCTATTGGTCTTTCATTTGTCTATTTTCATTCATCTTTGTTCTTTGGCCGGTATGGGCCTCCCATCGCAGTGGCCTCTGTTGTCACAGAGCGCCGGCTCTGGGCGCATGCGCTCCAGAGCTCTGGCTCGGTCATTGGACACATCCGTCCAGCCGCTCCACGGCACGTGGGATCTTCCCAGGCCAGGGATGGAACCGGCGCCCCTTGCACTGCAAAGTGGTGTCCTTACCCACTGGACCACCAGGGAAGCCCTTAAGGGGATTTTTGACGAATGACGTTTTCCTGATGAACTACATGCAAATTTTAAAATCACTAAGTACAGATGATGAGCTTCCCTGGTGGCTCAGATGGTAAAGAAGCTGCCTGTAAAGCAAGAGACCTGGGTTCTATACCTGGGTCAGGAAGATCCACTGGAGAAAGGAATGGCAACCAACTCTAGTATTCTTGCCTGGAGAATTCCATTGGCAGAAGGGCCTGGTAGGCTACAGTCCATAGGGTTACAAAGAGCTGGACACAACTGAGTGACTTCAAACAAACTTTCCTAACATAGATGGTAGCTGCTATTATAAAGATTTTTATTACGATTATTCATTGGTACAGATATTGATTCTCAGTATATAAAAAAACATGACTTTAACTCGTTATTTAGGTTTTTTAACTATTCTTTTATCAGAGTCTCTCTGATCCAAAGCAGAAGATGACTGCATTAGTTAGCTTTTTTGCCCTAACAAGGAACCTCAGGGATTTCCTGGTGGTCCAGTGGTTAGGACTTTGTGCTTCCACTGCAGGGGACATGAGTTTGATCCCTGGTCAGGGAACTAAGATGCTGTAAGTTGTGCGCGTGACTGAAAAGGAACCTCAACTGGTAACGGCTTACAAAGCAAAGATTTATTTTTTCACTGACATTTCACAGGAACTCCAGGTCCACTGTAGCTGTGTTTTGGCAGAGGGTAGGCAATAGCCCTGCTTCCTGAGTCTGCACATTCTGGAACGCAGGACAGAGAAGCAGCCTCTTACCTTAGAAATGCTTAAAAAAATTGTGCCCGGCTTCCTCCGGCGGGGTGGGGAAGGAGGGGGGCAGGCGGGTCACTTCTATTGGTCTTTCATTTGTCTATTTTCATTCATCTTTGTTCTTTGGCCGGTATGGGCCTCCCATCGCAGTGGCCTCTGTTGTCACAGAGCGCCGGCTCTGGGCGCATGCGCTCCAACGCTCCGGCGCGGTAATTGGACACATCGGTCCAGCCGCTCCGCGGCACGTGGGATCTTCCCAGGCCAGGGAGGGAAACCCGCGCTCCTTGCACTGCAAAGTGGTGTCCTTACCCACTGGACCACCAGGGAAGCCCTTAAGGGGATTTTTGACGAATGACGTTTTCCTGATGAACTACATGCAAATTTTAAAATCACTAAGTACAGATGATGAGCTTCCCTGGTGGCTCAGATGGTAAAGAAGCTGCCTGTAAAGCAAGAGACCTGGGTTCTATACCTGGGTCAGGAAGATCCACTGGAGAAAGGAATGGCAACCAACTCTAGTATTCTTGCCTGGAGAATTCCATTGGCAGAAGGGCCTGGTAGGCTACAGTCCATAGGGTTACAAAGAGCTGGACACAACTGAGTGACTTCAAACAAACTTTCCTAACATAGATGGTAGCTGCTATTATAAAGATTTTTATTACGATTATTCATTGGTACAGATATTGATTCTCAGTATATAAAAAAACATGACTTTAACTCGTTATTTAGGTTTTTTAACTATTCTTTTATCAGAGTCTCTCTGATCCAAAGCAGAAGATGACTGCATTAGTTAGCTTTTTTGCCCTAACAAGGAACCTCAGGGATTTCCTGGTGGTCCAGTGGTTAGGACTTTGTGCTTCCACTGCAGGGGACATGAGTTTGATCCCTGGTCAGGGAACTAAGATGCTGTAAGTTGTGCGGCGTGACTGAAAAAGGAACCTCAACTGGTAACGGCTTACAAAGCAAAGATTTATTTTTTTCACTGACATTTCACAGGAACTCCAGGTCCACTGTAGCTGTGTTTTGGCAGAGGGTAGGCAATAGCCTTGCTTCATGAGTCTGCACATTCTGGAACGCAGGCCAGAGAAGCAGCCTCTTACCTTAGAAATGCTAATCTCACAGCACAAGGGAAAGAAGTCCAGAATCAGACGCTCAATGGCTCTCCAGCTTTCTGCTCAGACATGACACATAGGATGCCCACTCGCATCCTATTGGCTGAAGAAGCCCCACTGCTAAGCTCAATGTCAATGAGATAAAGTGGTGCCTGAACACACAAGTGGATAATGGCCAGACCTACGCAATAAAACCCTGACCTCCAACCTCGGCAGCAACCAGCCCAGGAAGCCAAACCACAACATCTGTAGCAATCAGCTCCACATGGTCAGCACTTGGTCAATGACTGCCAGATTTTTTTGCCTCTGCTTCCAACCCAGGATTGACCAGAGAAGCCAAATAGCCTCCCAAACCAATCACACAACATTCCCCATTTCCAGCGAGCCTGCCTTCAGGGTCTCCAAGCCAACAACCTCAATCGGCATACCTGAAGCCTTCCCTTTCTTTCACTGTAACATAGCTCTCCTGCTCCCCTGCCTGCTTTTGACTCGCTGCCAAAGGCAAGTGATGGAGGCTGACTGCTGTGCTATGTAGCAGCCTCCGAATAAACAGCCTCTGTTTGTTCACCTTTGGGTGGTCTTTTCTTACTTCCACAAAATACACCTCTCCTATGGCAGTAGGGGAGGATGGGTTCCTGAAAATCACGTGGCAATGAGTGAGGATGAATGAATCATCTTCTTTAAGGAAAGGGAGAGTACTCAGAGAGTGGGCCACGGCACAGTCTGCCCCAGTCCACCCCCTAGTTCACAGAGGGGCTCTCCTCCTCTGCACATGCGCGATTCCATCCAATCACACTCAAAGTCCTAAGTCTCCTAATTGTCTCTATTTCACATCTGGGCAGGTCTAGTCTCTCTTCAGAGACATGGACTGAAACACAAGTTGCATACACAGGGCATAATAGTAACTAGGAAATAAGATAACAGTAAGAAACATCTCTCAGAAAGAAACAGAGATACACAGTGGTCACTTGCCAATAACAATGCTAACCTCTGGGACAAAAATGTCACAAAGGACTCCTCCTCGTGGGGAGGAAAGTGCTCCTGGATTCAGCATTAGTACTTTCTGAAAGTCATTCTCAGGTCCACTTTCTCCATGACTCTTGCCTCTGTCCTCTCAGAGGATCTTCTGTTATTATCCTCCTTGACCTCAGCTGCAGAGGCCACTCGACAGTATGCCCTCCTTTGTGGCTGAGCACTGCTATACATACTTGTTAAAACGGTGAAGAAGACTTTACTTGGGACTACTTCAATAGTTGTCAAGACAATCGCAATAGGGAAGAAAAACTGGGCTCAACTCAAAGACAGCAAGCACATGTAAGGATTTATAGTCAATAAATAGAATGAGGGGATCAGTGGGTGGAAAATTACTAAGATGAAGACATCAAGGTGGGGGATACTTGCTAAAAGAACCTAACAGGATTCTTGCTGAAGGCAAGCCAGGGTGATCAGATATCAAGGGTGGAAGAAGAGCAATTAATTGATCCAGATATTGAGGGGGATCAGATGTCAAAAATGGGAGAAATTCTCGATAGAGTGGAGGCAGGCAGGTGAACTAGTCAAAAAGAGGGTTTCCTAGCGCCTTTGTCAACATCCTTCTCCACCTGCTTTCTGCCTGTACACATTCAGGGCCACAAAGGTTGGCTTTTGCGTCTTTTTTCTTAAATTTATTTTTCCATATATTTCTTGGTGTTTTTTAGTCTTACTCCTTACAACAAGAGATTTTCAGGTCCCAAAGATCATCACTTCCAACACCATCCCCAGGACACACACACTGAGCCACTGCCACTACGTCCCTCAGCTTTTATGTCTTAAACAGTCCCTTTTTTTGTTTTGTTTTTAATTTTTTTACAGAGTTTTGTTGCTTACTGCCATATATCAACCTTTATTTTTCTTAATTCAACCTGGTGGCTCTCTTGTCAGTCTTTATCTCTGTTTCTATCTCTCCCTCACACACACGTACACAAAATGAAAGGGTTCTACCTCGACTTGAGACTTAAACCCAGGGCCCAGACCTGATCAAACCCTGTTTGGGACTTGTACCCATGTGGTTGGGGCTTGAACCTAGCCAAAACCCTGTTTGGGACTTGAACTCGCGTAGTCAGGACTCAATCCCAGCCAAAAACCCTGTCTGGGACTTGAACTCACGTGGCCAGGACTTAATCAAGCACTCACCCAACATCTGGACCCACTGAGGCTCCTGTTCTTCATGCCTCAACGCAGAAGGAATTCAACAAGAGGCAGAGTGATAGGCAAGAAGAGGATTTATTAGGATAGGGCGCTTGTAAGGTGCAAGCGGGCAGGCAGGAAAGCTCTGCTCCTCCTCTCTGGGTGGGTAGCAACATATATATATAGGAGGCTAGAAAACCGCCTTCCTCAAGTAGACGCAGATGCAGACACAAGGCATGCATCATTAGCTCCTCCTTCCACAGCTCTTCCTGCTTTATTGAATAGGGAGCAGCATTCTTGAGTTATTGTTAACTTACTGGCCTCCCAACTTTTCCCAGGTTTTTTTACCTTTCCACCTACAGTCCCCTAGTAGGACTCCACCACTACCTAACTATTCTACTCTGTCCCTATCAAAAACACTGTTGGTTTTATATCTGTTTGATTCCAGTGAGATCCCTGTGCCATACCTACAGTTGTTTGTATGTTTTTTTTATTTTTAAGACACACCTCCCCACGTCCCTTACCTGTAGTTTCAGCTTGTTGGTCTTTTACTGGACAGGCATGCCTTTATTTCTTTTCTCTGATCCATTCTATACAGTTGAGATGATTTCTCTGCAAGGAGGGGGATGCCATAATACATTTAAAGATTTCTATCAAAAGATGTGGTAACCACAACCTTTGATTTATTCCTTGACCCAAGATTAAATTTTAATTGACTTCTGTTTCTCTCGGACTCAAAGCATTTCTAAATTTTATCGTTTACTGGTTGATGGGAGAAACAATTACATATTTCAACCCTGCAAGTTTTCAACCCCTCAACACTTCTAAATTTTCTTTTTCTTCTCAGTTTGCACAATTCTTTTCTGAGTTCACTTTTTTACAGTTACTTGTCAAATGTATATAATAGCAATCATGGCATTTCAATGATACTCTGTTTTACCACATCTTAACTGAAATTCATAGGTACATTAAGTGTATTTCTGCCTTCAAATTATTGTGGATGAACAATACACTAAATAGTCATCACTCCATATTGTATTGGGTGGGCCAATAAGTTCATTCAGGTTTTCCCATAAGATGTAACAGAAATACCCAAATGAACTTTTTGGCCAACCCACTAGATCACCATTTCCCCCCATCTTTTTTTTTTTTTTTAAATCCTTTATTTTATTTATTCGTTTAATATTTATTTATTTGGCTGCACCAGATCTTCGTTGCAGCATGCGAGATCTAGGTTCCTGACCAGGTATTGAACCCAGGCTCCCGGCTTTGGGAACTCCGAACCTTAGCCACTGGACCAGCAGGGAAGCCCCTCCCCCCATCTTTAATTAAAGTTTTCTTGTCACACTCTGGCCAGAATCCAATGCTACTTGTCTTAGGATTTTTGTTAGGCAGCATGTCATGCTTTGTACCTCGTCAGCTTTGCTATAATCACAAATGATCCAAGCTCTGTGGTATACAAAATAAAGGTTTTAGTGTTACATTTAGGCTGCAGGTATGCTGCAAGTCTACTCCATAGGACTTCTCATTCCCAGACCCAGGCTGGAGAAGCAGCCCCCCCACTTCCCCGAGGAATGTCATCCTCAGTGGTTCAGGGAAGCACATGGGTGGCACAGGTAAGACTGAGTTAAGTATAAATGCCAACTATTTATGTTTGAGCACATCTGCTCAATATGACTGGCCAAAGACCAAATCCAATACCAATGGGACAAAGAAGAATGCTTCTTTTAAAAAATTAATTTTTTGGCTGCACAGGATCTTCGTTGCTTTGCATGGGCTTTCTCTAGTTGTGGTGAGCAGAAGCTACTCTTTGTTGTGGTGCTCAGAATTCTCATTGCAGTGGCTTCTCTTGTTGTGCAGTACAGGCTCTAGGCTCTCAGGCTTCAGAAGTTGTGGCTTGCACACTTAGTTGCTTGCATGTGGCTATCTTCTTGTTGTTGCAGTACAGGCTCTAGGCTCTCGCTTTTCAACCTCAACACTTCTAAATTTTCTTTTTCTTCTCAGTTTGCACAATTCTTTTCTGAGTTCACTTTTTTACAGTTACTTGTCAAATGTATATAATAGCAATCACGGCATTTCAATGATACTCTGTTTTACCACATCTTAACTGAAATTCATAGGTACATTAAGTGTATTTCTGCCTTCAAATTATTGTGGATGAACAATACACTAAATAGTCATCACTCCATATTGTATTGGGTGGGCCAATAAGTTCATTCAGGTTTTCCCATAAGATGTAACAGAAATACCCAAATGAACTTTTTGGCCAACCCACTAGATCACCATTTCCCCCCATCTTTTTTTTTTTTTTTAAATCCTTTATTTTATTTATTCGTTTAATATTTATTTATTTGGCTGCACCAGATCTTCGTTGCAGCATGCGAGATCTAGGTTCCTGACCAGGTATTGAACCCAGGCTCCCGGCTTTGGGAACTCCGAACCTTAGCCACTGGACCAGCAGGGAAGCCCCTCCCCCCATCTTTAATTAAAGTTTTCTTGTCACACTCTGGCCAGAATCCAATGCTACTTGTCTTAGGATTTTTGTTAGGCAGCATGTCATGCTTTGTACCTCGTCAGCTTTGCTATAATCACAAATGATCCAAGCTCTGTGGTATACAAAATAAAGGTTTTAGTGTTACATTTAGGCTGCAGGTATGCTGCAAGTCTACTCCATAGGACTTCTCATTCCCAGACCCAGGCTGGAGAAGCAGCCCCCCCACTTCCCCGAGGAATGTCATCCTCAGTGGTTCAGGGAAGCACATGGGTGGCACAGGTAAGACTGAGTTAAGTATAAATGCCAACTATTTATGTTTGAGCACATCTGCTCAATATGACTGGCCAAAGACCAAATCCAATACCAATGGGACAAAGAAGAATGCTTCTTTTAAAAAATTAATTTTTTGGCTGCACAGGATCTTCGTTGCTTTGCATGGGCTTTCTCTAGTTGTGGTGAGCAGAAGCTACTCTTTGTTGTGGTGCTCAGAATTCTCATTGCAGTGGCTTCTCTTGTTGTGCAGTACAGGCTCTAGGCTCTCAGGCTTCAGAAGTTGTGGCTTGCACACTTAGTTGCTCTGTGGCATGTGGAATCTTCCATGACTGGGGATAGGTCCGTGTAGTGTGCATTTCCAGGCAGATTCTCATCCACTGTACCACCAAGGAAGTCTAGAAGAATGCTTCTTAACCAGTGGAAACTGGAGGGCAAAATTGTACAATCTTCTCATAAGGAAAAGAGACTAAGTAATTGGAGAAATATTAAATAATAAAATTGACCACTTTGTTAAAGAATAGAATTTTTGAGAAATCTGCTTTTCCTCAAAGCAAAAAAATTAATGGAAGAATTAAAAAATTATCATGAAAACTGGGCTTCCCTGGTAGATCAGTGGTAAAAAGTTCACCTGCCAATGCAGGAGACATGGGTTTGATCCCTAATCTGGGAAGATCCTACATGCTGCGGAGTAACTAAGCCCATGAGTCACAACCATTGAGCCTGTGTTCCAGAGCCTCAGAGCCACAACTACTGAGCCCATGTGCTGCAACTATTGAAGCCTGTGTGCCCTTAGAGCCTGAGTTCCACAACAAGAAAAGTCACTGCAATAAGAAACCTGCTCAAGTAGAGAGTAGCCCCCACTCCTTGCAACTAGAGAAGAGCCTGCAGCAGCAGTGAAAACCCAGAATAGCCAAAAATAAATAAATAAATAAATAAATAAACAAACAAAATGCATTTCTTTAAAAAAATTATCATGAAAATTGTAATAAAAAGAAGATTTACTTATTTAGCTGCACTGGGTCCTACTTGTGACATATGTGATCTAATTCCCTAACCAGGGATCGAACCTGGGCCTCCTGCATTGAAAGCAAAGAATCTTAGCCACTGGACCACCATGGAAATCCCTCCTTTTGCTTTTGATTGCTTTGTTTTCACTCCTTTTCTAGTCATCCATAAAGGGTAATATGTCATATGGAATAAAAGAAAAACTTCTCTCTATCAATTCTGCCCATTTTGTGTTCCTAAGACCACCCAGACCAGGGGACACTGGGTGGCAATGGAAAGGTAAGATTATAGAGTCCACATTTCAGAGGCATTATCCTATTCCTTCTTCCTGCAACTTATTAACTTTCATCAGACCAGGCCAATTCCTGGAATGGCAGGCGGATAACAAAGCCATGGCTACCCTTTCAAAATAAAAGTTCTAGAATTGTAAGTGTAACTTGCCTATACATCAGTGGCCACATGCTCCACCACCCGGACCTACGTTCCTCTTTTCCTATGGTCCAATTTTGGGAGCAGACTCAACTTTCTTGAACAGAGTAGCTGTTCGTTTATATGTGCCTTTGTGCCAAAGAGGGAAGAAAGGTGTCTTCTCAAGGTGGACAAATTAGAAAAAGCACCATTTTATTTTTTTAAAAAAGCTCCTCTTTCCCATCTGGTGCATTAGTAAAAGATGTCCCTGTGGGAGAGCACATGGCTTAACTGAAGAAAGTACCTTTATGAGACGAAAAAAAATGCACCCCTGGCTCCCAGCAAACGCAGTCCTCAGCCAGGGTTCCGGCTTGGCAAGTGCAACGTGGCTTTGACGGCGGCCCCCACTTACCTCCTGGACCAGGCGCCTTTGTTCAAGTGCACAAGAACACAATTATGAGTGACAGCCCTGCATTTGACATTAAGCATGGGATGCAAAGCTCTCATGTAAAACTTGTCCAAATGAATATTTTCCCCCAATAAATTTCATTCTCAGCTTCTGCAGACTAGTGTTGAGTGGTTTAATTAAACTCCCCACTGACATGAGCCGGTCACTTGTGTCCATTCTCTATTGAGAAAGGAGCCTTAGGTAACTTAGTGGTGTGGGCACAATAAGACCTTTCTCTTCCATGGAGGTAATATGTCATGTTTAGTGCCCTCTAATGGAGTTATTTATATGATTCCTTAATGCAGAAACATGCTGGTAAGCTGGGGTTTTTAGGTTTTCTTTTCTCTCTCTCTGTCATTATCGTTTTGCATTTTCTTCTCCTTTCTGGTTCGATCCTCCACATTCAGATACTTCCCTTTCCTTGCCAATTGCCGGTAACCGTACACTTGAAAATGTTTGCAGGACTTTCTCCAGACACCTGCTGTCAAGGACCACATGTAGACTTGTCCAGTAAACTGCCTCTCATTAGACAGATTTGCCATATGCTATTATAAAGAAGTCATTCTTCAGCCATTTTGCTTCACACAGCAGTGGTGCAAACGTAACAGATTATTTCATGTTTCAGCACACTCACAAATGGAGTTTCAACAACAAATGATCAGCAAACTCAGACTGTTTACTTTTGGGAGAAGCCAGTGTCAGAGCATTGCAGGAGCCTGAACTGTAATGTGAGTTTCAATTTTTCACATTTGAACAGAATCCACTCTGGCGATGTGTGTGTTCAAAGTGCAGAAAGAGTGGCTGGTGACTTGTTTTTCTTAAAATATACCTCCGCACAGTAGAAGCAGTCATGAATAATCTAGGGCCACTCATCAGAAGCCACATAAAGTACGTAAAATGGAAAATAAAAGTAAATAAATCAGTGTTTGTAAAAGCTGCTCAGTTCTCAGATTGATCAGTGTAATGTGAAAATTTATGTTTTAAATAAAATCTTTCGGGGGAAAACTTTGTTAACATTCAAGAAATTCATCTATTCACCAAGCACATGAGAATCAATGTGCTTGGTTATTGCACTGTTATTGCAGTGTTACCAAACTGAGTTTCTGTGGCTTTAATAAGATGGTTATATATTCGAAGTGCACTGTGATCCTCTTGAGGCTTCAAAGAGCAAGTTATATAGAGATGAATGCTCTCCAGGCCTAGTCCTTCTCAACTTTATTTGGTGTGAAGATAAAAAAGAAGGATGTTTTCAATTATAAGTAAGAGAGATCTCAAACCAGACTAGCCAGAATGCTACAAAAGAGAAATTAGTTCACATATTAAAAAGCCCAGAAGTCAGAGGGTCCACGAGATTGGTTAATGATGAGATTGGTTAATGAGATTAGATAATGATCAGTGGCTAATGATGTTATCAATTCTCTCCATCTCCCACTGTTAGTTTTATTCTCAAGCTGGTTATAAGATGAGTTTGGCAGTTCCAGAGCTTGTGTGCCCATAAAACACAGATGACAGACTACTCTCTTCTGTGGATCTCTCTTAGGAGTAAGAAACTGTGTCCGAAAGGCTCCCCTGGGAGGCTCTATATCTCATTTCTGAGTCATCACTGGCAAAAGGAATGGGACTACCCACTGCTGGAGCTGGGGAGGCATCAGTTATCCCCATGTTATCATGGGTAACACTTTCACAAAATTGGATTTTGATATAAAAGAAGGAAGAAAATGGATGCTGAATAAGGAACCAAGACAAGCCTCTCTGATAGCTATATCTGCAAGTAGCTTAATTAAAAGTGCCTCTAAAACTATTATTGAAATAAAAACAAGAAGCTTGAGCTTCCCTGGTAGCTCAGTGGTGGAGAGTTCGACTGCCAATGCAGGAGACACAGTTTCAATCCCTGATCCAGGAAGATCCCACATGCTGCGGAGTAACTAAGCCCATGAACCACAACTGTTGAGCCTGTGCTCTAGAGCCTTGGAGCTGCAGCTATTGAGCCCATGTGCTGCAACTACTGAAGCCCGTGTGCCCTAGAGTCCGAGTTCCACAACAAGAGAAGTCACCGCAACAAGAAGCCTGCTCACCTCAACTAGAGAGTAGCCCCTACTCCCTGCAACTAGAGAAGAGCCTGCAGCAGCAGTGAAAACAGAGAATAGCAATAAATAAATAAATAAACTTAAAAAAATAGAAACAAGAAGCTTCATCTTCTCAACAGATTGCCTAGATTCTTCATGAGGTTTAATATTAAGAAGAAAGAAAAAGAAAAGAAAAGTCCTTGGGGATGTATACTTTTGGAGCCCATCAACCTCAAAACTAAGAAATTTCTATCTTTAGAGTAGATATTTTGGCTCCATTTAATTGCTGGATACTCACCACTGAGAAAGCTAAGTGGATTTATGGTCAATATGAAGACGTACTAAGAGTCTAAAAAATTGTGGATCTTCTCAAACGATAAGAGAAACATTTCCTGTTTATTGTCATATATGATTTTTTCAGATCCTATGTCTACAGACCCACAAATTTTTGGATCAATGTGCAAGTACTCTACAAGTTTTTAAATAGTCTAGGGACTTTCCTGGTGGTCCAGTGGTTTAGAGTCTGTGCTCCCAACACAGAGGGCCCAGGTACAGTCCCTGGTCAGGGAATTAGATCCCACAGGACACAACAAAGATCAAAATTATGAGTGCTGCAGCTAAGATACAGCACAACCAAGTAAATAAATAAACATTAAAAAAATAGTCTAACATCTTGCTACTCAAAATATATTCCTTGGACCAGTAGCATCAGAGGCATCTGGGAGCCTGTTTGAAATGCAAAATCTTAGGCCCATCCCCAAACCTACAGAATCTACATTTTAACAAGATTCCCAGGAGATTCATAAGCACATTAAAGTTTGAGAAGCACTAACCCCATGCTGGGCCTGGGGTGAAATTCCCAGTATGTAGCTCTACTAATGTAAAAAGGGTTCTACTGAAAGAATTTCCTTTAAGGATCTTTCATTCCTAAAGGAGATTAACGTAATATATGCAGATGTAGGCTCAGGGTTGAAGACTTGAGACAAACCCACCCTTAGAGGGCAAATGCAGAAGAGTCCAAAAAGGAGATAGAGGTGTTGAAAAGGGTAGAAGGGAAATGAATATTTATAGATATCGAGGGAAAAGGATGCTTCAAAACAGACTGCATTGAAAGTTATAGAGAAGTCAAGAAGGGGACAGTGAGAACTGATGATTAGATGATTATCTGTGACTGTAAGAATGCAATACTGTGGAGTGGTGGGAATTGGATGTTATGGAGACAGACTAGACAAAGCTATAGCAACACAGAGGTAGTTCTTTAGTGTTTACAAGATCCAGAGCACGAGAATCAGGTTGTCCAAGTATGAATACTTATTTCAACCTTTAAAAATATTGCAACTTTGGGAAAATTGTTTAATCCTTCTGTCCCAATCAAATAGGGAAAATAGGGACTTCCCTGGTGGCACAGTGATGAAGAATACATCTTCTAGTGCCAGGGATTTGGTTCAATTCCTGCTTGGGGAACTACGATCATACATGCTATCATGGGGCAACTAAGCTCTCACACCACAACTAGAGAGAAGCCTGTACACTGCAATGAAGATCCTGTATGCCACAACCAAGACCTAGTGCAGCTAAAAGTAAAAAATAGGATAAAATATTTTAAATAATGGGCTTCCTTTTAGTCCAGTGGGTAAGGACACCGCCTTGCAGTGCAAGGGGCACCAGTTCGATCTCTGGCCTGGGAAGATCCCACGTGCTATGGAGCGGCTGGACAGATGTGTCCAACTACCGAGCCGGAACTCTGGAGCGCATGCTCTGGTGCTCTGTGATGAAAGAGGCCACTGCGATGGGAGGCCCACACAGGCCAAAGAACAAAGATAAATTATTGAAATACCAATAGAAGTGGCCAAAAAAAAAAAAGTGGAAGAAAAAAAATTTTAAATAAAGATAATATAAAAATGATTACATCATAAGTTGTTATAAGGGCAAAGACCCTATCTCATAGGAAGTGTTCACTAGAGATTAGCTGTTATTAAAATCATGGTAAAAATAAAGTTCAAGGAGACCTACTATAAGGTATATACAGTCAGTCCCTTTGCTCCTGATACCCAGCAGAGACACATACAGAATATGAAATCTAGCAACTACAAAAATGAAAAAACTCAAAGGGGGAAAGGAGCCCCTAGAAAGTGCAGAAGAGTCCAAAAAGGAGATAGAGGTGTTGAAAAGGGTAGAAGGGAAATGAATATTGATAGATATCGAGGGAAAAGGATGCTTCAAAACAGACTGCACTGAAAGTTATAGAGAAGTCAAGAAGGGGACAGTGAGAACTGATGATTAGATGATTATCTGTGACTGTAAGAATGCAATACTGTGGAGTGGTGGGAATTGGATGTTATGGAGACAGACTAGACAAAGCTATAGCAACACAGAGGTAGTTCTTTAGTGTTTACAAGATCCAGAGCACGAGAATCAGGTTGTCCAAGTATGAATACTTATTTCAACCTTTAAAAATATTGCAACTTTGGGAAAATTGTTTAATCCTTCTGTCCCAATCAAATAGGGAAAATAGGGACTTCCCTGGTGGCACAGTGATGAAGAATACATCTTCTAGTGCCAGGGATTTGGTTCAATTCCTGCTTGGGGAACTATGATCATACATGCTATCATGGGGCAACTAAGCTCTCACACCACAACTAGAGAGAAGCCTGTACACTGCAATGAAGATCCTGTATGCCACAACCAAGACCTAGTGCAGCTAAAAGTAAAAAATAGGATAAAATATTTTAAATAATGGGCTTCCTTTTAGTCCAGTGGGTAAGGACACCGCCTTGCAGTGCAAGGGGCACCAGTTCGATCTCTGGCCTGGGAAGATCCCACGTGCTATGGAGCGGCTGGACAGATGTGTCCAACTACCGAGCCGGAACTCTGGAGCGCATGCTCTGGTGCTCTGTGATGAAAGAGGCCACTGCGATGGGAGGCCCACACAGGCCAAAGAACAAAGATAAATTATTGAAATACCAATAGAAGTGGCCAAAAAAAAAAAAGTGGAAGAAAAAAAATTTTAAATAAAGATAATATAAAAATGATTACATCATAAGTTGTTATAAGGGCAAAGACCCTATCTCATAGGAAGTGTTCACTAGAGATTAGCTGTTATTAAAATCATGGTAAAAATAAAGTTCAAGGAGACCTACTATAAGGTATATACAGTCAGTCCCTTTGCTCCTGATACCCAGCAGAGACACATACAGAATATGAAATCTAGCAACTACAAAGTACTATAACCCATATCATTTCATCTTTGCACTTGAGGAACCAAGAAATGAATATCATGGACTCAGACAACAAAATTCTTGCTCATCCACCATCTCTGTTCCATTAATATCCAAGTATCACGATTCCATGTAAACTCATGGACATGAAAGATGCCAGAAGAATGTCTGATCCTTTCTTCTGATCATACAAAAGTCTAGATATTTGGACATGTGTTTAATGGTACACAGTGGGAAGACTCAAGATTAAAATTTGCTTGGAGTCATTTATATGAACGCTGGCACTATTTCCACCAAATATGGACTCAGGGCAATATGGAAGCCAACGCATGGCTGGTGTCCAGTAAATATCCCCCTGTTAATTTTTTTTAATGATAATAAGGCTAAAGTTACAGACTGAAGTTTGTTCCTATGGTTTGATCATTTGGGCAAGCACAGTATGTTCAGAGGCTTATCTACCCCACAGTTAGCACACTCCCCTTCTTGGCATTTCTCTCATTTCCTCGAAAAGCCTTTTCTAGAGAAACTTTAGATCAGAAGCCAAAGAAAATGCAGCTCAATTTGCCCTGCTCCCCACGGAGCTCCCAATGACTGAAGGCTTTCATTCGCTTCTCTCCCACATTAATCCTGGCTGTGCCTAAGCCACCATCGGTGTTGCCCTAGGTTTCACGGTGAGAAAGCAGTGGATTTGCTGGGCTGGGCTGGCCTGGACTAAGTTAGAAGGCTGCTGCTTAATTTTCATGGGCATTTGTTTCCCTTTTCTTTTATGAAGTTTTTTTTAAATAATTTTCTTTATTTATTTTGGAGCTGTGCTGGGTCTTCATTGTTGCGTGGGTTTTCCTCTAATTGAGAAGAGTGGGGGCTACTCTTCAGTTGTGGTGCACTGGCTTCTCATTGCTGTGACTTCTCTTCCATAGCACGAACTCGAGGGAGGGGCTCAGGAGTTGTGGTTCATGAGCACTAGAGTACAGGCTCAGTAGTTGCGGTGCACGGGCTTAGCTAGCGCCCTCCCCTATGTGGTACTATAAGGTATATACAGTCAGTCCCTTTGCTCCTGATACCCAGCAGAGACACATACAGAATATGAAATCTAGCAACTACAAAGTACTATAACCCATATCATTTCATTTTGCACTTGAGGAACCAAGAAATGAATATCATGGACTCAGACAACAAAATTCTTGCTCATCCACCATCTCTGTTCCATTAATATCCAAGTATCACGATTCCATGTAAACTCATGGACATGAAAGATGCCAGAAGAATGTCTGATCCTTTCTTCTGATCATACAAAAGTCTAGATATTTGGACATGTGTTTAATGGTACACAGTGGGAAGACTCAAGATTAAAATTTGCTTGGAGTCATTTATATGAACGCTGGCACTATTTCCACCAAATATGGACTCAGGGCAATATGGAAGCCAACGCATGGCTGGTGTCCAGTAAATATCCCCCTGTTAATTTTTTTTTAATGATAATAAGGCTAAAGTTACAGACTGAAGTTTGTTCCTATGGTTTGATCATTTGGGCAAGCACAGTATGTTCAGAGGCTTATCTACCCCACAGTTAGCACACTCCCCTTCTTGGCATTTCTCTCATTTCCTCGAAAAGCCTTTTCTAGAGAAACTTTAGATCAGAAGCCAAAGAAAATGCAGCTCAATTTGCCCTGCTCCCCACGGAGCTCCCAATGACTGAAGGCTTTCATTCGCTTCTCTCCCACATTAATCCTGGCTGTGCCTAAGCCACCATCGGTGTTGCCCTAGGTTTCACGGTGAGAAAGCAGTGGATTTGCTGGGCTGGGCTGGCCTGGACTAAGTTAGAAGGCTGCTGCTTAATTTTCATGGGCATTTGTTTCCCTTTTCTTTTATGAAGTTTTTTTTAAATAATTTTCTTTATTTATTTTGGAGCTGTGCTGGGTCTTCATTGTTGCGTGGGTTTTCCTCTAATTGAGAAGAGTGGGGGCTACTCTTCAGTTGTGGTGCACTGGCTTCTCATTGCTGTGACTTCTCTTCCATAGCACGAACTCGAGGGTACGGGGGCTCAGGAGTTGTGGTTCATGAGCACTAGAGTACAGGCTCAGTAGTTGCGGTGCACGGGCTTAGCTGCTCCATAGCACAGGGAATCTTCCCCGATTCAGGGACCAAACCCATGTCTCCTGCATTGGCAGGTGAATTCTTTACCAGTAGCCCTGCTTTTCTTGTTTGATGTTGTAGTTGTTCTGTTTTATTGCACTCTGTTGATGAAAAATATAAGTAAATTTACATAAAGATATGGCTATGTCTACAAGTGTAAGATCCACAAATATATAATCCCCCACATTTTACCTTCTCCTGCCCCTTTGCCCTTTCATCTGTTGGGTTTTTTCTGTCAACTTTTCCTCCCATATCCATGGTTTTTAGAATATTTCATGTTTCTCCTGCCCTCAGTCCTATCCCTACTGTCGATGCTCTGAACATATGACCCTGTCTCCTGCTTCACAGAGACATTTGAGGCTTCTAGGCGAGAATTCTTTGGGCTCTGACCATCTGCTCCAATTTCTACACATCCCTATTTAACTTCCTTTCTCCAGTCTCTTCACATCCTATTTTCAGAATCTTACTTCTACCTTTACTCTTGGTCTCTTCTGTAGCAGGCTACAGAAGTAGTGGTAGGCTATGGAAGTCACCTAAAAAGAAATGTCTATGTCTTACTATGTAAAAGTATGAATGCTATCTTATTTGAAAAAAAAAAAAAAAAAAGATGTTCAAAGATCTAATTAGAGAAATGAGGAGATCATTTTGGATGATTCAAAGTGCACCCCAAATTCAATAACAAGTGTCCTTGTAAGATGTGGGGGAACAAACACTGAGATAAGGTGATTTGAGGGGGAAAGCAGTGGTTGCTGGGCTGGGCTGGCCTGGACTAAGTTAGAAGGCTGCTGCTTAATTTTCATGGGCATTTGTTTCCCTTTTCTTTTATGAAGTTTTTTTTAAATAATTTTCTTTATTTATTTTGGAGCTGTGCTGGGTCTTCATTGTTGCGTGGGTTTTCCTCTAATTGAGAAGAGTGGGGGCTACTCTTCAGTTGTGGTGCACTGGCTTCTCATTGCTGTGACTTCTCTTCCATAGCACGAACTCGAGGGTACGGGGGCTCAGGAGTTGTGGTTCATGAGCACTAGAGTACAGGCTCAGTAGTTGCGGTTCACGGGCTTAGCTGCTCCATAGCACAGGGAATCTTCCCCGATTCAGGGACCAAACCCATGTCTCCTGCATTGGCAGGTGAATTCTTTACCAGTAGCCCTGCTTTTCTTGTTTGATGTTGTAGTTGTTCTGTTTTATTGCACTCTGTTGATGAAAAATATAAGTAAATTTACATAAAGATATGGCTATGTCTACAAGTGTAAGATCCACAAATATATAATCCCCCACATTTTACCTTCTCCTGCCCCTTTGCCCTTTCATCTGTTGGGTTTTTTCTGTCAACTTTTCCTCCCATATCCATGGTTTTTAGAATATTTCATGTTTCTCCTGCCCTCAGTCCTATCCCTACTGTCGATGCTCTGAACATATGACCCTGTCTCCTGCTTCACAGAGACATTTGAGGCTTCTAGGCGAGAATTCTTTGGGCTCTGACCATCTGCTCCAATTTCTACACATCCCTATTTAACTTCCTTTCTCCAGTCTCTTCACATCCTATTTTCAGAATCTTACTTCTACCTTTACTCTTGGTCTCTTCTGTAGCAGGCTACAGAAGTAGTGGTAGGCTATGGAAGTCACCTAAAAAGAAATGTCTATGTCTTACTATGTAAAAGTATGAATGCTATCTTATTTGAAAAAAAAAAAAAAAAAAGATGTTCAAAGATCTAATTAGAGAAATGAGGAGATCATTTTGGATGATTCAAAGTGCACCCCAAATTCAATAACAAGTGTCCTTGTAAGATGTGAAACAAACAGAGAGGAGAAGTCACAAACATCTGGAGGATAAGGTGATTTGAGGGTGGTGGCAAAGACTGAAGTGATGAGACCACAGTCAAGGAATACTAAAGAAAGCCAGATACCTCCAGAAGCTACAAGAGAGAAACTAGAGGGCACTTGACGGTGGTACAGTGGATAAGAATCCATCTGCCAATGTAGGGGACACAGGTTCAAGCCCTTGTTCAGGAAGATCCCACATGCCGTGGAGCAACTAGATCTGTGTGCAACTACTGAGCCTGCACTCTAGAGCTCACGAGTTGCAACTACAGAGCCCATGCACCTAGAGCCTGTGCTCCGCAACAAGAAAAAAACACTGAAACGAGAAGCCCACACAGGGCACAATCAAAAGGAGGAGATGGGAAATATAAAAAGGAATAAGCCAGGACTTCCCTGGTGGTCCAGTGGATAAGAATCTGCCATACAGTTCAGGGGACTCAGGCTCAATTCCTGGTCAAAGAACTAAAACCCCACATGCAGCTGGGCAACTAAGTCCACAGGTAACTAAGCCTGTGAGCCATAACTACTGAGCCCACATGCTACAACTACAGAGTCCATGCCTCAAAGCAGAAGATTCTGCATGATGCAACAAAGATTCCATGTTTCCGTCCCAACTAAGACCTGAGGCAGCCAAATAAATAAATATATTTATTTATAAGCCAAGAAGGATCGTTATGACAATGACTCCTTTGGGGTAAGACTGCTCCTGTATCTTGGGAGTGTCTCTTTAACAGAAAGATCTGTCTACTTAAGCTGTGACTTGTCCGTTGTTTCAAATATTTTAATCTGTTGTTCCAAATGTTTCTTGCAGTGAGACAAGAACCAAGAGTGAGAATAAACTGACCTGACACTTATAACCAGGAAAATAAAGATAATTTCTCCCTCACGGGCCAAGATGGGGCAGCTTTGCTAGCAGCACCTTTAAGACTGGTTGGGTTCCTTCATGCAGAGATGTTTCCTCATCCCTGGCAGACTGAGACAGGCCTGGGACCTGGGACCCATTGCTACAGTGCTAAAAGTGTCAATAACAAGTGTCCTTGTAAGATGTGAAACAAACAGAGAGGAGAAGTCACAAACATCTGGAGGATAAGGTGATTTGAGGGTGGTGGCAAAGACTGAAGTGATGAGACCACAGTCAAGGAATACTAAAGAAAGCCAGATACCTCCAGAAGCTACAAGAGAGAAACTAGAGGGCACTTGACGGTGGTACAGTGGATAAGAATCCATCTGCCAATGTAGGGGACACAGGTTTAAGCCCTTGTTCAGGAAGATCCCACATGCCGTGGAGCAACTAAATCTGTGTGCAACTACTGAGCCTGCACTCTAGAGCTCACGAGTTGCAACTACAGAGCCCATGCACCTAGAGCCTGTGCTCCGCAACAAGAAAAAAACACTGAAACGAGAAGCCCACACAGGGCACAATCAAAAGGAGGAGATGGGAAATATAAAAAGGAATAAGCCAGGACTTCCCTGGTGGTCCAGTGGATAAGAATCTGCCATACAGTTCAGGGGACTCAGGCTCAATTCCTGGTCAAAGAACTAAAACCCCACATGCAGCTGGGCAACTAAGTCCACAGGTAACTAAGCCTGTGAGCCATAACTACTGAGCCCACATGCTACAACTACAGAGTCCATGCCTCAAAGCAGAAGATTCTGCATGATGCAACAAAGATTCCATGTTTCCGTCCCAACTAAGACCTGAGGCAGCCAAATAAATAAATATATTTATTTATAAGCCAAGAAGGATCGTTATGACAATGACTCCTTTGGGGTAAGACTGCTCCTGTATCTTGGGAGTGTCTCTTTAACAGAAAGATCTGTCTACTTAAGCTGTGACTTGTCCGTTGTTTCAAATATTTTAATCTGTTGTTCCAAATGTTTCTTGCAGTGAGACAAGAACCAAGAGTGAGAATAAACTGACCTGACACTTATAACCAGGAAAATAAAGATAATTTCTCCCTCATGGGCCAAGATGGGGCAGCTTTGCTAGCAGCACCTTTAAGACTGGTTGGGTTCCTTCATGCAGAGATGTTTCCTCATCCCTGGCAGACTGAGACAGGCCTGGGACCTGGGACCCATTGCTACAGTGCTAAAAGGCTTGCAGCTGGACACACCTTTCCTTGAGCTACAAAATACAAAGAAGCCATATGGGACTGAAAATATATGCGTGCATGACTTGGGGCAGTGCTGTATCAAAAGATACAAAAAGACAAAAAATAAAAAACACCCTAGAGCCATTTCTGGAGAAGGAAATGGCAACCTCCAGTATTCATGCCTGGAGAATCCCACGGACAGAGCAGCCTGGCAGGCTACAGTTCACGGAGTCGCAAGAGTTAGACACAATTTAGCAGCTAAACCACCACTGCCATTTCTGAAGAGATGGGAGCAAAAACTGGTGCTGGGAGGAAAAGCAGACACCACACATGCTCCCTTGTACACAGTGCCTCAAAGGGGTGGACAAACCACCTAAGCTGCCCCTCTGGTCACACTGCTGGTCACATCCCTACCTCACCCCATATACAGAATGAGATTGCCCTCCCAAACCACTTGGAACTCGTTCATTAAACGAGGTGAGAGTATGGGTGTGACCAAATGTTTGGGCAGCATACTAGTCTGAAAGCCTCAATCAGAGGCTGGCCATGAGGAGAGGTAGCAGACCCTATAGGTCACTGGGCACCTCAGTCACTGAGGAACACACCTGTTCTCTGTCTCAAAACGCACAGCATAAATCTGTGGAGTGTGAATGAACCATAGAGGCCTGAATCACATCCATCAGACACACTTCCTGCCGCCACAGTGCAGGCTTTCATTGTGGAACAAGGTGTGCCATTTGTGTTGAGCAAGGGCAAACACCCAGGATTAACCAACAAATAAATAAAAATAATATTCCTCTTGTATTACTATTAAAGCACTATTTGCCACCAAAAAACCCCCACCAAAATACCCAGAATCATTTAAAACTCATTTTATCTCCTAACCTCCCACATCTAATGGATCACCTGGTCCTGTCGTTCTAGCTCTGTAACATCTCTCACATCTTCATCTTTTTTCTTGGCCAGCTGACATATGAGATCTTCCTCTCCCAGGAATCGAACACGTACCCCCTATGGTGGAAGCATGGAACCCTAGCCACCTTCATGCAGAGATGTTTCCTCATCCCTGGCAGACTGAGACAGGCCTGGGACCTGGGACCCATTGCTACAGTGCTAAAAGGCTTGCAGCTGGACACACCTTTCCTTGAGCTACAAAATACAAAGAAGCCATATGGGACTGAAAATATACGTGCATGACTTGGGGCAGTGCTGTATCAAAAGATACAAAAAGACAAAAAATAAAAAACACCCTAGAGCCATTTCTGGAGAAGGAAATGGCAACCTCCAGTATTCATGCCTGGAGAATCCCACGGACAGAGCAGCCTGGCAGGCTACAGTTCACGGAGTCGCAAGAGTTAGACACAATTTAGCAGCTAAACCACCACTGCCATTTCTGAAGAGATGGGAGCAAAAACTGGTGCTGGGAGGAAAAGCAGACACCACACATGCTCCCTTGTACACAGTGCCTCAAAGGGGTGGACAAACCACCTAAGCTGCCCCTCTGGTCACACTGCTGGTCACATCCCTACCTCACCCCATATACAGAATGAGCTTGCCCTCCCAAACCACTTGGAACTCGTTCATTAAACGAGGTGAGAGTATGGGTGTGACCAAATGTTTGGGCAGCATACTAGTCTGAAAGCCTCAATCAGAGGCTGGCCATGAGGAGAGGTAGCAGACCCTATAGGTCACTGGGCACCTCAGTCACTGAGGAACACACCTGTTCTCTGTCTCAAAACGCACAGCATAAATCTGTGGAGTGTGAATGAACCATAGAGGCCTGAATCACATCCATCAGACACACTTCCTGCCGCCACAGTGCAGGCTTTCATTGTGGAACAAGGTGTGCCATTTGTGTTGAGCAAGGGCAAACACCCAGGATTAACCAACAAATAAATAAAAATAATATTCCTCTTGTATTACTATTAAAGCACTATTTGCCACCAAAAACCCCCCACCAAAATACCCAGAATCATTTAAAACTCATTTTATCTCCTAACCTCCCACATCTAATGGATCACCTGGTCCTGTCGTTCTAGCTCTGTAACATCTCTCACATCTTCATCTTTTTTTTTCTTGGCCAGCTGACATATGAGATCTTCCTCTCCCAGGAATCGAACCAGTACCCCCTATGGTGGAAGCATGGAACCCTAGCCACTGGACAGCCAAGGAAGTCTCGTATCTTTATGGCCAAAGCCATAAATGGTTTAAGCTGTCATCATTTCCACCAGGACTCTTGTTAGAGTCACCTAACCCATTTAGAAAGCAAGACTACCTCAAGTCTTATTATAAAACCTCATTTTCTTACTGTAAAACTGATCACATCAACCCCACACCTAAAACTCTTTGGGGGTTCCTGACTACCAGATAAACTCTACTGAAATATGGCAACAAAGCCCAACACAATCTAGCTTCTAATTAGCTCTCATTTTATGTCTCTCCTCTCTTACTGTACCCCCAAGGACCCTGGGACTGAAACAAACACCAAACACCCAAGCACCCAGTCTCCAAACACTAAACACCCAATCTCCAAACACCCAAGCCCCTTCACCCCTCCACACCTTTGCTCACACTTGTTCCTCTGTCCAGAAGGCGCTTGCTCTTCCTTGTGAATATTTCAGTCCATCTCAGGAAATTCTTCAAAGGTGACCTCCTCTATTAAGTCTTCTTGATACCCTTTCTCCCATGTGTTGGGGCCTTAATTGCATACTGTACACAAGTCAATCATAGTCTTGATAGACTCTATTACATTTATGAGCTTCCATGTTTGTCCCCCTGGCACCAAATCATTAGATCACTTACAATGCTAAACACAGAGGAGGCGTTCAAAAAATAAAAAAGGAAACTGCTAGCTAAATATGTCAATGAGTGGATAAAAACGTGAATCCCCTTTGCTCTCTTAAACGCATGCTGAGCATGCTGGAATGAACCTTGCATCTCTTCCTAATGCACCAAATTTACACAATAGGAAGTCATTTAAAACATTAAAGCAAGCAAGGACTTTTTAGGAATCGTAGTATAAAGGTCGCTTTAATACTGAAGGTAAAGTATTCAAAGAAAGTTTGAATATACCTTGAATCAGTTTGGGCTGGTCATCCTCAGAGCAGATGAATTCAGAGTTCATGTTCATGTACCATACCACTGAGGGTACTTTAGTGTAAAATTTCAGAAGTCATGCTAGAGGATTGTATGTATTGTAAGAAATAAAGTGGAACTCACAATATAGCTATTACTAGTTGTGAGGTTGGGAATCTGCAAAAGAGAAGAGCATAACCACGGCCAGCAAGACAGGAAGATTTGGATCTGTACTCAAAATAGATCCCAAGACCATTCTTTACCTATGTATATATGGACTTCCCTGCGGCTCAGATGGTAAAGAATCTGCCTGCGATGCAGGAGACGCAGGTTTGATCCCTGGGTCTGGAAGATCTCCTGGAGAAGGGAATGGCAACCCACTCCAGTATTCTTGGCTAGAGAATATCATGAACAGAAGAGCCTGGTGGGCTACAGTCCATGGGGTCTCAAAGAGTCTGACATGACTGAGTAACTAATACATATATATATATATATATATATATATATATATAATATACATATAACATTTTTATATATGATATATATATATAAATTTGTATATATAATACAGATTACATATATTTCACTTTTTATATGTAATATACATATAACATATATATATATAAGAATTTTATGCTGAATATGTGTGTATATATTCTTTTAGCTATCAAATTCTATGGCATTTGAGGTGTAGCTCAAATTACAACCATATGACCCCCCAACTTTTTGTAAATACTAACATTTTTATATCTCTGATTTCAGACCAAATTTAGAAAGTCAGTGATGACAATTCAGAGATTTGGGTTTATTCTGGGAACTTGAGTGTTGTCTGCATTCTTGCTTGTAAGCTATAGATAATCATCATACAAACTAAGACATGCTGGAATGAACTTGCATCTCTATCCTTTCTCTTAAACATGCTGAGCATGCTGGAATGAACTTGCATCTCTTCCTAATGCACCAAATTTACACAATAGGAAGTCATTTAAAACATTAAAGCAAGCAAGGACTTTTTAGGAATCGTAGTATAAAGGTCGCTTTAATACTGAAGGTAAAGTATTCAAAGAAAGTTTGAATATACCTTGAATCAGTTTGGGCTGGTCATCCTCAGAGCAGATGAATTCAGAGTTCATGTTCATGTACCATACCACTGAGGGTACTTTAGTGTAAAATTTCAGAAGTCATGCTAGAGGATTGTATGTATTGTAAGAAATAAAGTGGAACTCACAATATAGCTATTACTAGCTGTGAGGTTGGGAATCTGCAAAAGAGAAGAGCATAACCACGGCCAGCAAGACAGGAAGATTTGGATCTGTACTCAAAATAGATCCCAAGACCATTCTTTACCTATGTATATATGGACTTCCCTGCGGCTCAGATGGTAAAGAATCTGCCTGCGATGCAGGAGACGCAGGTTTGATCCCTGGGTCTGAAAGATCTCCTGGAGAAGGGAATGGCAACCCACTCCAGTATTCTTGGCTAGAGAATATCATGAACAGAAGAGCCTGGTGGGCTACAGTCCATGGGGTCTCAAAGAGTCTGACATGACTGAGTAACTAATACATATATATATATATATATATATATATATATAATATACATATAACATTTTTATATATGATATATATATATAAATTTGTATATATAATACAGATTACATATATTTCACTTTTTATATGTAATATACATATAACATATATATATATAAGAATTTTATGCTGAATATGTGTGTATATATTCTTTTAGCTATCAAATTCTATGGCATTTGAGGTGTAGCTCAAATTACAACCATATGACCCCCCAACTTTTTGTAAATACTAACATTTTTATATCTCTGATTTCAGACCAAATTTAGAAAGTCAGTGATGACAATTCAGAGATTTGGGTTTATTCTGGGAACTTGAGTGTTGTCTGCATTCTTGCTTGTAAGCTATAGATAATCATCATACAAACTAAGGAACAAATTGAGCCCTAAAGTTTCTGAAAAGCCTGAGTTGAAATAGAGATTAAGTACATTTTTAAAGTAGTTGAGTATGTTTGTACAGCACATAATACTTTTAAGAAAAAAAAAATGTTGGGCTTCTCTGGTGGTCCAGTGGGTAAGGACACTGCCTTGCAGTGCAAGGGGTTCTGGTTTGATCCCTGGCCTGTGAAGATCCCACGTGCCGCGGAGTGGCTGGACCGATGTGTCCAATTACTGAGCCAGAGCTCTGGAGTGCATGCACCTAGAGCCAGTGCTCTGCAGCAAGAGAGGCCACTGCAATGAGAGGCCCACACAGGTCAAAGAACAAAGATAAATAAATGAAAGATCAATAGCAGTTGCCAAAAAAAAAAAAAAAAAAAGATTAAAAAAAATTGTTAAGGTTTATCTATTTCAGAAACTTTTTGAAAGTTTTTTTTTTTTTTTGCTACAAGAAAAAACAACTTTAGCAGCAGTAGACCAATTATAGATTCTCTTCCTGCCACCTTAGAATCTATTCAGAGACCAATTTATGCATAAGAGGATGTGCATATGTATACATTTAGTGTGTGTCAGTAATCCTGAATACTAGCAAGTAACACTGTTGCTTTATGACACTTCTTCAACCATCAGTAAATAACTAAGTGGCCACAAGAATTCAGGAACAAAACCAATCCAACAGAGAGGGTGGAGGCAGTTGAAAAATTTTAAGTTGCTCAAAAAACTATCTTGGGTTGATGCAAGAGGAAAATCTGAGGGCATTTTCTTAAAAAGAAAAAAATGAAAGGAAACAGAGCATGCGACTTCAGAGCTCAGTTTGTGCCTAATCTCTTTGTGTGGGATTTTTTCATTCCAACATGTACCTCCCAGGACAAGCACAACAGCAATCTCTAAATCATGTTCATCTTCTGAGGATAATATGTAATAAACACAGCCTTCCTTAAGGAGACATGTGGGTCAGGGCAAAACACAGTGTGTATCTCTCCCATCCTGCAGATCTAAAATATTTATACAGATAATATCTAGTGAAAATTGACACTGACTGCCACCTTGCTGGGGAAAAGAAAGGATGCAGATGTAATCCAATAACACATGACTTAGGAAATGTGGAAGAAGTATAGGGACCCTGTATAACTGCTTGCACACTGTACAGACTTTATGTGCAGCTCTTTCCCTTTTTCACCAGGTATCAGGCATCACCTCTTTTGCCACTGAGAAAATTCTGGTGCCTGAACCTCATGGCATTAGTGTATGAACCCGCCCATTGTCAAGTACCTGTTAGAGCAACACCCAAAACTATTTTTGTGGTAAATATATCATGTAAAGGATCCCTCAGACTTCTCTTCCTATTCCAGTCAACATGCTTGAGTGACAAACTGTAGTTGACTCAAGGCACTTCCCTGGAGATCCAGCGGTTATAACTCTACACTGTCAATACAGAGGGTGTGGGTATGATCCCTAGTCAGAGAACTAAGAAGAACCCATGTGCCACATGGTGTGGCCAAAAATAAAAATACTAAACCAAATGTTGTTGTTGTTATGACCCCATGCACTGTAGCCCCGACAGGCAAGAATACTGGAGTGGGTTGCCGTTTCCTTTTCCAGGGATCTTCCCAATCCATGATTTCTGCATAAGAGGATGTGCATATGTATACATTTAGTGTGTGTCAGTAATCCTGAATACTAGCAAGTAACACTGTTGCTTTATGACACTTCTTCAACCATCAGTAAATAACTAAGTGGCCACAAGAATTCAGGAACAAAACCAATCCAACAGAGAGGGTGGAGGCAGTTGAAAAATTTTAAGTTGCTCAAAAAACTATCTTGGGTTGATGCAAGAGGAAAATCTGCGGGCGTTTTCTTAAAAGAAAAAATGAAAGGAAACAGAGCATGCGACTTCAGAGCTCAGTTTGTGCCTAATCTCTTTGTGTGGGATTTTTTCATTCCAACATGTACCTCCCAGGACAAGCACAACAGCAATCTCTAAATCATGTTCATCTTCTGAGGATAATATGTAATAAACACAGCCTTCCTTAAGGAGACATGTGGGTCAGGGCAAAACACAGTGTGTATCTCTCCCGTCCTGCAGATCTAAAATATTTATACAGATAATATCTAGTGAAAATTGACACTGACTGCCACCTTGCTGGGGAAAAGAAAGGATGCAGATGTAATCCAATAACACATGACTTAGGAAATGTGGAAGAAGTATAGGGACCCTGTATAACTGCTTGCACACTGTACAGACTTTATGTGCAGCTCTTTCCCTTTTTCACCAGGTATCAGGCATCACCTCTTTTGCCACTGAGAAAATTCTGGTGCCTGAACCTCATGGCATTAGTGTATGAACCCGCCCATTGTCAAGTACCTGTTAGAGCAACACCCAAAACTATTTTTGTGGTAAATATATCATGTAAAGGATCCCTCAGACTTCTCTTCCTATTCCAGTCAACATGCTTGAGTGACAAACTGTAGTTGACTCAAGGCACTTCCCTGGAGACCCAGCGGTTATAACTCTACACTGTCAATACAGAGGGTGTGGGTATGATCCCTAGTCAGAGAACTAAGAAGAACCCATGTGCCACATGGTGTGGCCAAAAATAAAAATACTAAACCAAATGTTGTTGTTGTTATGACCCCATGCACTGTAGCCCGACAGGCTCTTCTGTCCATGGAATTTCTCAGGCAAGAATACTGGAGTGGGTTGCCGTTTCCTTTTCCAGGGGATCTTCCCAATCCATGGATTGAACCCATATCTCCTGCATTGGCAAGCAGCTTCTTTACTATTGGGCCACCAGAGAAGTCCAGTAAACAAAGTGTTAGTTTAAAAAAATCTATTAGATTCAGACAGATGAATATATCGTAGACAACATTGTCTCTGAAAAAAAAGTATTTAAATATCAAATAACAATCTTTTGTAGATTGTTTTTTTTAAAAAGGAATTAGTCGTTCAGTCATGTCTGACTCTTACAACACCATGGACTATAGGCTCCTCTGTTCACAGGATTCTCCAGGCAAAAATACTGGAGTGGGTAGCCATTCCCTTCTCCAGGGGATCTTCCTGACCCAGGGGTTGAAATCTGCATTACAGATTCTTTACCCTCTAAGCATTCAGAGGAGCTTTCTTTTTTATCTTTTTAAATGCTTTTCCAAGTATTTTCAGAGCCAAAAAGAAGGGAACAAAATATGACTATTGCGCTCTCCCTCAGAGGAGAGACAAGGTACGGATAGAAACCTCCATTCCCAGCCACGAGGTGTTTATAGCAGCCCTTCTATAATCCCTGGAAATCCTCTCTATGTGGTCTGAATTTGAAGCTTTAAGGTAAGTGCTGGAAAAAATGCAGCTCTTTTCTCAATAAAATGACCCGTTATTCTGTGCAAAGAAAGGAGGTGTTTCTCTGAGACCACCATTACACCTGCTATGCTTGAAATCAGCCATCCCCACCACGCCTTCCCCATATGAACCCGCCCATTGTCAAGTACCTGTTAGAGCAACACCCAAAACTATTTTTGTGGTAAATATATCATGTAAAGGATCCCTCAGACTTCTCTTCCTATTCCAGTCAACATGCTTGAGTGACAAACTGTAGTTGACTCAAGGCACTTCCCTGGAGATCCAGCGGTTATAACTCTACACTGTCAATACAGAGGGTGTGGGTATGATCCCTAGTCAGAGAACTAAGAAGAACCCATGTGCCACATGGTGTGGCCAAAAATAAAAATACTAAACCAAATGTTGTTGTTGTTATGACCCCATGCACTGTAGCCCGACAGGCTCTTCTGTCCATGGAATTTCTCAGGCAAGAATACTGGAGTGGGTTGCCGTTTCCTTTTCCAGGGGATCTTCCCAATCCATGGATTGAACCCATATCTCCTGCATTGGCAAGCAGCTTCTTTACTATTGGGCCACCAGAGAAGTCCAGTAAACAAAGTGTTAGTTTAAAAAAATCTATTAGATTCAGACAGATGAATATATCGTAGACAACATTGTCTCTGAAAAAAAAGTATTTAAATATCAAATAACAATCTTTTGTAGATTGTTTTTTTTTTTTTTTAAAAAAAAGGAATTAGTCGTTCAGTCATGTCTGACTCTTACAACACCATGGACTATAGGCTCCTCTGTTCACAGGATTCTCCAGGCAAAAATACTGGAGTGGGTAGCCATTCCCTTCTCCAGGGGATCTTCCTGACCCAGGGGTTGAAATCTGCATTACAGATTCTTTACCCTCTAAGCATTCAGAGGAGCTTTCTTTTTTATCTTTTTAAATGCTTTTCCAAGTATTTTCAGAGCCAAAAAGAAGGGAACAAAATATGACTATTGCGCTCTCCCTCAGAGGAGAGACAAGGTACGGATAGAAACCTCCATTCCCAGCCACGAGGTGTTTATAGCAGCCCTTCTATAATCCCTGGAAATCCTCTCTATGTGGTCTGAATTTGAAGCTTTAAGGTAAGTGCTGGAAAAAATGCAGCTCTTTTCTCAATAAAATGACCCGTTATTCTGTGCAAAGAAAGGAGGTGTTTCTCTGAGACCACCATTACACCTGCTATGCTTTGCTGAAATACAAGCCATCCCCACCCACGCCTTCCCCCAACTCTCCACTACTCACACCTGGGAGCTGGCTAGTGAAAACATGATTGGGTTGGGTGTGGGGGAAGGGTTAAAACAAAACCATCTTGATTCCTGGGTAAATAATTCTTGCCAATGTCTATGGTTTTCTGTGTATAATTGAATTTGGGTCTAACTATGCGCAAAGTATCCAAACACTTGCGCTTTAATTGACACACACCAAAAAAAAAAAATTTTTTTTTAAAGATATTTGGCAAGGCATTTTGTTTTTAACATTAGTGCAATGCAGCCTAACAGTGTTCTTACTGTAGTCCTGCCCGAAAGTGATCACTTTTCTGTACTTTTCCTATGACAAATTTATTTTCCCTATATGCTTTTGTTGGCTAGCAGCTCTGGCATGACTTGACTGACAATGAGCCAGAAGATCTGAGTTTGGGGAAAATGCACGGCTCTCAAGGCTTGGCACATGGTAGATAAGTGCAGAGCAAATGCTCTGCGTTCAAGAAGAGCCTGTGCGTTGGCCTCATCAGCCCACCAAGGACAACAGAGACATCAGCTGGAAAACGATATACCTCACAGCCTGCAGGACAGGAATCCAGTAAAAAGGAAAACAAGTTAATGGATGTAAAAACAATTAAACAATTACTAAAGCTTCATTAGCTTGCTTAACCAAGCAACAGGTCACTATATTACCAGTTTTATTGAGCTCACATGACTGCTATCCTATACAAGAGTTGACAAAGGTCCCCTATGATGATCTGCCTTTTGTCTCTGAAGTAGGAGGGGAAGTGATCAGCTCAGAGTGAGGATGCAAGGTGCAAGGGATGAAAGATCATTTAGGAAGGTATTTTAATAACAAATTCATTAAAGAAGAATATATGTAAAGTACATAATCTGCAGTGGCAAACTGATTAAGTAGAGCATTAGCTTTTGAAGTTCATCTTAACATTCTAGCTTTTAATTATAATCACTGCACAGAAGACTGCATAATCAATGATATCACAGATGCATTAAGCATATGCCTAGAAAAGAGAACCAAAGATTTCCAGTTCAGTTGACAAAAGTGTGCCTGAACATGCACACAGATACTCATGAAATCCTTTTTTGTTTGTTTTTCATTTTTATTTCCATTTTAACCAAAAGTTGTCTTCATCAGAATCCAAATAGTTTGATGCAGCAGGTGAGTGGGTCTAGTATCTGGCATGTGATTAAGCCTATCACTAACCCAATAAGGAAGGCAATGATTTGTAAAACATTTCTGGACCACAGTTGTCCAAGAACTGCTGCTAAACACTAAAAGTTCTTCCTAGAAAAACAAAAACCCAAAAAAGATTCATAGACCTCCGATGTATCACTTAGCTCAAAGTATCCAAACACTTGCGCTTTAATTGACACACACCAAAAAAAAAAAATTTTTTTTTAAAGATATTTGGCAAGGCATTTTGTTTTTAACATTAGTGCAATGCAGCCTAACAGTGTTCTTACTGTAGTCCTGCCCGAAAGTGATCACTTTTCTGTACTTTTCCTATGACAAATTTATTTTCCCTATATGCTTTTGTTGGCTAGCAGCTCTGGCATGACTTGACTGACAATGAGCCAGAAGATCTGAGTTTGGGGAAAATGCACGGCTCTCAAGGCTTGGCACATGGTAGATAAGTGCAGAGCAAATGCTCTGCGTTCAAGAAGAGCCTGTGCGTTGGCCTCATCAGCCCACCAAGGACAACAGAGACATCAGCTGGAAAATGATATACCTCACAGCCTGCAGGACAGGAATCCAGTAAAAAGGAAAACAAGTTAATGGATGTAAAAACAATTAAACAATTACTAAAGCTTCATTAGCTTGCTTAACCAAGCAACAGGTCACTATATTACCAGTTTTATTGAGCTCACATGACTGCTATCCTATACAAGAGTTGACAAAGGTCCCCTATGATGATCTGCCTTTTGTCTCTGAAGTAGGAGGGGAAGTGATCAGCTCAGAGTGAGGATGCAAGGTGCAAGGGATGAAAGATCAATTAGGAAGGTATTTTAATAACAAGTTCATTAAAGAAGAATATATGTAAAGTACATAATCTGCAGTGGCAAACTGATTAAGTAGAGCATTAGCTTTTGAAGTTCATCTTAACATTCTAGCTTTTAATTATAATCACTGCACAGAAGACTGCATAATCAATGATATCACAGATGCATTAAGCATATGCCTAGAAAAGAGAACCAAAGATTTCCAGTTCAGTTGACAAAAGTGTGCCTGAACATGCACACAGATACTCATGAAATCCTTTTTTGTTTGTTTTTCATTTTTATTTCCATTTTAACCAAAAGTTGTCTTCATCAGAATCCAAATAGTTTGATGCAGCAGGTGAGTGGGTCTAGTATCTGGCATGTGATTAAGCCTATCACTAACCCAATAAGGAAGGCAATGATTTGTAAAACATTTCTGGACCACAGTTGTCCAAGAACTGCTGCTAAACACTAAAAGTTCTTCCTAGAAAAACAAAAACATTCACCAAATTTTAAAGAAAGTTTTAGAGTATTCATAGACCTCCACGATGTATCACTTAGCTAGTACTGACTACATAACAAACCAACCTGAAAGAAATTGCTTAAGACAATATAATTTACCTGAAAATTATTTGATGACAACTTAGGCTGGACTCAGCTGAGTAGTTCATTGGTCTTACGTGGGTTCCCTTCTACCTCTTTGGTGAGCTGTAGGTCGATTATGGGTGTTGCTATGCCTCTGGGTACTGGTTCCTCAAGGTAAGGACACCGTGGCTACATCTCATGTGGTTTATCATTCTCAAGCAAGTTGCCTGGACTAATTCTCATAGTGGAGACAGGTACCTGAGAGAGTTGAAATAATGAAGGCCTAATTTCATAATTGGTGCTACTGCTTCATTCTTCTGACTGAAGCAAGTCACAAGACCAGCCCAGATTCAGGGAGCTCTTGATGTAAGATGTTATAAAATCATATTGTGAATGTTATCATTAGAAAAAGGGATAGATAATTGAGACCAATTGATCCATCAATGTGTCATGAATACAGGCTAATAATTTTCTTCAGTGAAAATGAAGAGGGGTTAAAAAAAAACAGCAAGAGGCTATTTACTGTGACATATAAGTATACAAGTCAATAACTGACATTCCAAAAACCAAATTCCAAAACCAAGAGTATCTTTTTCCTAGTGATAAATAAGAAATCAACAATGCTTTTCTTTTCTGAAAGATAATAGGTTAGAAAATAAATATGGTTCACATAGTTTAAAGTTATCATCTTGATATCAAAACAGGATACCATGGATTTTGCATATATTGAGTATGCAATGTTAGTAACATTAGTAACATTAGTAACGTTAGAATGTTAGTAATATTGATGGACTAGAGGAGAAAAGTGACAGGGGATATTCTAAATGTCTGTGTTCATTTTTATGCCCAACTCTATGAAAGCAGTATAAGAAACCACATTTTTCCATAGATGTCATTTCTTGGGGATCCTACAGCAAATAACACTAATGTTTCCTATTTAATCAGAATGCTAGAAAGCAGTATTTCCATAAAGCACAGGAAAACTTTGGGACAACAAAAATTCCAGACAGGAATTGGGAGGAAGGAGGAGTGGGTGAGAGGTATGGAAAGAGTAACATGGAACCCTACACTACCATATGTAAAAGAGAGAACCATTGTGACTATGCTGTAAGACTAAGGGAACTTACATGGGGGTTACGCAACAACCTGGCGGGGTGGGACAGGGAGGGGTTGGGAGGGGTCTCGTGTGGGAGGGGTCAAGGATATACCTATGACTGACTCAGGTTTAAGTATAGCTGTAAACAACAAAACTCTGTAATAGCAAAATAAAATAATAATAATAATAATAATAATAAATACCAGACAGGAAACACTGAACTTACACTCTGAGAGTGTGACAATTAATCTAGTAATTGCTATAGCATCATCAAAAAATCAGCTGTCAGGGCTTCCCTGGTAGCTCTATGGTAGAGAATCGACCTGCCAATGCAGAGGACAGGGGTTCAATCCCTGGTCCAGGAAGATCCTACATGCAGCAGAGCAACTAAGCCCATGAACCACAACTACTGAGCCTGTGCTCTAGAGCCCAGGTGCTACAGCTACTGAAGCCCATGCTATACAGCTTGTGCTCTATAACAAGGCTCCACAATGAGAAAGCCGCACACTGCTCTCCACAACTAGGGAAAAGTCCGCGTAGCAATGAAGACCCAGCACAGCCATAAATAAATAAATATTTTAGAAAATTGGCAGCCAATATGTTGAGTGTCATATTATTCTTATGCCCTAAAAAAAGAACTGACAATAAGAAATTCAGTATATAATTGAGAATAGCTAATTGAATTTAGTGAAATGTGAGTGATTTCTTCAGATGCATTTTGCTTACATCAGACTTGGCCATTACCAAAGGTTATCTATGTCTAGTTAGAAGAGATCTTGCTTGATATTCCAACACTCTAATTCTTCTCACATAATTTTTTCTTCTAAATTACAAGAGAATTGGTATTATGGTAGACTTCTCTTGGATGAATCCTCCATCCAATCTCAACTCCCTCTCTGTAATTCCATATTAGCTTTCTGTTGCTTTAGTAACCATTTACCACAAACAAATTGGTTTAAAAAATGCACAAATTTATTATCTAATAGATCTGGAGGTCAGATGTCTGACATGAGTTTCACTGGGTTAAAGTCAGGGTGTAAGTAAATTGCATTCCTTTCTGGAAACTCCAAGTGAGACTTTTTTCTTGCTTTTTTGAGCTCCAGGTTGCCTACATTCCTTGGCTCACGGCCTCTTCCCACCTTCAGATCCAGGAAAAGCTGTTTGAGTCTTTTTCACATCCCCTTACTCTGACTTCTCCTACCTCCCATTTGTACTCACAAAAGTCCATGGGATTTACATAAGATTCACCTATTTTAAAATCAGCTGTGTAGGAACCTGAAGTCTGTCTTCTACCTTAATTCTTCTTTGCCCTGTAATGTAATACATTAACAAGTTCTAGAGATTACGTCATGGACATCTTTGGGAGGTCATAATTGTGCCTTCCAGAAAACCAAGACCATCCCCATTCTTTCTTCAGGTTGCCATGGATATTGATGCTTAATGGTGTGAGCCAAGTCTTCTCAAGAGACTTTGTAGTGCATGTTTATATATCAAGGAGAGTTTCAGACAGCAAATTGCATCTTCCCAATGCAAATCCTAGCAATATCAACTATCATTGAAATAGCAATCATCACTGAAATGTACAAGAATATACCATGGTTTTTCAACTATAAGAAGGATCATTTGAGAGCATGTAATTGGAATATTTTATATATTATTGAGGGCTTCCCAGGTGGCACTAGTGGTAAAGAACCCCCTTGCCAATGCAGGAGACAAAAGAGACACGGATTCCATCTCTGTTCAGGAAGATCCCCTGGAAGAGGGCATAGCAATCCACTCCAGTATTCTTGCCTGGAGAAGTCCATGCACTGAGGAGCCTGGAAGGCTACAGTCCATAGGGTTGCAGAGAGTCTGAAATGACTGAAGCAACCGAGCACACATGCACTGGTGGTGAATTGATCCCTAAGTTATCACAGTAAAAATCTTGCTTGATATTCCAACACTCTAATTCTTCTCACATAATTTTTTCTTCTAAATTACAAGAGAATTGGTATTATGGTAGACTTCTCTTGGATGAATCCTCCATCCAATCTCAACTCCCTCTCTGTAATTCCATATTAGCTTTCTGTTGCTTTAGTAACCATTTACCACAAACAAATTGGTTTAAAAAATGCACAAATTTATTATCTAATAGATCTGGAGGTCAGATGTCTGACATGAGTTTCACTGGGTTAAAGTCAGGGTGTAAGTAAATTGCATTCCTTTCTGGAAACTCCAAGTGAGACTTTTTTCTTGCTTTTTTGAGCTCCAGGTTGCCTACATTCCTTGGCTCACGGCCTCTTCCCACCTTCAGATCCAGGAAAAGCTGTTTGAGTCTTTTTCACATCCCCTTACTCTGACTTCTCCTACCTCCCATTTGTACTCACAAAAGTCCATGGGATTTACATAAGATTCACCTATTTTAAAATCAGCTGTGTAGGAACCTGAAGTCTGTCTTCTACCTTAATTCTTCTTTGCCCTGTAATGTAATACATTAACAAGTTCTAGAGATTACGTCATGGACATCTTTGGGAGGTCATAATTGTGCCTTCCAGAAAACCAAGACCATCCCCATTCTTTCTTCAGGTTGCCATGGATATTGATGCCTAATGGTGTGAGCCAAGTCTTCTCAAGAGACTTTGTAGTGCATGTTTATATATCAAGGAGAGTTTCGGACAGCAAATTGCATCTTCCCAATGCAAATCCTAGCAATATCAACTATCATTGAAATAGCAATCATCACTGAAATGTACAAGAATATACCATGGTTTTTCAACTATAAGAAGGATCATTTGAGAGCATGTAATTGGAATATTTTATATATTATTGAGGGATTCCCAGGTGGCACTAGTGGTAAAGAACCCCCTTGCCAGTGCAGGAGACAAAAGAGACACGGATTCCATCTCTGTTCAGGAAGATCCCCTGGAAGAGGGCATAGCAATCCACTCCAGTATTCTTGCCTGGAGAAGTCCATGCACTGAGGAGCCTGGAAGGCTACAGTCCATAGGGTTGCAGAGAGTCTGAAATGACTGAAGCAACCGAGCACACATGCACTGGTGGTGATGACAGTAAACAGGAAATAGAGTAAAACAACATGAACTTTAATATAGGGAACCAAGTCGGGACAGGAATTAACATCCATTGCAACTGAAGGCCGTATAACCAATTATTCAAAAAATTAAAGAGAAAATCAATTAACAATTGGATTAAAAATAATCCAATGCCCTAAATTATTCTATATACTGATAACTTGCACTCAGAGTCAATTCAATGCAACATGGTTGATTACTGAAAGGTTCTTTGATTTGCTACAAACTCTCCGCAGTTCCATGGCTTATTTTAACCTTCCCTTATCTCCAAACTGTAGGACAGTAATTGTTGCCTATTTTGAAGTAGCTATCAATGTCTTAGTTTAATTTTTTGAATTTCTAAATAAAGATGAGTAAAATTAGTCTCTACTCTCAACTTATAATAAACTGGTAAAAAAATGATTCTGCCCGTCTGCAAGCAAATATGAGGATTATTTATGATCCATGATCTAATTCTTTAGCCCCTTAGAGAAGAGTCAGCACAGACTAGTCTAGTAAATAACAAGATACAGTAGGGTAAAGGCAGGAGATCTAAGGTCAGAGATAAAGAAAGAATGAATTAGAGAATAAGAAATGAGAAGGGAAAAAGGATGTAGGAAGAAAAGAGAGCATAGCTATTGTGAATAAATGAAAAAGAACACTAATTTCCTTGAGATTTAAACAGTGGTTATACAGTGGCTACCTCCTTTCTTCACTAGGCATGACTTAATTAAAAATCTTGTCATAAAATATCATAACATGGTATTGTATTATTCTCATAGGGAAATAGAATAAATTAATGCTGACTCAAAAGTCAGCATCATGTTAGTAACAGCATTTTAGCTGATATTACATTAGAAAAACCATCTACGTCTCCGTAAAGAAATATCCACTCAAAACTGATGTGACAATTTTTAGATATTCCCATTTACCAGTAGAAACTAGGTAGGAAAAAACAGTCATGAGCTGTGGGCACTAACTATATTTATCTAAATCACGGGTGGTCTATATTCAGTGTCTCCTCCTCCATTTACTTCTGATGAAAGAGGATAACTTTCCATTTAGACTGAATCATTTGTGTTTCCCCACACATGCCTTCTTTCATTTTCCCCCCCTTTGGGCAATTGAAGCTGAACCGAGCACACATGCACTGGTGGTGATGACAGTAAACAGGAAATAGAGTAAAACAACATGAACTTTAATATAGGGAACCAAGTCGGGACAGGAATTAACATCCATTGCAATTGAAGGCCGTATAACCAATTATTCAAAAAATTAAAGAGAAAATCAATTAACAATTGGATTAAAAATAATCCAATGCCCTAAATTATTCTATATACTGATAACTTGCACTCAGAGTCAATTCAATGCAACATGGTTGATTACTGAAAGGTTCTTTGATTTGCTACAAACTCTCCGCAGTTCCATGGCTTATTTTAACCTTCCCTTATCTCCAAACTGTAGGACAGTAATTGTTGCCTATTTTGAAGTAGCTATCAATGTCTTAGTTTAATTTTTTGAATTTCTAAATAAAGATGAGTAAAATTAGTCTCTACTCTCAACTTATAATAAACTGGTAAAAAAATGATTCTGCCCGTCTGCAAGCAAATATGAGGATTATTTATGATCCATGATCTAATTCTTTAGCCCCTTAGAGAAGAGTCAGCACAGACTAGTCTAGTAAATAACAAGATACAGTAGGGTAAAGGCAGGAGATCTAAGGTCAGAGATAAAGAAAGAATGAATTAGAGAATAAGAAATGAGAAGGGAAAAAGGATGTAGGAAGAAAAGAGAGCATAGCTATTGTGAATAAATGAAAAAGAACACTAATTTCCTTGAGATTTAAACAGTGGTTATACAGTGGCTACCTCCTTTCTTCACTAGGCATGACTTAATTAAAAATCTTGTCATAAAATATCATAACATGGTATTGTATTATTCTCATAGGGAAATAGAATAAATTAATGCTGACTCAAAAGTCAGCATCATGTTAGTAACAGCATTTTAGCTGATATTACATTAGAAAAACCATCTACGTCTCCGTAAAGAAATATCCACTCAAAACTGATGTGACAATTTTTAGATATTCCCATTTACCAGTAGAAACTAGGTAGGAAAAAACAGTCATGAGCTGTGGGCACTAACTATATTTATCTAAATCACGGGTGGTCTATATTCAGTGTCTCCTCCTCCATTTACTTCTGATGAAAGAGGAGAACTTTCCATTTAGACTGAATCATTTGTGTTTCCCCACACATGCCTTCTTTCATTCCCCTCCTTTCACCTGGAATATCTTTCCCACTTTTTCTCCAGAATAATTCCTACTTCACCTTTAATTCTGAATCTAGACATCACTCTTTCTGAGAAGCACTCACTGGCACCACTTCTCCTGCCTATTCCTATAATGAAAAATAGGAATCTATCACCATATATGGCACACTGTAATAGAGATAGCTGTTGACTTGTCTCCCTTACATGTTGCTGTTGTGTGTGGGCTTAGTCATGTCCAACTCTGCAACCTCATGGACTGTCGCCCACCAGGCTGCTCTGTCCATTGAATTTTCCAGCAAGAATGCCTGGAAAATTGCCATTTCCTTCCTCAGGGGATTTTCCATACCTAGGGATCAAACTCTTATCTCTCCTGCACTGGCAGGTGGATTCTTTTACCAGTAACGCCACCTGGGAGGCCTTGTCTCCCTCATCCCACTCCCCAAACCAACCTTTCTGTTACTTGAAGCCAAGGTCCCTACTGTTTTCCTCATTATGTTCTTAATGCCTGACATATAGTGAGTAATCAGTAGTTGTTAGTTGACTAAATAAGTCAATGGACAATAAATAAATGAAGGAAGAAGGGAAGGACGAAAGTCTGGGAGAAAAGATGCTTGGCAATGCTTAGCCCAGTCATAAAGGTTTTCCATATCTGTAAGAGACGCACCACTTCTCACCATCTGTGATTTATAAAAAGGTATTTATTGACATGTTGACCATCTTCAGCATATCCCATTTTCAAAGAATAGCAGTCTATATAGTGCCCTCCAATGTAATTCAAGAAAGATTACTCAATCACTAGCCAGAAACCAATGTGACTGTGTAAAACAAACTTTGAGAGACAATTAGTTTCTACCAAAACGATATGGAATGAGTACAGATGAAATCTCTCCTGATTTTGATAAGACATTTTGATTGTTTCACAAAACAAAGTTAAAGACAAAAAGTAGGCTTGGGCTTCCCTGGTGGTCCAGTGGGTAAGGACACTGCCTTGCAGTGCAGGGGGCGCTGGTTCGATCCCTGGCCTGGGAAGATCCCATGTGCTGCAAAGCGGCTGGACCAATGTGTCCAATTACCGAGCCGGAGCTCTGGAGTGCATGTGCCCAGAACCGGTGCTCTGCAACAACAGAGGCCACCGCGATGGAAGGCCCACACGGGCCAAAGAACAAAGATGGATGAAAATGGACAAATGAAAGACCAATAGAAGTAGCCTGCCTGCTCCCCTCCCTCCCCACCCCACCTCCCCAAATAAATAAATAAATAAATATTTAAAAAAAAAAAAAAAGTAGGCTTAAGTGAGCCTGATCACTCATGTCCAACTCTGACCCCATGGAGCCAGCCAGGCTCCTCTGTCCACTGGAATTTCCAGGCAAGAATACTGGAGTGGGTTTCCATTTCCTACTTGAGGGGATCTTCCTGACCCAGGTTCAAAGCTGCCTCTCCTGAATCTCTTGCATTTACTGCTGAGCAACAAGGGAAGCCAGGCTTGAGGCCATGTATGTATAAACGAAGTGAAGTTTGGGGATTGCATTCAAAGAGCAAGTACTCATGATCCATTATCAACTTGGAGAATGCTTCCCAGTTGTGCTTCACAGAGTTAATCCTTATATTTCTTATCTTTACTAATGCTCAAAAATTTTAAAACTGAATAAATGCGGTTGTTTGTATTCTGTTGAAAATAAATTTCGAATGACCTTGATGAAATGAGTAAATTTCTTATAGCATGAAGTGAATAATGAAGACAGAATGTGTATAATTAGAAACCAAAGTACATCTTTCATATGCAGAATAAAGAACAGTTGGCAGGTAAACCTTAAGGACAAAAGAGAACAGCTGGGAGTGAGAGTCAAGACAAGGTTTGACCATGAGCAGAATGAATTAGCAATATGAAGGCTAGACCAGTCGTTCTCAGCCAGGGATGGTTTTATCACACAAGACACATTTGGCAATTTGTCTGGAGACATTTTTGACTGTCATAATTGAGGAGGGTGCTACTGGCATCTAGTGGATAGAAACCAGGGGTACTACTGTATCCTACACACAACAAATGCTGCCCACAACAGAATTATCTGGTCCAAATCTTCAGTGGTGCTGAAGTTGAGAAGCAAGTGAGTGAAAACACTATGTGATATAAGAATATATTAAAATGAATATTAGGCATTTAAAATTTCCCCAAACAATATTCTGTGCCAAATCCTTATTAGAATATTAGGTCTTGTTTAGAATATTACCATTTAGAAAGTGTAGACTGTGTAGGATTGGAAATAGACAGTATCATGATCACCCAAGTCTCTCTCCCTCACCTATTGGAATATCTGGAGATAATTCATGTATGTTTTGAAGTTCAATTGTATATATTGGGTTAGAATCAAGAAAATCTAAGAATCTTGGGTAAAAAATGTCCATAAATAAACAGACTGAAAAAAAAAAAACTGAATAAAATTTAGGTTGAACGTTCCAGAGAATTAAGCCAGTTCTCAACTAAAAGAAAATCTCTAAAAGTTAAAACACATAGAAAAATATCAAATATACTGAAAATACAAATACCACAAAAGTCTAAATGAATGAGCCAAAAATCTTACATTACCAACATCAAACTATCCTAAAAGTGTAATGTGTTTTAATAGTATGCAAAATTTTTTTTTTGTTATAGTGAATTCAAAGAGCAAGTACTCATGATCCATTATCAACTTGGAGAATGCTTCCCAGTTGTGCTTCACAGAGTTAATCCTTATATTTCTTATCTTTACTAATGCTCAAAAATTTTAAAACTGAATAAATGCGGTTGTTTGTATTCTGTTGAAAATAAATTTCGAATGACCTTGATGAAATGAGTAAATTTCTTATAGCATGAAGTGAATAATGAAGACAGAATGTGTATAATTAGAAACCAAAGTACATCTTTCATATGCAGAATAAAGAACAGTTGGCAGGTAAACCTTAAGGACAAAAGAGAACAGCTGGGAGTGAGAGTCAAGACAAGGTTTGACCATGAGCAGAATGAATTAGCAATATGAAGGCTAGACCAGTCGTTCTCAGCCAGGGATGGTTTTATCACACAAGACACATTTGGCAATTTGTCTGGAGACATTTTTGACTGTCATAATTGAGGAGGGTGCTACTGGCATCTAGTGGATAGAAACCAGGGGTACTACTGTATCCTACACACAACAAATGCTGCCCACAACAGAATTATCTGGTCCAAATCTTCAGTGGTGCTGAAGTTGAGAAGCAAGTGAGTGAAAACACTATGTGATATAAGAATATATTAAAATGAATATTAGGCATTTAAAATTTCCCCAAACAATATTCTGTGCCAAATCCTTATTAGAATATTAGGTCTTGTTTAGAATATTACCATTTAGAAAGTGTAGACTGTGTAGGATTGGAAATAGACAGTATCATGATCACCCAAGTCTCTCTCCCTCACCTATTGGAATATCTGGAGATAATTCATGTATGTTTTGAAGTTCAATTGTATATATTGGGTTAGAATCAAGAAAATCTAAGAATCTTGGGTAAAAAATGTCCATAAATAAACAGACTGAAAAAAAAAAAACTGAATAAAATTTAGGTTGAACGTTCCAGAGAATTAAGCCAGTTCTCAACTAAAAGAAAATCTCTAAAAGTTAAAACACATAGAAAAATATCAAATATACTGAAAATACAAATACCACAAAAGTCTAAGTGAATGAGCCAAAAATCTTACATTACCAACATCAAACTATCCTAAAAGTGTAATGTGTTTTAATAGTATGCATTTTATAGTTATAAATCTGTTTTTTAAAAAAATGAAGAATGAGGGATTCCAAAGCAAAATAAACAAATCTCCAAATCACTTTAGGGTAGACAACAGTTACAAAAGGGATAAGGTGCTGGAAATGAAGTTAGAAGTGATCATTCTAAAAAGTGGGAAACGACAAGCAAGTTTCTGTGGTGAGAAGCGTTTATTTTCTTGAAGCCACATTGAACAAAATGACACAGTGGAACCATTTTGTGTGGTCCTGTTCATATTTCCATTGGATAGGCACTGTGCTCATTCTGCTATGTGCGTTGCCGCCAAACATGACAAAATGTGACTTTAAGCAAAAATATGTATAAAATATTGTTTATTGTTTAAATTCCAAAAGAAGTATCACATTCAGAATAAGAATCATGTACTAGTTAAGCATTATAAACCACACCCTAAGAAATGTATGGCCATAGCTTCAGTCTAAACATTTTCTAAATTTTCTTTAAGGAGAAAGTTGAACTTTACTATAATATTTGATTCATTAACATGCTCACCATCACAAAGGCACTAAATTCTAGTTTGATACTCTATCATCGAAACACCAAAAGGACATAATGGGCATGATTGTCATGTGACGTCAGCTGGAAATGGAGAAAAATGTAAGAAGGCTTCAGATAAGTCTTTTTTTTTTTTTAACCTCATCACCAGTAGTTTCAACCTCTTCCACAACAAAATCTTTTCCCAGAGATACCAACACAAAATTAAGGATCTTCCTTAGCACTTTATTACCTAGACAGTGGGGCAAGTGTCAGCTCTTGGGTAATTAGGAACTAACCATAGTCGACATTTGCTAAATGCTGTTCTCAATTCTGAAAAAGCCCCAGCTTTATCCCTTCATATATGGGAATTGCTAGTTCTCTCTATTCCGCCCATATTTTCTGGAGCTCCTCATGAAGCAAACATTAGATATCCTCATCTTAACTTTTAAATTAAAATTAATTAATTTAAAATTAAAATTCATGCTTCAAGCCCTCTTTCTTACTCTTTTCTTTTTTAACTTTTCTCTCATTTTTCCCCTCTGTGCCACATTAATGCTACCTTCTCAGGTTGATGTTTCAGTTCACAAACTCTTCAGTTGAGTCTAACATACAGTTTAATGTATCCATTGAATTTTGTATTTTCAATAATCATAGTTTTCATTTCTAGAAGTTGTTTTTGCTGGAAATGAAGTTAGAAGTGATCATTCTAAAAAGTGGGAAACGACAAGCAAGTTTCTGTGGTGAGAAGCGTTTATTTTCTTGAAGCCACATTGAACAAAATGACACAGTGGAACCATTTTGTGTGGTCCTGTTCATATTTCCATTGGATAGGCACTGTGCTCATTCTGCTATGTGCGTTGCCGCCAAACATGACAAAATGTGACTTTAAGCAAAAATATGTATAAAATATTGTTTATTGTTTAAATTCCAAAAGAAGTATCACATTCAGAATAAGAATCATGTACTAGTTAAGCATTATAAACCACACCCTAAGAAATGTATGGCCATAGCTTCAGTCTAAACATTTTCTAAATTTTCTTTAAGGAGAAAGTTGAACTTTACTATAATATTTGATTCATTAACATGCTCACCATCACAAAGGCACTAAATTCTAGTTTGATACTCTATCATCGAAACACCAAAAGGACATAATGGGCATGATTGTCATGTGACGTCAGCTGGAAATGGAGAAAAATGTAAGAAGGCTTCAGATAAGTCTTTTTTTTTTTTTTAACCTCATCACCAGTAGTTTCAACCTCTTCCACAACAAAATCTTTTCCCAGAGATACCAACACAAAATTAAGGATCTTCCTTAGCACTTTATTACCTAGACAGTGGGGCAAGTGTCAGCTCTTGGGTAATTAGGAACTAACCATAGTCGACATTTGCTAAATGCTGTTCTCAATTCTGAAAAAGCCCCAGCTTTATCCCTTCATATATGGGAATTGCTAGTTCTCTCTATTCCGCCCATATTTTCTGGAGCTCCTCATGAAGCAAACATTAGATATCCTCATCTTAACTTTTAAATTAAAATTAATTAATTTAAAATTAAAATTCATGCTTCAAGCCCTCTTTCTTACTCTTTTCTTTTTTAACTTTTCTCTCATTTTTCCCCTCTGTGCCACATTAATGCTACCTTCTCAGGTTGATGTTTCAGTTCACAAACTCTTCAGTTGAGTCTAACATACAGTTTAATGTATCCATTGAATTTTGTATTTTCAATAATCATAGTTTTCATTTCTAGAAGTTGTTTTTCAAATCTACATTTTCTTATTAATAATATCTTTTTAAATTTTTATGTTCCTTCTTTTATGCCCTTAATTACTTAATTTCTTTTAAAGTATTAGTTGATGATTCTTTTTAAATTTTCTTACCACTTAAATAACGGAAGAACAAAATTCCCGCCAATTTGTGAATTGTACTGATGTCGAACATTTCCCCTTCACTTCAAATACAAACCTGTGCTGAATAAGATGAATAAAATAGCTGAGTTATAAATTTTAAAAAGAGAAATATGCAGGTGCTAGAAATGAACAAAGAACTTGAGGAGAGGTGGATTGGGCTGAATTGTGCCTTCCCCAAAACTCATACATTGAAGTCCTAACTCACAGTACCTAAGAATATGATCTGATTTGGAATTAGTTTCATTAAAAATGCAATTATTTAAATTAGGATAAAATCATAATGGGAGTAGGGCAGGCCCTTAATCCATAATGACTGGTACCTTTATAGAAAAAAAAGTTTTGCACACAGACACACACATGTAAAAAACATCATGTGAAGACAAAGGCAGAGATGAGGGTGATGCTCTTACATACTAGAGAACGTCAAAAATGGCTAGCAAAGCACCAGGAGCTGGGTGAGAAACATGAAATGGATTTCCTTCCTAACCCTCAGAAGGAAGTAAGCCTGCTCACACTTTAACCTCAGACTTCTAACCTCCAGAACTAAGATAATACATTTTCATTGTATAAGCCACACAATCTGTTGTACTTTGTTATAGTAGCCTATCAAACTAATGAAATTGGTGAGTTGAAGCCAAAAAAAACCATATATATATATATATGGATCTCACTGGGTAATGACAAACGATGATGAGCCTTACTCTTTAGAAGCTTGAGTTTCAAACCTGGAAAAGATAAGGAAGTCAAGGTTAGACCTTTATCCTGGGCGGTAAAACTGAGCTACATGCATAAAGGCAGAAATCCAAGAGTGCTTCTTGTAAGTTAAAAAAAAGGACTAGAGAAAATCTACTAACTGAGCTGTGCAAATAAAATATATCTTTCTAGAGCCCTGGGCAAAAAAAAGCGCCTACATATAAGATCTTACCATCTTTTAACAGAGATAATCTTACTTGTTTCTTTCAAATTTGGATATCTTTTATTTCTTTTTCTTGTCTAATTGTTCTGGCTAGGACTTTCACTATTATACTAAACAGATGTAGCAAAACCAGGCATGCTTATTTTTTTTCCTGATTTTAGAGGGAAAGCATTCAGCCTTTCATAATTGAGAATGATTGTTGTGGGCTATCTATATATTGATATTATTTGTATTATGTTTGGGGGTAGTGTCCTATTGTTCCTAGTTTGTTGAATGATTTCATCATGAAAGGATATTGAATTTTGTCAGATGCTTTTTCTGCATCAATTGAGATGATCATATGGATTTTTTTCCTTGATTCTATTAATATGTTATATTACATTGATTGATTTTCATGTTAAATTATTTCTGTACTCTAGAAATAGTTCCACTTGGTGACAGTGTATAAACCTTTTAATATACTATTGAATTCAGTTTGTTAGTGTTTTGTTGACAAATTTTGCATCAGCATTCGCAAGATACTGGTCTACATTTTTTTCTCTTGTAGTTTCTTTGTCTAGCTTTGTTACCTTCTTACCTCATTTAATCTTAGTTGATTTCCTAAAGGCCCCAACTTCAACTATAGCCACACCAGGGTTAGAGCATCAACATACGAATTTCGAGGGGACATAAACATTAAGCGCATAACATTATGTCCTCAAAATTCTCACATGCAAAATACATTTATTCCATTTCAATGGCCCCAAAATTCTAAACTCCAAATTCTAAAGTCCAGAGCCTTATCTGAAATTATCTAAATCATATACAAGTAAGATGCCACGTACAGTTCATACCGAGGCAAAATTCCTACCCATCTGTAAATCAAAAAAATCCAAGCCAGTTATGCTCCTCCAAAATACAATGGTCAAACAGGCACAGAATACAAACTCTCATATCAAAAGAGAAAAAACTGGAAGAAAGGGATGATGGCTCCCAAGCAAGTTCAAAACCTAGCAAGGCAAATTCCATTAGAAAATCTACTAACTGAGCTGTGCAAATAAAATATATCTTTCTAGAGCCCTGGGCAAAAAAAAGGGCCTACATATAAGATCTTACCATCTTTTAACAGAGATAATCTTACTTGTTTCTTTCAAATTTGGATATCTTTTATTTCTTTTTCTTATCTAATTGTTCTGGCTAGGACTTTCACTATTATACTAAACAGATGTAGCAAAACCAGGCATGCTTATTTTTTTTCCTGATTTTAGAGGGAAAGCATTCAGCCTTTCATAATTGAGAATGATTGTTGTGGGCTATCTATATATTGATATTATTTGTATTATGTTTGGGGGTAGTGTCCTATTGTTCCTAGTTTGTTGAATGATTTCATCATGAAAGGATATTGAATTTTGTCAGATGCTTTTTCTGCATCAATTGAGATGATCATATGGATTTTTTTCCTTGATTCTATTAATATGTTATATTACATTGATTGATTTTCATGTTAAATTATTTCTGTACTCTAGAAATAGTTCCACTTGGTGACAGTGTATAAACCTTTTAATATACTATTGAATTCAGTTTGTTAGTGTTTTGTTGACAAATTTTGCATCAGCATTCGCAAGATACTGGTCTACATTTTTTTCTCTTGTAGTTTCTTTGTCTAGCTTTGTTACCTTCTTACCTCATTTAATCTTAGTTGATTTCCTAAAGGCCCCAACTTCAACTATAGCCACACCAGGGTTAGAGCATCAACATACGAATTTCGAGGGGACATAAACATTAAGCGCATAACATTATGTCCTCAAAATTCTCACATGCAAAATACATTTATTCCATTTCAATGGCCCCAAAATTCTAAACTCCAAATTCTAAAGTCCAGAGCCTTATCTGAAATTATCTAAATCATATACAAGTAAGATGCCACGTACAGTTCATACCGAGGCAAAATTCCTACCCATCTGTAAATCAAAAAAATCCAAGCCAGTTATGCTCCTCCAAAATACAATGGTCAAACAGGCACAGAATACAAACTCTCATATCAAAAGAGAAAAAACTGGAAGAAAGGGATGATGGCTCCCAAGCAAGTTCAAAACCTAGCAAGGCAAATTCCATTAGCCTTTAAGGCCCAAGTATGCCACTAGTCTGTGTGATGCTCTGCCTTCTGGACCTACTGGGCCAGTGGCCCCAGCTTCACAGCTCTACTAGGTAAGGGTCATGCCTCTATAGTTCTACCAGGCAGGAATCTTGTTCTCATAGTTCTGCTGGAAAGAGGTTGTCTCAAAATCTGTCCTTTAGGGCAGCTGTAACAAAATGCCACAGACTCTATGGCTCAAGTAACAATGATTTATTTTCTCACACTTCTGGAAGCTGGAAGAATCAAGGTGAGAGCCCTTTTCTTAGTTTACAGATAGTCACCCTCTCATTGTGTCCTCAAATGGCCTTTCTCTGGTGAGTGAAAAGAGGAAGATAGAACTCTCTAGTGTCTCTTCTTATAATGATACTAATCCTATCAGATCAAGGTCCCACTCTTACTACACTATTTAACCTTAATTACTTCCTAAGAGTCTCATCCTCAAATACAGCCAAATTGGGGATTAGATTTTCAACATAAGAATCTGAGGGGGACACAAATATTCAGTCTATAATTGTCTCTGAAACACAACACACATCAAATGTGAGTCATTCGATTTTGTCTAATACTTTGCAACCCCATGGATTGTAGCCCACCTGGCTCCTCTGTCCATGGGATTTTCCAGGCAAGAATACTGGAGCGGGTTGCTGTTCTCTTCTCTAGAGTATCTTCCTGACCCAAGGGATGGAACCTGGGTCTCCTGCATTGCAGGCAGGTACTTTACCATCTGAGCTACAAAGGAAGCCCATAGTAATTGTCTCTAAGTACTTTCTAATTTCCCTTGTGATTTTTTTTCTTTAATTTGTTAGTTGTTTAATTTCCACAAATTTGTGAATTTTTCAGTCTTTCTTGTTATTGATTTTTAACTTCATTCTACTATGGTCAAAGAAGATACTTTGTAAGATTTCTAAATCCTTAGATCTACTGAAAGTTCATTTATGACCTAACCTATGTCTATCCTGGAACCTACAAACTCTCATATCAAAAGAGAAAAAACTGGAAGAAAGGGATGATGGCTCCCAAGCAAGTTCAAAACCTAGCAAGGCAAATTCCATTAGCCTTTAAGGCCCAAGTATGCCACTAGTCTGTGTGATGCTCTGCCTTCTGGACCTACTGGGCCAGTGGCCCCAGCTTCACAGCTCTACTAGGTAAGGGTCATGCCTCTATAGTTCTACCAGGCAGGAATCTTGTTCTCATAGTTCTGCTGGAAAGAGGTTGTCTCAAAATGTGTCCTTTAGGGCAGCTGTAACAAAATGCCACAGACTCTATGGCTCAAGTAACAATGATTTATTTTCTCACACTTCTGGAAGCTGGAAGAATCAAGGTGAGAGCCCTTTTCTTAGTTTACAGATAGTCACCCTCTCATTGTGTCCTCAAATGGCCTTTCTCTGGTGAGTGAAAAGAGGAAGATAGAACTCTCTAGTGTCTCTTCTTATAATGATACTAATCCTATCAGATCAAGGTCCCACTCTTACTACACTATTTAACCTTAATTACTTCCTAAGAGTCTCATCCTCAAATACAGCCAAATTGGGGATTAGATTTTCAACATAAGAATATGAGGGGGACACAAATATTCAGTCTATAATTGTCTCTGAAACACAACACACATCAAATGTGAGTCATTCGATTTTGTCTAATACTTTGCAACCCCATGGATTGTAGCCCACCTGGCTCCTCTGTCCATGGGATTTTCCAGGCAAGAATACTGGAGCGGGTTGCTGTTCTCTTCTCTAGAGTATCTTTCTGACCCAAGGGATGGAACCTGGGTCTCCTGCATTGCAGGCAGGTACTTTACCATCTGAGCTACAAAGGAAGCCCATAGTAATTGTCTCTAAGTACTTTCTAATTTCCCTTGTGATTTTTTTTCTTTAATTTGTTAGTTGTTTAATTTCCACAAATTTGTGAATTTTTCAGTCTTTCTTGTTATTGATTTTTAACTTCATTCTACTATGGTCAAAGAAGATACTTTGTAAGATTTCTAAATCCTTAGATCTACTGAAAGTTCATTTATGACCTAACCTATGTCTATCCTGGAGAATATTCATCTCATGTTCACTTGACAAGAATGTGTATTTCATTGTTATTAAAGAGAGTGTCCTGTATAACACCTACTATCATGGTTTGTTGCATTGTTCAAGTCCTCTATTTCCTTAGTGTCTGGTTGCTCTATCCGTTATTGAGAGTAAAATATTTTTGATCATCTGATGTGAAGAGCCTACTCATTGGAAAAGACATTGATGATGGACAAAGACAAGACTGAAGGCAAAGGAGAAGAGGGGTGGCAGAAGATGAGATGGTTAGATGGCATCACTGACTCAATGGACATGAATTTGAGCAAACTCTGGGAGATAGTGGAGCACAGAGGAGCCTAGTGTGCTGCAGTCCATGAGGTTGCAAAGAGTAAGACATGACTTAGCGATGGAACGAAAACAACATTGCTGTCTCCAACTATCATTGTAGAAAATGTCTCTCCCTTTGATCCTGTCAATTTTTTCTTCACATATTTTGATGGTTCATCATTAGGTGCATAAGTATTTATAATGGCTATATCTTATTGCTGTATTGAATCTTCTATTAATATACAATGTCTCCACTTTTCCCTTGTACTTTATTGACTTAAAGTCTATTTTGTCTAATATTAATATAGCCACCCCTGCTCACTTATGGTTATTATTTGTATGGAATATGTTTTTCCATTCTTTCACTTTCAAACTATTTGTGTCTTTGGATCTAAAATGAGTCTCTTGTAGACAGCATTATTTGGCCCTGTTTATTAACCCATTCTGCCAATCTCTGCCTTTAGATTGGAAAGTTTAATCAATTTACATTTAACATCTGAGCTACAAAGGAAGCCCATTTTGTCTAAGTACTTTCTAATTTCTTAGTGTTTTACTTTAATTTGTTAGTTGTTTAATTTCCACAAATTTGTGAATTTTTCAGTCTTTCTTGTTATTGATTTTTAACTTCATTCTACTATGGTCAAAGAAGATACTTTGTAAGATTTCTAAATCCTTAGATCTACTGAAAGTTCATTTATGACCTAACCTATGTCTATCCTGGAGAATATTCATCTCATGTTCACTTGACAAGAATGTGTATTTCATTGTTATTAAAGAGAGTGTCCTGTATAACACCTACTATCATGGTTTGTTGCATTGTTCAAGTCCTCTATTTCCTTAGTGTCTGGTTGCTCTATCCGTTATTGAGAGTAAAATATTTTTGATCATCTGATGTGAAGAGCCTACTCATTGGAAAAGACATTGATGATGGACAAAGACAAGACTGAAGGCAAAGGAGAAGAGGGGTGGCAGAAGATGAGATGGTTAGATGGCATCACTGACTCAATGGACATGAATTTGAGCAAACTCTGGGAGATAGTGGAGCACAGAGGAGCCTAGTGTGCTGCAGTCCATGAGGTTGCAAAGAGTAAGACATGACTTAGCGATGGAACGAAAACAACATTGCTGTCTCCAACTATCATTGTAGAAAATGTCTCTCCTTTGATCCTGTCAATTTTTTCTTCACATATTTTGATGGTTCATCATTAGGTGCATAAGTATTTATAATGGCTATATCTTATTGCTGTATTGAATCTTCTATTAATATACAATGTCTCCACTTTTCCCTTGTACTTTATTGACTTAAAGTCTATTTTGTCTAATATTAATATAGCCACCCCTGCTCACTTATGGTTATTATTTGTATGGAATATGTTTTTCCATTCTTTCACTTTCAAACTATTTGTGTCTTTGGATCTAAAATGAGTCTCTTGTAGACAGCATTATTTGGCCCTGTTTATTAACCCATTCTGCCAATCTCTGCCTTTAGATTGGAAAGTTTAATCAATTTACATTTAACATCATTGTTGATAAAGAGGGACTCTGTCATTTTGTTGTTTGTTTTCTATATGCCTTATAGCTTTCTTGTCCCTCATTTCCTGCATTATAGTCTTTTTTGTATAAACTTAATTTTTCTATAACCAAATGCTTTAATCCTTTTCTAATTTCCTTTTGTGTGTACTGTATAGCTATTTTCTTTGTGGTTATCATGATAATTACATTATCATGATAATTACATTAAACATCCTAAAGTTATAACACTCTGATTTGAATTCACACCGACTTAAACTCCAGAAATGTTAAAAAACTCTGCTCACTTATAGCTATGTTCGCACTTCTTTCAGTTATTGGTGTTACAAAACTATATCTTTGCATATTGTGTGTCCAAAACTTAAACTAATAATTTGACTTTTTAAAAATATATTAGCCTATCAAGATTATGTAGAAAACAAAATGTGGAGTTACATAAAAATGCTACAATAATAATTTTGTATCAAGCAATTTAAAATTTTTTTTAGTCTCTTAAATCATGAGGAAAACAAAAATACGAAATCACAGACTATTGTTACAGTAATACTAACCCATATGCTTATTTTTACTAAGATCTTTGTTTCTTCATAAAGCTTCAAGTCACTGTCTAGTATCTTTTTTGTTTCAACCTGCAGAACTTCTTTTAAGATTTCTTGCAAGACAGGTCTAGTGGTACATAACTAGCTCAGATTTTGGGAATGTCTTAATTTTGTCAGTTTTGCTGGATATAAGATTCTTGGTTGATGGATTCTTTCTTATAACATTTGAATATATCTACCCACTGCCTTCCTGTCCCCAAATTTCCTGATAATAAATCTACTGGTAATCTTATTGAGGACTCCCTTGTGTGTGACCATTTATTCCATTCTTGTTGCATTTAAGATTCTCTTTGCCTTTGCTTTTTGACTGTTTGCTTGTAATGTATATATCAGTATGGATCTCTTTGAATTCATGCTACTTGTATTTCATTAACCTTCAATGTTTATCTTCTTGTCTTTCATCAAATTTTGAAGGCTTTCAGCCTTTATTTCTTCAAATAATCTCTCCTTCCCTTTTGCTCTCTCTTTCCCTTCTGGTACTCCCACAATGTGTAAGTTGGTCTATGTGATGATGTCCCACAGGTCGCTTAGACTTTATTCATTTTTCTTGAATCTTATTTTTTTCTGTTCCTCAGACTTGATAATTCCCATTTTATTCATTATTCTTGAGTCTTATTTTTTTCTGTTCCTCAGGCTTTATAATTCCCATTTTGTTCATTTTTCTAGAGTCTTATTTTTTTCTGTTCCTCAGACTTTATAATTCCCATTTTCCTATCTTCAAGTTTGCTGAATCTTCCTTTTGCCTGTTCAAATCTGACTTTGATCTCTTCCAGTGGATTTTTCATTTTAGGTATTTGTACTTTTCAACTCTAGAATTTCTTTGGGGCATCTTTTAAAATTTTCTCTTTATTGGTATTTCCATTTTGTTCATAAATTTTTTTTATGACTTTCCTCACATCTTTGTTTTAGTTCTTGGAGCATTTTTGCAAGTTGTTTTAAAATATTTTTTGGTATGTCTTTCTTGTCTATCTCAACAATAGTTTCTGTTTATTTCTTTCCTTTGAATGGGTCCCCTGTTTCTACTTCTTGAGATTTTATTTTGTTGAAAAAATGGATATTTGAATCAAATAATGTGGTATCTCTCAAAATTAGATTGTCCTCCTTCCTAAAGGGTTTTCTTGTGTTAGTTTTAGTCTTATTTTGATTGTCTTAAGCTTGCCCTGAAGTGTAAACTTAAGGTCTTTGGTGGTCTTTTCTGAGCCTGTGTCTTTCCCTGGGCATGTGTAATGACTTTCTAACTTCCTCTGGATATGCAGGGGCTTTTGAATGTCCTTGTCTTCTATGTCTGACTTCAAAAGAGGAAAAAGAGAAAAATGAAGGAGGGTAAAAAAAGGAGGGTGTCAACTCATTACCTTCTCTGAAAGTCACTTGAACCAGAGGTAGAAAGGCTTTCAGCAATGGAGAGGGTGATGCAAATAATAGTTGGCCACCTTTGTATCTGAACTTCCATGATCAGGCAATCAGAAGAAGCAATCAGAACACAGATCTTCAGTATTTAGAGTACAGAGCCCTCAGTGCCCACTTTGGCTCCTGCAAGCTGCACGCCAACTGCTCCAAGATCAAGTACACAACTGTCTGCCTTGGCTGGGGCTTGGGAGATGGAGGAGCTGCTACAGTGTTAACAGCTGAAACTGATTAAAATTAACTCCAGCTTACCGTCCAAGTCTTTCCCTGGAAACTGCAATCTTTCAATAGACTAGAGGGTTCCAAAATAATTGCATATTCCACTGCAATTGTCTTCTAGGTGAAAGCACAGATAGCTGGTGCTTTCTGCTCAGCTGTCTTCCCAGAATCCTCCTCCTGAGTTAAATGTTTTTTAAAAGCACAGAGTCTGCAAATATCAACTCTGCTGTGAAATGAGGTGTTTTCTTTCTTTTAAGGTAAAAAAGAAGAAAATAAAAAGTTAACATGACCACCTGTTTTTACTTGGAAGAAATTCTAGAGTGCAAATGCAATTATATGGAATAGTGCTTCATGACATCATCAAAAAAAAACCATGATCTGACTTCACGTGATTCGTATAAATACACAAATATTATTCCTAATGATGCCATGATTCTGTGATTCAAAAGGTGGAGTGAAAGGGGAGTGAAATGAGAACTTTATAAGAAACTTACATGTATATGAAATCAGGACTCTGAGAGAGCTGAAGTTCATGCTATATCTTGGAAAACAAATAGAGTGTAATTTATTCATTCACTCCTTTACTCCTTCATTCATTCATGGAATATTTATTGCATGCCATTATGTCTCAGGAACTGTCTTAGACATTAAAAATACACAACAGTGAGCAAGAACAACAACAAAAAAAAACCCTTGCTTACAAATCTTAGACTCTGACAGACACAAAATAGAAAACACAACAAATAAATTATACACTATTTTCAAAGGCAGTGCTGATAAAGCAGGGAGAGAAAATGAGGAGTGTCAGGGTGGGAAAGTGCTGTTATTTCTTCTGCAGTGTTTGGGAAAACACTCATGGTAGTAAATAATCTAATACAGTTGAATTACAGTTAATTTAGTTAGCAGTCAAACCTTCCTTTCAATCAGTTAATACGCAACCCCCAAATTAGCCTAACTTTCTCCACCTGGAGATTCTTTTGATCTTTTCTTCCTTATTAAATTAAAACATACCAAAATGCTATGCTTGTTGCTTAGTGGATCGGGCAGTGTGATATATGAAAACCTGAAAAAATACCCCTTCTCCCCCACGACAGAGGTGTATGCAATTATTAGAGTGATTCTTTAAAGGACTTGTTAAAATGCCAAAATAGTGCCACAGAAAACACGTCAAATAAAGATTGAAGTTTTCTTTATGAAAAAAAAAAAAGTGTTTAACGAGGGTTTATGGGGTTTTATAAAAACACCTTAACACCTTACAGACCTAAGGGGGAGAAAGCTCTATTTAAGTATCACGCACCAATAGCAGACCACCCAATGCTGAGGACTAGAAGTCTCAAACAGACCCATCCTTGGGAGCCTGTGTGGAGACCCTAATTTTATGGTCATTTTAATTGTATTTGGGTTATTACCTCATGCCCCAGCAAACACCTACAGTATTTAATAAAAATGAGCGCAGAACACTGTTTTAGTTAAAGTATGTATTAACCAAAATCATAAACTAAGTATGCTTCACCGTAAATTAACTGGGTGTTTAGTGTTTCTTTGCCTTTAAGTTTTATTTATTTTTCTTAAAACACGGTATGCTTCACTATGTACCAAATCAATGTTAATTGACTTAGCGTTTGACGCAGTCTCCTATCTCTAGCTCAAACAGTCACAAACACACCTGTCCCACATATTATAAAGTGATACAGTTAATCAACCCTCCATGTATGCAAAAGAATGGCTATAAATATAACTGGGAAATTTTTTTATTCAATTTTTTTCAGTTAAAACATAAAAATTGGAACTGAAAAGCAAACAATGTTTTTTTTTAAGAATGGGGAGGGAGAGAACTTCATTTTTTTACTTGTCTAGGGTCTAGTAGTACTACTTCTACTTCCATGAAAGTTGATTTTCATTCAGAAAGTTGTGATCTTCCTCTGCAGAACCAAAGGAATTATCTTAAAAAATTAAATGCCTTCATTTTATATTTAGCTTCCCAGGTGGCGCCAGTGGTAAAGAATCCACCTGTCAGTGCAGGAGAGGAAAGAGACATGGGTTCGATCCCTAGGTTGGGAAGATCTCCTGGAGAAGGAAATGGGAGCCCACTCTAGCTTTCTGGCCTGGGAAAGTCCCATGGTCAGAGGAGCCTGGTGGGCTACAGTTCATGTGGTCTCAAAGAGTCAGACAGGTCTGAGCACGCACATGCTCAAGAGTCTAGAAAATGGATTCTTATTAATTTTTTGCTTCATTCCTCTAAAAAAAAAAAAAAAGATGAAGACAACATACAGAATTCAGAACTGATCCTCTCTGCCACGACCACTGACTAAATATTCCAGAAAAACTCCCTTAATTACTAATTTGTTGCTTCTTCTGTTTCCTTACCTGATCATTCCATCATCCATTAGATCTGTGCACTCCTACCCCTGCACTATCACAATGGAGTTCTTAAAGTATCCCCAAGATGTCTAGTTGCCAAAACTGCTCATCTCTTTTCAGTCCCAAGTGATTTGACTTCTCTGTAACTTCTATCTTATAGAGTTGGACACAACTGAGCAACTAACATTTCCACTTACTTATGCCTGACTGCATATATTCCCTAGCCAAAAATCATCTAGAAGCTGGTTTTTCCCCTAAGTCTTAGGTGGCTAGTCCGTTTCCTCAGAGCTATTGAGAAGCTGTCTCCTTGGCTACTGTCCTCCAAAAGACTGAATAAATGTAAACTCACAAATCCCTTGTCACATGTCTTTCTTTAAGCTGACATAGCCATTCAGAATACAGATTAACAGCCTGGAGTTGTGATAGGCATCTGAAGCACAGAGCAGTCTTGTGGGCCAGAGCACTTCATCTGTGGGGTCTGCACTAACTCCAGGTAGTTAGTGTCATAACTGAATTATAGAACACCCAGTTGGGTGTCCAGACAGATAGAGGACTGCTTAGTGTGGAAAACCCATAGGCTTCATGTCAGAGTGTCTGTATGAGGAGAGGAAATAGTTTTTCCTTTAATAGGTTAATGATTGTACTAGCATATTATTTTTTATGTCAACACTATGCTATTTATTTCTTTTTTTAAGGAATGAACTATTTTTTAAAATGTTTATTTTTTTGGCTGTGTCTGATCTTAGTTGTGGCATTAGGGATTTTTCTTTTCTTTTTTTTCAGTTGCAGCATGCAGAACATTTAGTTCTGGTGTGCAAACTCTTAGTTGCAGCATGTGGGATCTAGTTCCCTTATCACAGATCAAACATAGGCCCCTGCATGAGGACTGTGGAGTCTTAGCCACCAGATCACCAGAGAAGTCCCTCACTTGTAATAGAGTTGGCTATCTCAAAGAACATTTCTAGAAAAATTGTTCAAAATAATTTTCAAATAATTTTTAAGTACATTCCCGACAATGGGGATCTTTGTGTGACTAATGTTATCTTGTATTGATGACCTCAGACCTACATATAAAATGATCTGAAATAATATTAAATATTTTCTGAAGAAGGCCATGGATGACAGAAGTAAAGTCTAAGAAAAATCTAATGGTGAGACAGAAAGGCTGGACAGGAGAGACTCACAGTAAGGTAACAGGCCATGATCCAAATGAGAAAGGGTAACGATTTGAATTCTAGTTGGCAGCAAGGAGGCAAGAGAGATATTAAAGAAATTCACATTTTTAAAGTTCAGGATTTGGCATTTGAAAAACAAGAAAGGAGTCGCAGATGCTAGTTATCACAGAAAACAGTCACATCTTGATAAAAATAAAGAAATTGGGAGGGACATATGATGAACTCAATTCTGGCCCTGCTGAACTTTAAGTAGTGACAGAACATTTGGAGATAGGAGGCTGGAGCTCAGAAAAGAGATTCAAGCTGGAGGCACATTTGGGAGTCATCAGCAAAAGGTTAAAAAAGGGGGGCTGAAGCACAGAGCAGTCTTGTGGGCCAGAGCACTTCATCTGTGGGGTCTGCACTAACTCCAGGTAGTTAGTGTCATAACTGAATTATAGAACACCCAGTTGGGTGTCCAGACAGATAGAGGACTGCTTAGTGTGGAAAACCCATAGGCTTCATGTCAGAGTGTCTGTATGAGGAGAGGAAATAGTTTTTCCTTTAATAGGTTAATGATTGTACTAGCATATTATTTTTTATGTCAACACTATGCTATTTATTTCTTTTTTTAAGGAATGAACTATTTTTTAAAATGTTTATTTTTTTGGCTGTGTCTGATCTTAGTTGTGGCATTAGGGATTTTTCTTTTCTTTTTTTTCAGTTGCAGCATGCAGAACATTTAGTTCTGGTGTGCAAACTCTTAGTTGCAGCATGTGGGATCTAGTTCCCTTATCACAGATCAAACATAGGCCCCCTGCATGAGGACTGTGGAGTCTTAGCCACCAGATCACCAGAGAAGTCCCTCACTTGTAATAGAGTTGGCTATCTCAAAGAACATTTCTAGAAAAATTGTTCAAAATAATTTTCAAATAATTTTTAAGTACATTCCCGACAATGGGGATCTTTGTGTGACTAATGTTATCTTGTATTGATGACCTCAGACCTACATATAAAATGATCTGAAATAATATTAAATATTTTCTGAAGAAGGCCATGGATGACAGAAGTAAAGTCTAAGAAAAATCTAATGGTGAGACAGAAAGGCTGGACAGGAGAGACTCACAGTAAGGTAACAGGCCATGATCCAAATGAGAAAGGGTAACGATTTGAATTCTAGTTGGCAGCAAGGAGGCAAGAGAGATATTAAAGAAATTCACATTTTTAAAGTTCAGGATTTGGCATTTGAAAAACAAGAAAGGAGTCGCAGATGCTAGTTATCACAGAAAACAGTCACATCTTGATAAAAATAAAGAAATTGGGAGGGACATATGATGAACTCAATTCTGGCCCTGCTGAACTTTAAGTAGTGACAGAACATTTGGAGATAGGAGGCTGGAGCTCAGAAAAGAGATTCAAGCTGGAGGCACATTTGGGTGTCATCAGCAAAAGGTTAACTGCTGAAATCAGTAGAATATATGCTCTCTTTGATGGAGAATTGGCAACAATGAAAGTCAGAGAAACAGGGGTGGCAAAAGGAGAAAGACTAGAAATAGGTTCTTCTACTTTCATGCCCAGTTATTAGTGTGAAATGTGACCACTTGAATTTAAAAATCACAGCAGGCAATTTTTGTAATGGTACTGTCTCTCCATGGTCTCCCATCTTGGAAGCGATTACAGCTACAGCAGTGGGGTCCAGTGGCCATGCTGCAACATGATCACCTTGGTCACTGATCAAGAGACTATGAACCTAACTTATGCAGAAATATTCTCTTTTTCTCCATCTCTCTCACTCTGTCTCTGTTTCCCTCATCCCCTCCTTACTCTCACATGTACATATTTAAAACTTACGTAGTTAGTGTTAGTCACTCAGTCATGTCTGATTCTGTGTGACCCTATGGACTGTATCCCACTAGGTTCCTCTGTCCATTGAATTCTCCAGGCAAGAGTATTGTAGTGGGTAGCCTCTCCCTTCTCCAGGGGATCTTCCTGACCCAGAGACTAAACCCAGGTCTCCTGCACTGCAGGCAGATTCTTTACCATCTGAGCCACCACGAAAGCCTTAAAATTTATGCAAACACACTGCAACTGGGCATCACGCCTATGCTAGAGCTCTACAGACAAGGTCAACCAAGTCCACTTCTAAGGTCCTTTATAAGCTTAATCTCTAAGCTTTGGTTTTCAGTACATCAATCTCTTTGTAACAAATGCTATCACTCCTGTCTCTGCTTCAAGGTACTTGGAGCCAGTTTCCATCATTATGAACAAAAGACTCAAGTAATATGACTGTCTTAATCTGTTCAGGATGCTCTGACAAAATATCAGAGACTTGGGTAGCTTATAAACAACAGAAGTGTATTTCTCACGGATCTGGAGGCTGGACAGTCTAAGATCAAGGTGCCAGGAGATTTGGTATCTGGTGAAGACCCACCTCCTGATTCACAGATGAGTGCTCAGCCCTGGAGACTTAATCATCTCCCAAAGCCCTTCCTCTAAACACCATCGCACTGGGGATTGGGTCTCAACATATGAAGTTGGTGGGGACACACACCATAACAACCATGGATATTTAATGATCATTCCTTCAGTATTACTCATGCTTTAGTATGGATATGAATCACCCAGGCATCTCATTAGATGTAGGTTCTGATTCAATGAGGGGTGACTGCATTTCTAACCAGCCGATGGAGCCCTGAATCATGCCCAGTTATTAGTGTGAAATGTGACCACTTGAATTTAAAAATCACAGCAGGCAATTTTTGTAATGGTACTGTCTCTCCATGGTCTCCCATCTTGGAAGCGATTACAGCTACAGCAGTGGGGTCCAGTGGCCATGCTGCAACATGATCACCTTGGTCACTGATCAAGAGACTATGAACCTAACTTATGCAGAAATATTCTCTTTTTCTCCATCTCTCTCACTCTGTCTCTGTTTCCCTCATCCCCTCCTTACTCTCACATGTACATATTTAAAACTTACGTAGTTAGTGTTAGTCACTCAGTCATGTCTGATTCTGTGTGACCCTATGGACTGTATCCCACTAGGTTCCTCTGTCCATTGAATTCTCCAGGCAAGAGTATTGTAGTGGGTAGCCTCTCCCTTCTCCAGGGGATCTTCCTGACCCAGAGACTAAACCCAGGTCTCCTGCACTGCAGGCAGATTCTTTACCATCTGAGCCACCACGAAAGCCTTAAAATTTATGCAAACACACTGCAACTGGGCATCACGCCTATGCTAGAGCTCTACAGACAAGGTCAACCAAGTCCACTTCTAAGGTCCTTTATAAGCTTAATCTCTAAGCTTTGGTTTTCAGTACATCAATCTCTTTGTAACAAATGCTATCACTCCTGTCTCTGCTTCAAGGTACTTGGAGCCAGTTTCCATCATTATGAACAAAAGACTCAAGTAATATGACTGTCTTAATCTGTTCAGGATGCTCTGACAAAATATCAGAGACTTGGGTAGCTTATAAACAACAGAAGTGTATTTCTCACGGATCTGGAGGCTGGACAGTCTAAGATCAAGGTGCCAGGAGATTTGGTATCTGGTGAAGACCCACCTCCTGATTCACAGATGAGTGCTCAGCCCTGGAGACTTAATCATCTCCCAAAGCCCTTCCTCTAAACACCATCGCACTGGGGATTGGGTCTCAACATATGAAGTTGGTGGGGACACACACCATAACAACCATGGATATTTAATGATCATTCCTTCAGTATTACTCATGCTTTAGTATGGATATGAATCACCCAGGCATCTCATTAGATGTAGGTTCTGATTCATAAGGCTGAGGTGGAGCCCTAGAATCTGCATTTCTAACCAGCTCCCAAATGATCCCATTAAGGCCAGCAGACACACTTGAAGTAGCAAGGCATCACACAACACTAACTCCGGCAAAGCATACAAGCCATACACACATGAAATAAATAATTCAGGGTATCACTATATAGCAGAAAGTACCCTGGAGTATCTTTAGCCTTCTGTTTAAACCTGCTATGTTTAAACTTGCAATCACTCAATCAAATTGCATCTTAGTTTCTTCACCTGTAGGAGAGTGACAGAGTAACTGTCACATCCCTCTCAACTCTTGAATTCTCTCCATGATTAGGGTTAAAATTAATTATATAACCAGGGGAGAAGATCAATTTAGACAATAGTCCATTATCTGCAAGTAATAAGAGAAGTTATTTCCAATACAAAAATGCACATTCCATAATTTCAAAAATGTGCACAAAATATTGGGTAGAAAAACAATTTAATAAATAACATGTACAACATTGTCTTTATTTATATATGTGAGTGTATATACACACACACGACATACATAGAAAAGCTGGAAAGTGTTTGAATTCATCGTTCATTCTAAATTTTCCTTTTCATTTTTCCTGTACTTTCTCCTATCAACAGGTATATTTTTCATATTAGAAATCCCAAGTCTATGACAGATCGTGCTCATCCTTGCCGGTCCCCTAGTGTCCCTACCCTACCCAGCTGCTCCCCATCTCAGCCAGTCCACATGTCAGAAGCTTCCTTCTCCTGAGTGAGCAGAATCTGGAAGCAGTTTGTCCAGTGCTCCTGGAGGTGAACTGAGACTCCTGGGAATGAACTACCATTTGATCTGACTGGCCTTCTGCCCAGCTTCTGGTTTTCACCCTAGCTCCCTGCTGGGATAGGAGCCCAGCCTTGAACTTCAGCCAGAAAAGCTGTAGCCCTCACTCTGCTTAATTCTTGCCAGCCCAGCAGGCAGAGACCAAGAGAGGTACCACCACCACTACCATCTCAACCTCCCCAGACACTTGATTTCCCACAATAGCCCAGAGAGACCTCCCAAGACTGCAGCTCAGATAACAGCTCAGATAACAGCAAATTCTCCCCCAGGCCTGAGACATTAGCCTGCCAAAAGCCTTTTACAAATAACTCCTTTACATTCACAAGTCAGCTGCAGCCCACTGTGCAGGTTAATTCACTGCACGGAAGAAGCTCTAGTTTAAGACGTACGTGCAACTAATCACCCTGCGATTACCCACTTTACTTTTTAGCTGTGCTTACATTATGGATGAATTGTGGTCCTATAACATTTCAGGGACTTGGTTTCCTCATTTGTAAACTGACTGGAAAACTCTTCAGTTAAAATTGTAGATAAATTTCTTTACCAAGCAATGATACTCACTTTTTGGATCTGTTCTGTTTCTCCCGTCGTGTTCATACTTCTAAGTATCTTATGGTTAGTCGTACATGTGTGTTTTTCTCCTGTGAGTTCCTTGAAGGCAGAGATTTTATTTTACTTGGTCTTGGATGCTGCGTTTCCTTCAGGGTTATTAACTCACAGTGGGCCTCAGTAAGCATTGATTGGGCTGCAATTATTACTGTATGATAGTAACTAAGTCACAACATAACGGACCAAACATTCCATCCTTGAGCAAAATATAAGTTTTCCTTATAGTTGTTAACAGCTCTTAACATGGGGGGAAAGTCATCTTAAGATACGATTATGTCATTTTCAACTTCAGCAGGGAAACTTGCAGTTCCTTGGGCTATTTGATAGTTGGAAAGCTGAGGTGGGGAGGGGAAGCCATTATTTTATGGATTAATATAATCCACCTTCTTCAAAAAGACTTGAGGACAGTTTGCAACATACCTGCAGAGGCAGGAATTGGCAAGCTTTGCCTTATGGATGCTCAGAAGCCCTGAAGCTACCTCTCCAGAGAGAGAACAAGCCTACAAGAGTTTGGGTGAGGAGGAAAGAACAGAGGCATGAGAAGCCGAATGTCGAGGTTGAACTTCAGCCAGAAAAGCTGTAGCCCTCACTCTGCTTAATTCTTGCCAGCCCAGCAGGCAGAGACCAAGAGAGGTACCACCACCACTACCATCTCAACCTCCCCAGACACTTGATTTCCCACAATAGCCCAGAGAGACCTCCCAAGACTGCAGCTCAGATAACAGCTCAGATAACAGCAAATTCTCCCCCAGGCCTGAGACATTAGCCTGCCAAAAGCCTTTTACAAATAACTCCTTTACATTCACAAGTCAGCTGCAGCCCACTGTGCAGGTTAATTCACTGCACGGAAGAAGCTCTAGTTTAAGACGTACGTGCAACTAATCACCCTGCGATTACCCACTTTACTTTTTAGCTGTGCTTACATTATGGATGAATTGTGGTCCTATAACATTTCAGGGACTTGGTTTCCTCATTTGTAAACTGACTGGAAAACTCTTCAGTTAAAATTGTAGATAAATTTCTTTACCAAGCAATGATACTCACTTTTTGGATCTGTTCTGTTTCTCCCGTCGTGTTCATACTTCTAAGTATCTTATGGTTAGTCGTACATGTGTGTTTTTCTCCTGTGAGTTCCTTGAAGGCAGAGATTTTATTTTACTTGGTCTTGGATGCTGCGTTTCCTTCAGGGTTATTAACTCACAGTGGGCCTCAGTAAGCATTGATTGGGCTGCAATTATTACTGTATGATAGTAACTAAGTCACAACATAACGGACCAAACATTCCATCCTTGAGCAAAATATAAGTTTTCCTTATAGTTGTTAACAGCTCTTAACATGGGGGGAAAGTCATCTTAAGATACGATTATGTCATTTTCAACTTCAGCAGGGAAACTTGCAGTTCCTTGGGCTATTTGATAGTTGGAAAGCTGAGGTGGGGAGGGGAAGCCATTATTTTATGGATTAATATAATCCACCTTCTTCAAAAAGACTTGAGGACAGTTTGCAACATACCTGCAGAGGCAGGAATTGGCAAGCTTTGCCTTATGGATGCTCAGAAGCCCTGAAGCTACCTCTCCAGAGAGAGAACAAGCCTACAAGAGTTTGGGTGATGAGGAAAGAACAGAGGCATGAGAGAAAGCACCGGAATGTCGAGGTAAACAATAGAAGTGTCAGACTAGTGGTAGAGCTTGAGCTAGGCTGGAAGACACATTTGCTTCGGAGATTCCTCGAGTCACTTGAACATCTTATAAAATATGTAACTGTTAATGTCCCTTGTTCGCCTAGTCGAGAAACCATAGTGGAAGAGACACTAAAAGATAATTTTCAGAAAAAGGTAAAATCGTGACTCCCATAGAGCTATAAAAATAAACATGTGTTAAAGATTTTTTTTTAACAAATCATAAGAAATGAGAGAAACAGGCAGATGTTATAACCATTCAGAGGAAAAGTCTAAACACAAATTTATATGGAGTAAACGAGTCTTGAGTTGATAGGGTGAAAACAAGCTTCTCCATGTAGGAGAGGAAATAAAACCACTAGGAGAACAGACATAACCTACACATCTATCCATTACCGGAAACATACAGGGAGCCTTAAACTGGCTCCACGACAACAAACCAGGCTAGAATCTGATTATCTGGAAGGGTAGGCTACAGATGAGACACATTTTTCCATTAAAACACACATTTTTTTTTTTCAACAGCATTTACTTGATCTTTCTAACCTAACAGATATTCCAGCCATGTGTTGGCCATCAAATTGCTGTCATTTCATAATCGAATTCTCTCCCGGTATCTGAGACACCAATAATCCATGGTGCTGACTGATAAAAAGAGCCCCGTTTTTGACATCAGGAATCCCTGTGTGATAGAGATGACCTAATGGTTTTAAAATTCTTGAATGCTTTTAAAATTCTTAACAACCTGACATCTCGTACAAGACATTCTGTACTCTGGTACAGAAATGGGACATGGGTTTTCCTTATAAACAAGGACAAATTATTTTCTCCAAAAAGTAATGTTGGGGACTTCCCTGCCAAGTTCAGTGGTTGAGAATACTCCCTCCAGTGCAGGAAATGCAACCTCCATCTCTGGTCAGGGAATAAGATCCCACATCCAACAGGAAGGTTAGGAGGGTGGTGGTGGCAGGGAACCTGTGTGCTGCAACTAAGACCCGAGGAAGCCAATTCAATAAATATTTTTTGTTAAAAAAAGAAAAAAGTATTGTTGGAGAAGGAAATGGCAACCCATTCCAGTAGTCTCGCCTGGGAAATCCCATGGACAGGGAACCTGGTGGGCCACAATCCATAGGGCCTCAAAAAGTCAGACATGACTGAGTGACTAAACAAGACCAGCAACAGCTTAGACCAGGGGTACAGACTAGCAGTACAGACTTTCCTAAAAAATTACCTAATTCAGAAGTTAAGGGGAAAAAAAAAAAAGTATCATTCACTCTGCTCCTATCCTCAGATCAGTATTCAGGTGAGACCCCAGGGTTCTGCGCCATCAGCAAGGCAGATAATTTGGGCTTGAGGCATTCTGAAGGCTGGTGCTGCCTGTCCCCAGGCTTCATATTTTGTACTAATTCCTTCAGGAGCAGAGCAGGAGCTGAGTGCTGGCAGTGTTTCCATAGGCTGAGCGCAAGCCTCCGTGGTGTCTGTGCTCTTCTATGTCAGTCACCGAGTTGGTAGCCCCCCCCCGCACCTCCGGGAGCTACAAAAAGGCCCCGTAGAATCTGATTATCTGGAAGGGTAGGCTACAGATGAGACACATTTTTCCATTAAAACACACATTTTTTTTTTTCAACAGCATTTACTTGATCTTTCTAACCTAACAGATATTCCAGCCATGTGTTGGCCATCAAATTGCTGTCATTTCATAATCGAATTCTCTCCCGGTATCTGAGACACCAATAATCCATGGTGCTGACTGATAAAAAGAGCCCCGTTTTTGACATCAGGGATCCCTGTGTGATAGAGATGACCTAATGGTTTTAAAATTCTTGAATGCTTTTAAAATTCTTAACAACCTGACATCTCGTACAAGACATTCTGTACTCTGGTACAGAAATGGGACATGGGTTTTCCTTATAAACAAGGACAAATTATTTTCTCCAAAAAGTAATGTTGGGGACTTCCCTGCCAAGTTCAGTGGTTGAGAATACTCCCTCCAGTGCAGGAAATGCAACCTCCATCTCTGGTCAGGGAATAAGATCCCACATCCAACAGGAAGGTTAGGAGGGTGGTGGTGGCAGGGAACCTGTGTGCTGCAACTAAGACCTGAGGAAGCCAATTCAATAAATATTTTTTGTTAAAAAAAGAAAAAAGTATTGTTGGAGAAGGAAATGGCAACCCATTCCAGTAGTCTCGCCTGGGAAATCCCATGGACAGGGAACCTGGTGGGCCACAATCCATAGGGCCTCAAAAAGTCAGACATGACTGAGTGACTAAACAAGACCAGCAACAGCTTAGACCAGGGGTACAGACTAGCAGTACAGACTTTCCTAAAAAATTACCTAATTCAGAAGTTAAGGGGAAAAAAAAAAAAGTATCATTCACTCTGCTCCTATCCTCAGATCAGTATTCAGGTGAGACCCCAGGGTTCTGCGCCATCAGCAAGGCAGATAATTTGGGCTTGAGGCATTCTGAAGGCTGGTGCTGCCTGTCCCCAGGCTTCATATTTTGTACTAATTCCTTCAGGAGCAGAGCAGGAGCTGAGTGCTGGCAGTGTTTCCATAGGCTGAGCGCAAGCCTCCGTGGTGTCTGTGCTCTTCTATGTCAGTCACCGAGTTGGTAGCACCTTCTCCAGCACCACAACGAGAAAGCATCAATTCTAGGTCACTCAGTCATTTTTATGGTATAATTCTCACATCCATATATGACTAATGGAAAAACTATAGCTTTGGACTATAGGAACCTTTGTCAGCAAAATGATGTCTCTACTTTTTAATACACTCCTTGCTCTGCAAGGAGATCAAAACGTGAATCTTAAAGGAAATCAGTCCTGAATATTCATTGGGAGGACTGACGCTGAAGTTCCAATACCTGAAAAGACCCTGATGCTGGCAAAGATTGAAGGCAAAAGGGAAAGGAGGGCAGCAAAGGATGAGATGGCTAGATAGCATCACCAACTCAACGGACATGAAGTTTAGCAAACTCCGGGAGACAGTGGAGGATAGAGCAAACCTGGCATGCTGCAGTCCATGAGGTCGCAAAGTGTCAGACACCACTCAGCAACTGAACAACAAACAACAAACGGGTACAGCAATTGGGAGTTAGAGCCTAGATGCAAAGGCAGAAGCAGGTTGGGTAGCTGAGCCCTTCCCCCTAAGGCACCCTCCCGGGACACGTGCATGCAGGGTGTCACTCCTTGGCCGTCCTCCTCCCCCGCCACCCGGGTGGTCTCTCCTCCTCATCCCATCTGGACCCAGGCAGTGAGCAGCCTTTGTTCACTTCTCTGAACTTGTTCTCAGGGTGTTTCTTCTTTCAGTTTTATCCCCTCGGCTCCCTCCAGGAGCTCTACTCCGTTCCCTTCTACCCCAGACCACTCCCTCCTTAGGAATGTTTCTCTTATCTCTTTTCCTGCCAAAACAGATGGCAGTTTTATTCAGAATCTCAAGAATTCTGCAATCTTGAACAGGCAGCAGGCTGGGAGGAGGGATGAAGATCCTTTTGGCTAAACTGGAAGGAAGGAGCCTACCAGGCAGGCACTCTTAAAAACTACTGGTTGGCAGCCTGGACCATAAAAGCAGTTCAGCCTAGCCTTTGGTGAATGTCAGAGTTTTTTTTTTTTTAATAGAATTGTGTCTGCATGGACCCAGCCACGTAGATTGGCTGCAAAACACACACTCCAATAGCTGAATGAGTTGACCTGTTGTATGGGGTTACGTAGTATTGTTCATTTAAATACTGGAGAATGTCTGTCAAATACAATGGTTTTCTTTGTAGCACAGCTGACATTAAACTGTTCTGACAGTAAATAGGCAACAGGTTCTGCAGCTTCTAAAGGAAAATCCTGGTTTGTGTTAATAGAAACATGTCATCAGCCTGGAGAGGGGCACATACTCTACTTTGCGGTATCCATCCTATTTATTTAACAGTGGTATCAGGTTATACAAGAGTGAGCTGTGATGCCAAATTAGGACACTACTCTGCTTTATACATTTAGAATCAGAATTTTATGCTACTCAGAAGAAACTCAGCATGGACACTAGGATTATAGAACTTAATTCACAGATTCATCCAAAGACATTCACTGAGTGCATCGTTGGTATATGAATTGGAGATACAAAGATAAGTAAGCCATTGTCTCTGTCCTGGAACAAGAGATAGTGGAGAAGACAGTGCAAATGAATACCACAACATTTTTACAGGGTTGACTGGGCTGTCAGTCACGGTTGTATTCCTGATGCCAAGGCTCCCTGGAAATATATGCACTTGAATAGAAATAAAATTCAGTGGTGATATGACGACATGGTATTATGGTAGCACTAACAAAGGATATGATCAAAAAATACAATCACCAAAAAAAAGGGGGGGGGGGAATACAATCACCATAAAATGTCACTTTTTGGTTTTTATTTCTGATATTTGAAAAATTGAAATAATAAAAGTAGCACAGGTTTATTGCAAATAAAATATCATTCACAATCCCAATACTTCATTCTTAACTATTTTGTTTCTGAAGATAAATATCTGAAACCTGCTCATTTTTTTCAAATGAAACACATCCTGAGAGCTATTAGGGAAAAAAGCGTTTACCTAAGAGCAGCGGCTTTGGTTTGGTTTGGTTATGTTTCAACTCTGAGACAATAAAAGAGGTACTAGATCCTAACGTGGGGCTTCCCCAGTGGCTCAGATGGTAAAGAATCTGCCTGCAGTGCAGGAAACTGGAACTGGATTCCTGGGTTGGGAAGATGCCCTGGAGAAGGAAACCCACTCTAGTATTCTTGCCTGGAGAATCCCATGGATAGAGGAGTCTGGAGGGCTGCAGTCCACGGGGTCCCGAAGAGTCGGACATGACTGAGAGACTAACACACACACAGATCCCAATTTAGTAACAGGACAGGGAAGCCTGGGGCATTTCAGTTCATGGGATCGCAAAGAGTCAGACACTTCTTAGTGACTGACTAACAACAACAATAACTTAATGAATGAGTTGAATCTGAACAATACATACAGATCATAATATGATGAGGCAGACAGTTTCTTACATGATTGGAGATTAGTATCACAAGAGTTCCTTTCAAGAGGCTTTCCATGGACAACACTTTTCCTACATTCCAATCCATTATTGGTCTGTCAACTTAGCCTAAAGTCATTCCCTGAAGTCAACCATATCCTTACTTTCCCCTCTCTAGATAAGAGTTTTAAATTATCTGCAGTTAATAAGTCCATGTGTCTTTCCAGGTAAGCCATTTAAAGAGTTGTTCTACAAAATTTTCAGGATGTATCTGACTCTCAGAAGTCTTTCTCGAACCACATAAAATATTAAAAATCAATGTTAAAATGCAGATTTTTAATTTTTTTAAATATCAAAGGAAATGAGTTTTTTAGAAAGAGCTTCTCCTCAGGGCTAGGACCCCAAAATTCAACACCAAATTTTTCTCTATCTTACCTCAGTCTCTGACTTTGCCAAATCATCTCTTTATGTCTAAATTTTCTCACCCCATAATCAGTCACTAGAAGGTGATGAAAACCAAATCATGACAAAGATTAGACAGGATAAATAAATTTATAGTTTTAAGAAAAGAATAAACTACAGATACCAAATTCCTTTAAGACAGAAAAGGCAGCATGAAAATTGTGCCTTCAATATTTGACCTATGATTTCTTTACCTCTAAGATGAAGAGCTGAGTTAAATGATCTCTTGGGTCCACTGTGGTTGAAAACTCTACTACCATGTTACTCTATTATTGTAAGAATTATGTCCAGAAAAGTAAGAAAAGAACAAAGAACAAAATAGTACATCCAGGGACTTCCTTGTTGGTCCAGTGGTTAAGACTTTCCCTTCCAGTGCTTGGGGTATGGGTTCAATTCCTGGTCAGAGAGCTAAGATCCTACAGCTCTTGCAGCAAAAAAAAAAAAAAAAAAAAACAACCCATAATAGAAGCAATACTGTGACAAATTTAATAAAGTTTTTAAAAAATGGTCCACATGAAAAAAATCTAAAAAAAAAAACAGTACGTTCATAGTAAACATCTCTAAAATGCTTCAGCTTCTTCAATAAGCAAGTGAAATCTCAAAAACACTAAGCTGGTGGTGAAAAGGTTAAAACCTAAATTTAGCCTGACCCAGACCCAAGATCGAAGAATTAACGTAGTCAGAACCACAACAAAGTAGACATTTAGAGTAGTTTGGAAAGGAATTTGCTGTTGTATCCACTCTGGTTTTATTCCAAGCCATAGAAAAATCACTTTCAGAGAATTTTTAAATTGCATTTAATAATGAAATATCAAAGTAGATACATCATTAGGCATTCCTGTAGGCCATTCATGTGCTCCTTGGGTGGTGGAAGACCCTCAGCTTCCAGTGCCTTTGAGGTGTGTATTAATGGCTTAGTACAATGACGCATCTTAATGGCACATTTACTGAAGCACTTAATCTACTCCTTAAGGGTGAAGAGATCAAGTGCATCCCTGTTAAAGCACAGAGGCTGGCTAGAGGTGGTAGAATGGCCACTGCAGCCTGGGGTCCAGAGACTCACCCTGTGGCTTGTTGATAACCTCAACTTGTCAAAGTTGTAACTTGTCACTCCAGCATTTTGAGTTAGAACCAAGACATTTCATCAATACCTGTCAATCCACACCCAGCAAAGAAAGCAATACAGTGTCAAGTGAAGGATTTAATTTAACGAGCTGGCCATAAAGCTGTCATGGGTTGTTTCTTCTTAGCCTCCCTTCTTTCACCACTTCCCAAGTCAAACCCAGCCGAATACACAGGGTACAACAGGATCGTTCTGAGTTGAGAGAAATCCCCAAAGACACCTACCCATCAGTATGACCTACTAGAGAACTGGCTGGCCAAGTGGGCCTCAGTTTCTTTGACTATTAAGTAAAGAGATCAAACTAAATGGTATCTAGAGCTAACATTCCATAATTCTATCTTGTTTTTTTTCCCTTTGGGTAACTAGTAGTTTGAAGAACCCTGAGTAAAACCAAATTTTTGACTTTTGCCTCAAGGAAATTTGATTTCACTTTTTCTGAAATAAAATCTTGATTGGACAAAAAAGCTGAAGGCACCTATGTTAGCTTTCTTCTTTAAAGTGGTACTTAAAGAATGAAATAGAAATGGCTGCTATTTAAGGAGGCAATTATAAAGAAAAAAAGAATAAAAATTATAATTTAGAATGAAAACTGTTCTCAATGAAATAATGCCCCAAATGAGTTCATCTTCTTTTAAACCTATCTATGTTAAATACAATGCCAGTGTCCCTATATTATAAAAGAGCTCACAAAAGAAGGGGCCCCATAAAGGAACTGGTTTCTTTCTTTCCTTTCTTGCTTTTTCTTTTTGAAGCATAGTTGATTAACATGTTGTGTTAGTTTCAGGTGTATAACAAAATGATTCAGTTATACACATACATGTATCCATTCTTTCAACCCAAAAAAACATGATCCACATCGGCATGTTTTCCCTTCCAGTGCCTTTGAGGTGTGTATTAATGGCTTAGTACAATGACGCATCTTAATGGCACATTTACTGAAGCACTTAATCTACTCCTTAAGGGTGAAGAGATCAAGTGCATCCCTGTTAAAGCACAGAGGCTGGCTAGAGGTGGTAGAATGGCCACTGCAGCCTGGGGTCCAGAGACTCACCCTGTGGCTTGTTGATAACCTCAACTTGTCAAAGTTGTAACTTGTCACTCCAGCATTTTGAGTTAGAACCAAGACATTTCATCAATACCTGTCAATCCACACCCAGCAAAGAAAGCAATACAGTGTCAAGTGAAGGATTTAATTTAACGAGCTGGCCATAAAGCTGTCATGGGTTGTTTTTTCTTAGCCTCCCTTCTTTCACCACTTCCCAAGTCAAACCCAGCCGAATACACAGGGTACAACAGGATCGTTCTGAGTTGAGAGAAATCCCCAAAGACACCTACCCATCAGTATGACCTACTAGAGAACTGGCTGGCCAAGTGGGCCTCAGTTTCTTTGACTATTAAGTAAAGAGATCAAACTAAATGGTATCTAGAGCTAACATTCCATAATTCTATCTATGTGTTTTTTATCTTTGGGTAACTAGTAGTTTGAAGAACCCTGAGTAAAACCAAATTTTTGACTTTTGCCTCAAGGAAATTTGATTTCACTTTTTCTGAAATAAAATCTTGATTGGACAAAAAAGCTGAAGGCACCTATGTTAGCTTTCTTCTTTAAAGTGGTACTTAAAGAATGAAATAGAAATGGCTGCTATTTAAGGAGGCAATTATAAAGAAAAAAAGAATAAAAATTATAATTTAGAATGAAAACTGTTCTCAATGAAATAATGCCCCAAATGAGTTCATCTTCTTTTAAACCTATCTATGTTAAATACAATGCCAGTGTCCCTATATTATAAAAGAGCTCACAAAAGAAGGGGCCCCATAAAGGAACTGGTTTCTTTCTTTCCTTTCTTGCTTTTTTCTTTTTTGAAGCATAGTTGATTAACAATGTTGTGTTAGTTTCAGGTGTAAAGCAAAATGATTCAGTTATACACATACATGTATCCATTCTTTTTCAAATTCTTTTCCCATTTAGGTTATTATAGAATATTAGCAGAGTTTTCTGTGATATATGGTAGATCTTCGTTGGCTATCTAGTTTAAACGTAAGTATGTACATGTCAATCACAAACTCCCAATCTATTCCAATCTGTCTAGAAGGGTTACTATACAAAAAACTTGGTTTTATAACAAGGGTCTAATGTGGAGCTGGATTGGATTCTGTAACCAAGTTGAGTAACTTAATTTTTAATCTGCAAAGGACAGTGGAGTTAAGCAAAGTCATACAGAACCAATTGAAGGCCTTCTCCATGAAATGGACTACTCTTCGGTTGCAGTAGGATTAAAAAAATTATTTCAAAGTTCTTTCAACTTTCCTTTTTCAGTGATTCCTGGAACTTTCAAAGACTTTATCCAAATGAAACACATGCCCAGCTTTAAAGCAGATCTACCACAGAAAAAGCCTCCTTTCACACCTAGGTCTATCTCACCTCAGCCAGTTTATCCAAATTCTGGCCTTTCAGATTTCTGAGCTCAAATTTTCATTTCAACTACTCCACCTCCTAGAAATACCTAATGGACTATTAAAGAATTGGCAATGAGTAAAAGAAATATTTCATAACTCGTATTTGTATTTTGGTTAGAGAAATTTACAGGTTATATTAATTCCCACCTATAGTCCTAAACCCATATTATAAGAGCAGTTACAGCTAGAATTTTTTATTTAGCTTTTCCTAAACTTCCTGCAGATCATTAAAATGTATGCCCAGTTGGGCCCGACGCAAAATCCATCTGAAAAGAAATATTATTTTTAAGTGGTACTTAAAGAATGAAATAGAAATGGCTGCTATTTAAGGAGGCAATTATAAAGAAAAAAAGAATAAAAATTATAATTTAGAATGAAAACTGTTCTCAATGAAATAATGCCCCAAATGAGTTCATCTTCTTTTAAACCTATCTATGTTAAATACAATGCCAGTGTCCCTATATTATAAAAGAGCTCACAAAAGAAGGGGCCCCATAAAGGAACTGGTTTCTTTCTTTCCTTTCTTGCTTTTTTCTTTTTTGAAGCATAGTTGATTAACAATGTTGTGTTAGTTTCAGGTGTAAAGCAAAATGATTCAGTTATACACATACATGTATCCATTCTTTTTCAAATTCTTTTCCCATTTAGGTTATTATAGAATATTAGCAGAGTTTTCTGTGATATATGGTAGATCTTCGTTGGCTATCTAGTTTAAACGTAAGTATGTACATGTCAATCACAAACTCCCAATCTATTCCAATCTGTCTAGAAGGGTTACTATACAAAAAACTTGGTTTTATAACAAGGGTCTAATGTGGAGCTGGATTGGATTCTGTAACCAAGTTGAGTAACTTAATTTTTAATCTGCAAAGGACAGTGGAGTTAAGCAAAGTCATACAGAACCAATTGAAGGCCTTCTCCATGAAATGGACTACTCTTCGGTTGCAGTAGGATTAAAAAAATTATTTCAAAGTTCTTTCAACTTTCCTTTTTCAGTGATTCCTGGAACTTTCAAAGACTTTATCCAAATGAAACACATGCCCAGCTTTAAAGCAGATCTACCACAGAAAAAGCCTCCTTTCACACCTAGGTCTATCTCACCTCAGCCAGTTTATCCAAATTCTGGCCTTTCAGATTTCTGAGCTCAAATTTTCATTTCAACTACTCCACCTCCTAGAAATACCTAATGGACTATTAAAGAATTGGCAATGAGTAAAAGAAATATTTCATAACTCGTATTTGTATTTTGGTTAGAGAAATTTACAGGTTATATTAATTCCCACCTATAGTCCTAAACCCATATTATAAGAGCAGTTACAGCTAGAATTTTTTTTATTTAGCTTTTCCCTAAACTTCCTGCAGATCATTAAAAATGTATGCCCAGTTGGGCCCACGGTTTATTGTTCTTTGCAAAATCCATCTGAAAGATTCAGTATAAAACACATCTTATTTCCCATTTAGCTTGTGATTTTAAATTATTTGGTGCCTCTGCTTAGGCTAATCTTGACCTAATCCTCATAAAAATAAACACAATGGTGTTAGAGTTCACAGCCTTTGGGCATCATGGTCACATTCTTAGAGCTAACACTGCTCTTACAGAACCATGCAGGACTATCAATAACTCTGAAGCTCTAGAAAGAAGTGACCAGAAGTGAGTTCAGCCCCACATAGCTCCCATTAATGAAGATGTTGACATCTCATAATTTTTCATTAAGAATCTCCCTATGTTGAAATGTTCTCTTAAACTGCCATTAATTACATGGTTACCACTGAGCAGTTATCAGTTAAATGTTTAGTAACAAAAGGTCCCCTTACTCCATTCATACTTGATCTTGTACTTCTGAGGCCCAGAACATATACAGGAAAAGAAAGCAAAGTCAGTTAATGGAGGTAGACTGCTATCCACTATTGATTGTCCCTCAATCAGTCCTTATAGTCCTAATGATTCCATAACATTTCAAAAAATTAATATTAGATATGGGCTCTCCAGATAGTGCTAATGGTAAAGAACCCGCCTGCCAGTGCAAGAGATGTAAGAGATACGGGTTTGATCCCTGGATCAGGAAGATCCCCTGGATGAGGGCATGGCAACTCACTTCAGTATTCTTGCCTGGAGAATCCCATGGACAGAGGAGCCTGGCAGGCTATGGTCTATAGGGTCACAAAGAATCAGACATGACTGAGCATGCACACACACATACATGAAAACCCAAGAATCCATATTTAAATGGAAACCTTCATTGGCAGTTGCTAGTTGAAATAAGGAAAGAGTGCTAGATGCAGAGTCAGAAGACCTGGGTCATTTACTACCTGTGGTTTCAGCTTTCTCTGTCTTATGGGCAACTTACCTTATCTACCTGACAAATTTGCTTTAAACATACATGAGGCAATGGGCGTGTATGTTCTTTGTAAACAATAAAGTACATTACAAAATATGTCAATAATTCAGTTTCTGTGTACAGAAAATGGAATACATTTTTTAAAGAAATTTTTATTAAAGAGTTTCAAAAGGACTGCAAAAGATTCCTAATAAAAGTATTGTATCTTTTTTACCAGAAACATAAGGGAATGGGGTAGTGAGGGAGCGGCTACCTAGGAAATCAGATAACAGAGCTCAAAATCCGGCTTCAGTGAGTGTACCGAAAATACTTGAATCTTTCTAAGAAAGTTTGAAGAAAAGAGATTCACAATGTTCCACAAGACCTGATTTTAATGTAATTACAGGTGTTTTAAACTATGAAACAGTAAAATATTCAAGCAAGTAGAGCTATTTATTGGTCGCCCCAGGGCACTTGTCCTTAGACTGGCCCCTTCTTGCATCTTTACAATTTTGTTGGACACCTGTGAATACCTGAAGGCAAAAGAAAGCATCTGCTCATACCTCTAAATCATGCCTCTTGGTTCTATGAGCCAATGTTACTATTATCTAATTAATAATTATTATAATATTATCATATCAGGATTTATCTTAGATCACATATAGATGCCAGTGGTAAACTGGATAGAGGAAGTATTATTTTAATGGAGATTATACTTACTCATTTATGATTTATTGCTAATCCAATGAAAGGCCCCTAAATATCTAAGTGGCCAAGCCCAGAATTATGGCAACAGGCCAAAATAATTAAAACACCCAAAATCTGAAAAATTCCGTAGATGGGGAGGAAGAATCCCTGGGGGAGGGCATGGCAACTCACTTCAGTATTCTTGCCTGGAGAATCCCATGGACAGAGGAGCCTGGCAGGCTATGGTCTATAGGGTCACAAAGAATCAGACATGACTGAGCATGCACACACACATACATGAAAACCCAAGAATCCATATTTAAATGGAAACCTTCATTGGCAGTTGCTAGTTGAAATAAGGAAAGAGTGCTAGATGCAGAGTCAGAAGACCTGGGTCATTTACTACCTGTGGTTTCAGCTTTCTCTGTCTTATGGGCAACTTACCTTATCTACCTGACAAATTTGCTTTAAACATACATGAGGCAATGGGCGTGTATGTTCTTTGTAAACAATAAAGTACATTACAAAATATGTCAATAATTCAGTTTCTGTGTACAGAAAATGGAATACATTTTTTAAAGAAATTTTTATTAAAGAGTTTCAAAAGGACTGCAAAAGATTCCTAATAAAAGTATTGTATCTTTTTTACCAGAAACATAAGGGAATGGGGTAGTGAGGGAGCGGCTACCTAGGAAATCAGATAACAGAGCTCAAAATCCGGCTTCAGTGAGTGTACCGAAAATACTTGAATCTTTCTAAGAAAGTTTGAAGAAAAGAGATTCACAATGTTCCACAAGACCTGATTTTAATGTAATTACAGGTGTTTTAAACTATGAAACAGTAAAATATTCAAGCAAGTAGAGCTATTTATTGGTCGCCCCAGGGCACTTGTCCTTAGACTGGCCCCTTCTTGCATCTTTACAATTTTGTTGGACACCTGTGAATACCTGAAGGCAAAAGAAAGCATCTGCTCATACCTCTAAATCATGCCTCTTGGTTCTATGAGCCAATGTTACTATTATCTAATTAATAATTATTATAATATTATCATATCAGGATTTATCTTAGATCACATATAGATGCCAGTGGTAAACTGGATAGAGGAAGTATTATTTTAATGGAGATTATACTTACTCATTTATGATTTATTGCTAATCCAATGAAAGGCCCCTAAATATCTAAGTGGCCAAGCCCAGAATTATGGCAACAGGCCAAAATAATTAAAACACAACCCTCAGTCTGAAATAGAAGCAGAATTTCAAAACGAAATTTGGAGATGCGTTAATTTCTCTAAGAAAACTTGAAGGGGAGAGATCCCTTGGTCTTTACAAGGCTCTGTTGAAATGAAATCATTTGATTCCTTTTCAAAGTCGTAAGAACACAAAACAGTTATACAACCATCTTCTTTAATTCACAGAAAGAAATACAAGTAAATAACGTTCTCTGTATTGGATCAATTTTTCCTCCTGTCTATATCACTGTCCCTCCTCCTCTCCCTCCCTCCTCTCTTCTTTTCTTCTCTTTTTCTGAAAAGTAATGAGCTTAATCTGTTAAAAAAACAGGATATTTCCTGTAGCCCGGGCAATTTGCCTTATTCTTTATCTTTGTGTTCCAATCCTGCACCCAACCCCTCTCTCCTAACAGTAGTGATGTGGGGAGGGTTCTAGTGGATTAGGTCAAAGGTGAGAATCCCAGGACAATATTGTCCTTTTAATAGTCTCTAGTATGACAGAAAACATAAAACCAGAGGCCACATTCCTGTCTTATCCACACATACCATCAGCATCAGTAGGTATTCTACCACGGCCAGAGGCATCTTATTCTTACAAGCATTCTGCCCTCTAGTCACTCCTGGAAACTGAGGAACCAGCCAGCTTTCCACCGCTAATCCATCCTTTGCCTTTTCCTGTTTCACATTTTACTGTTCGTAAATAGAAATCAGTTAAATCCTACATTTCATAACAGCTACATCAATCCTTCTGATGCTCTAGTAATATTAAGTTACTGCTATGTGGTATCCAAAGACCCTGATGCTGGGAAAGACTGATGGCCAAAGGAGAAGGGGATGGCAGAGGATGGGATGGTTAGGACATGAACCTCAGCAAACTCCAGAAGATGGTGAAGGACATAGGAGCCTGGTGTGCTGCACTCCACGGGGTCGCCAAGAGTTGTACACGACTCAGTGACTGAACAACAACAAATCCAAACTAGAGAATATAATATAGAATAATAAGAATCTCCCCCATCTTTGAGAGAAGACAGAATTCTTCCTTCCTTTAGAATTATTTAGAATGCTCAACCTAGTTTTAGTAACTGTGAAATTTAGTCACGTTACACAACCTGTTTCCCTCATTCTAAAATGGGGATAATGATAATTATAAAATATAGTAGGAACTAAATACACTAATACGTCAAGAATATTTAATCATAACCCCAACACAAAGAAAGCGCTCAGGGAATGTGAACTTGTTTCCATTTCCTCGGCCATGCTGCACAACTTGTGGGACCTTGGTTCCCTGACAAGGGACTGAATTGGCACCCCAGGCTGTAGAAGTGCAGAGCCCCAACCACTGGGCAACCAGGGAAGTCCCAAATGCTAACTCTTTTTAATGTTGTGAGGACAAGAGGGGCTCTGTACAAGGAGTTGAGTCGAGTACTCAGCCTAAGTAAATATGTGAAAGAATAGGGGCCCTTCTATCTGCCAATGCTTCCTTCCTCTTTTCCTATTTCAGGATTAAGAGATATGCAAAACAAGATTACTCAACAGTAATGCTTGCAATCAACATGAACACAGGACATCCACAGAAAATTTGGCTGCAAAACATTTAAGAAGGCAGCTATCTTGAGGAAGAAGAATGGAGCTGGAGGGATCAACCTCCCTATCCAAAAACACTTTTTACAAATCAGCATCAGTAGGTATTCTACCACGGCCAGAGGCATCTTATTCTTACAAGCATTCTGCCCTCTAGTCACTCCTGGAAACTGAGGAACCAGCCAGCTTTCCACCGCTAATCCATCCTTTGCCTTTTCCTGTTTCACATTTTACTGTTCGTAAATAGAAATCAGTTAAATCCTACATTTCATAACAGCTACATCAATCCTTCTGATGCTCTAGTAATATTAAGTTACTGCTATGTGGTATCCAAAGACCCTGATGCTGGGAAAGACTGATGGCCAAAGGAGAAGGGGATGGCAGAGGATGGGATGGTTAGGACATGAACCTCAGCAAACTCCAGAAGATGGTGAAGGACATAGGAGCCTGGTGTGCTGCACTCCACGGGGTCGCCAAGAGTTGTACACGACTCAGTGACTGAACAACAACAAATCCAAACTAGAGAATATAATATAGAATAATAAGAATCTCCCCCATCTTTGAGAGAAGACAGAATTCTTCCTTCCTTTAGAATTATTTAGAATGCTCAACCTAGTTTTAGTAACTGTGAAATTTAGTCACGTTACACAACCTGTTTCCCTCATTCTAAAATGGGGATAATGATAATTATAAAATATAGTAGGAACTAAATACACTAATACGTCAAGAATATTTAATCATAACCCCAACACAAAGAAAGCGCTCAGGGAATGTGAACTTGTTTCCATTTCCTCGGCCATGCTGCACAACTTGTGGGACCTTGGTTCCCTGACAAGGGACTGAATTGGCACCCCAGGCTGTAGAAGTGCAGAGCCCCAACCACTGGGCAACCAGGGAAGTCCCAAATGCTAACTCTTTTTAATGTTGTGAGGACAAGAGGGGCTCTGTACAAGGAGTTGAGTCGAGTACTCAGCCTAAGTAAATATGTGAAAGAATAGGGGCCCTTCTATCTGCCAATGCTTCCTTCCTCTTTTCCTATTTCAGGATTAAGAGATATGCAAAACAAGATTACTCAACAGTAATGCTTGCAATCAACATGAACACAGGACATCCACAGAAAATTTGGCTGCAAAAACATTTAAGAAGGCAGCTATCTTGAGGAAGAAGAATGGAGCTGGAGGGATCAACCTCCCTAACTTCAGACTCTACTACAAAGCAACAGTCCTCAAGACAGTATAGTACTGGCACAAAAACAGAAATATCGACCAATGGAACAAGATCGAGAATCCAGAGATAAACCCACGCACCTATGGGTACCTTATTTTTGACAAAGGAGGCAAACATATAAAATGGGACAAAGACAGCCTCTTCAACAAATGGTGCTGGGAACATTGGACAGCTACATGCAAAAAAATGAAGTTGGAGCATTCCCTGACACCATGCACAAAGATCAACTCAAAATGGATTAAAGACCTAAATGTAAGGCCAGAAACCATCAAACTCTTAGAGGAGAATATAGGCAAAACCCTCAAGGACATCAATCAAAGCAAGATCTTCTCTGACCCACCTACTAGAATAGCAGAACTAAAAAGACAAATGAACATGTGGGACCTCATGAAACTTAAAAGCTTTCGTACAGCAAAACAAATCACAAAAAAGCTGAACAGACAGCCCACAGAGTGGGAGAAAATCATAGCAAATGAAACAACAGACAAAGAATTAATCTCCAAAATCTACAAGCAACTCAGATAACTCAGCACTGGAAAAACGAACAACCCAATCAGAAAATGGGAAAAGGACCTAAACAGACACCTCTCCAACGATGACATACAGATGGCCCAAAAGCACATGAAACAATGCTCAGCTTCACTAATAATTAGAGAAATGCCAATCAAAACTACAATGAGATATCACCTCACACCTGTCAGAATGGCCATCATCCACAAATCGACAGACAATAAATGCTGGAGAGGCTGCGGAGAAAAGGCAGCACTCCTGCATTGCTGGTGGGAGTGTAAATTGATACAGCCTCTATGGAAGACAGTATGGAGATTTCCTAAAAAACTAAAAATAGAAGCACCCTATGACCCAGCAATCCCACTCTTAGGCTTATACCCTGATGAAATCAAATCTGAAAGAAGCACTTTACCCCAATGTCCATTACCGCTCTCTATACAATAGTTAGAACATGGAAGGAACCTAGCTGCCCATCGACGAACGAATGGATCCAAAAGCTCTGGTACATATATACAATGGAATACTACACAGCTGTAAAGAGAAATGCAGAAGAATCAGCCCTAATGAGGTGGTTGGATCTAGAACGTATCATCAAAAGTGAAGTCAGTCAGAAAGAAAAGGACAAATACAGTATATTAACACATATATATGGAAGCTAGTAGCATGGTGATAATGGCACATGCAGTGAAGCGACAGAAAGACAGACATGGACAGTGGACATATGGACATTGTGGGGAAGGAACAGAAGGTGGGAGGCATAAAGGAAGTAGCATGAAGGCCTGTACTATCATAAGTGAGGAAAATAGCTCTAGTCATTGCTCTGTGAGAAAAGGGGATCGTTCAGGGGTGCTGTGTGATGGTTGGGAGGGGTGGAAAGGGGGGGATATACATATGACTAATCTGGGAACATACATATCTGTAAACAACAAAATTCTGTAAAAGTGAAAAGCAAAATAAAGGTTTAAAAAAAAAAAAAAAAAGAAGGCCTTTTTAATATAGATTATGCAGATGTATTGTGTTGCTATTCTGGATAATGCTAGAATTATTCCCAAAATTGGAAATAGCAGAATCTCTGGATAGGTTAAAATTTATGGTTAGTTATATGACATTTTTAGCAGGCATAAGGAAACAGAATCCAACATGGAAATAACTAAATCTTAATAGCTGTTGAAGTAACTTACTCCTTTATCTCATTCGGATGGAAAACTTGACAAATGCACATGACAATGACAAATGCCCTGTGTATCTTCCATTAAATGAAGTTAAAGATATAGTATAATTTCATTATAGTGATAATTGCTTTTATAGTCATTTATGATAAAATTGATCAAAAGCTCCTAGGTAAACACTACACAGCCTTGAAAATGGAAGGGGAAAAGGCAGCACTCCTGCATTGCTGGTGAGTGTAAATTGATACAGCCTCTATGGAAGACAGTATGGAGATTTCCTAAAAAACTAAAAATAGAAGCACCCTATGACCCAGCAATCCCACTCTTAGGCTTATACCCTGATGAAATCAAATCTGAAAGAAGCACTTTACCCCAATGTCCATTACCGCTCTCTATACAATAGTTAGAACATGGAAGGAACCTAGCTGCCCATCGACGAACGAATGGATCCAAAAGCTCTGGTACATATATACAATGGAATACTACACAGCTGTAAAGAGAAATGCAGAAGAATCAGCCCGGATGAGGTGGCTGGATATAAAACCAAACATAAAAAGTGAAGTCAGTCAGAAAGAAAAGGACAAATACAGTATATTAACACATATATATGGAAGCTAGTAGCATGGTGATAATGGCACATGCAGTGAAGCGACAGAAAGACAGACATGGACAGTGGACATATGGACATTGTGGGGAAGGAACAGAAGGTGGGAGGCATAAAGGAAGTAGCATGAAGGCCTGTACTATCATAAGTGAGGAAAATAGCTCTAGTCATTGCTCTGTGAGAAAAGGGGATCGTTCAGGGGTGCTGTGTGATGGTTGGGAGGGGTGGAAAGGGGGGGATATACATATGACTAATCTGGGAACATACATATCTGTAAACAACAAAACTCTGTAAAAGTGAAAAGCAAAATAAAGGTTTAAAAAAAAAAAAAAAAAGAAGGCCTTTTTAATATAGATTATGCAGATGTATTGTGTTGCTATTCTGGATAATGCTAGAATTATTCCCAAAATTGGAAATAGCAGAATCTCTGGATAGGTTAAAATTTATGGTTAGTTATATGACATTTTTAGCAGGCATAAGGAAACAGAATCCAACATGGAAATAACTAAATCTTAATAGCTGTTGAAGTAACTTACTCCTTTATCTCATTCGGATGGAAAACTTGACAAATGCACATGACAATGACAAATGCCCTGTGTATCTTCCATTAAATGAAGTTAAAGATATAGTATAATTTCATTATAGTGATAATTGCTTTTATAGTCATTTTTATGATAAAATGTCTCAGATACATACTTTAAAAAATATAAACAATATAGCAAGCTCCTAGGTAAACACTACACAGCTTAAGAAATAAAACACTACAAATGTAATTGAAGTCCCTCTAAGGATCCCATTTCTCAGTTCCTCTTTCCCCTGTACTCCAAGATACCATACTGAATTTGGTGTTGTTTATTCACATGGGATGTATTTTCAGGGTTACTTTCTCAGACCAAGATAAAAGGGCTAGTCATCTATCAATCTTTAGAGTTAATTACTCCCCTTGTACCCTTGAGTTAAATTTATCCTGTGGCAAAGGTGCAGTAATATCAGAATTACATAGTTTTTTAATTAAATAAAAAGAAGGAACATATCATTTTAAGGCCACTCCACCTGTAAAAAGTAAAGTCAATGATAAATTTAGAAAAAAACTTTATACAAGTGGACAGAATTCAACATTAGAGTTTTAGTAATACGACAGACTATCCATTAAAAACTCTCCTTGTAGTTAACTGGAAATGCTGGGAAAATTATACAAACTTAAAAAAAATGCATGGCTAATCTCATATATTACAAAAGAAAAATATCTAGGTGCAGGAATAATGAAGCAACTGCAAACTGGACTGGCAATGAGTAGGTCACCCTGCACTTGCCTCGAAGTTTGGAGGTTAGGAGTGGCAATCTAGGAATTTGGACTGAAAACAAACGACAGCTGTTAAATTGGCTCCTGCAAGATGGAGAACTGGAACTAAGATTCCCACAGAACAACGAAAGGTCGAAACTCTTAGTTAAAGGGAAAATTCTGCCCACCAGCAAAAGAAGGCAATAGACAATAGGAAACTCATTTACCTGTGCTTGGGCTCTGGGAAACTAATCACCTAGTTAAATTATGGTTAGTTATATGACATTTTAGCAGGCATAAGGAAACAGAATCCAACATGGAAATAACTAAATCTTAATAGCTGTTGAAGTAACTTACTCCTTTATCTCATTCGGATGGAAAACTTGACAAATGCACATGACAATGACAAATGCCCTGTGTATCTTCCATTAAATGAAGTTAAAGATATAGTATAATTTCATTATAGTGATAATTGCTTTTATAGTCATTTTTATGATAAAATGTCTCAGATACATACTTTAAAAAATATAAACAATATAGCAAGCTCCTAGGTAAACACTACACAGCTTAAGAAATAAAACACTACAAATGTAATTGAAGTCCCTCTAAGGATCCCATTTCTCAGTTCCTCTTTCCCCTGTACTCCAAGATACCATACTGAATTTGGTGTTGTTTATTCACATGGGATGTATTTTCAGGGTTACTTTCTCAGACCAAGATAAAAGGGCTAGTCATCTATCAATCTTTAGAGTTAATTACTCCCCTTGTACCCTTGAGTTAAATTTATCCTGTGGCAAAGGTGCAGTAATATCAGAATTACATAGTTTTTTAATTAAATAAAAAGAAGGAACATATCATTTTAAGGCCACTCCACCTGTAAAAAGTAAAGTCAATGATAAATTTAGAAAAAAACTTTATACAAGTGGACAGAATTCAACATTAGAGTTTTAGTAATACGACAGACTATCCATTAAAAACTCTCCTTGTAGTTAACTGGAAATGCTGGGAAAATTATACAAACTTAAAAAAAATGCATGGCTAATCTCATATATTACAAAAGAAAAATATCTAGGTGCAGGAATAATGAAGCAACTGCAAACTGGACTGGCAATGAGTAGGTCACCCTGCACTTGCCTCGAAGTTTGGAGGTTAGGAGTGGCAATCTAGGAATTTGGACTGAAAACAAACGACAGCTGTTAAATTGGCTCCTGCAAGATGGAGAACTGGAACTAAGATTCCCACAGAACAACGAAAGGTCGAAACTCTTAGTTAAAGGGGAAAATTCTGCCCACCAGCAAAAGAAGGCAATAGACAATAGGGAAACTCATTTACCTGTGCTTGGGCTCTGAGTGGGGAAAACTAATCACCTGAGAATGCAGAATATGAACTTGTACAGCACAGAGGATTGACTTTATATCACATGTTATCTAGAAAGCCACAAGTCAAGAAACTACTAAAAACAAAGTCCTAAGCCAGGAATCCCCTAAGCATACAAAAGTAAACCTCAAGCTATCCTGGAATAACCTTCTGGGATAAACGAGGCTGCACAGGAATTTTATAGATAAAGTCTTGCAGAAGATAAGTCCAAGTGATTTTTCAAAGACGGGAAAACTATGCATATGTCAATACACATATATGTGTTGTTGTTGCTAAGTCACTCAGTCTACACCATTCTTTGCGACCCATGGACTGCAGCCCATGAGGCTCCTCAGTCCATGGGATTTTCCCTGCAAGAATACAGGAGTGGGTTGCCATTTCCTTCTCTAGGAGATTTTTCTGACCCAGGGATCAAACTTGTGTCTCCTGCACTGGCAAGTGGGTTCTTTATCACTGAGTCTCGAGGGATGCCACATATATATATATATAGATAGATATATATATATAGATATAGATATAGATTCAGTAGTCAAATAACAGATTAAAAACTAAGAAATTAATACAATAGAAATAGCTGATAGAGACTAAACAATTATGACTAAAAAATTATCATACATTATAACTAATTAGTCTAAACCTCTCACACATTCTGATAACTACTACAAATTCTGCATTCCTGGGCTTCCCCTGGTGGTCCAGTGGGTAAGGACACCACCTTGCAGTGCAAGGGGTGCCAGTTCGATCCCTGGCCTGGGAAGATCCCACGTGCCGCGGAGCAGCTGGACTGATGTGTCCAATTACCGAGCCAGAGCTCTGGCGCGCGTGCGCCCAGAGCCAGCGCTCTGTGACAACAGAGTCCACGGCAATGGGAGGCCCACACAGGCCAAAGTACAAAGACGGATGAAAATAGAGAAATGAAAGACCAATAGAAGTGGCCAGCCCATCCCCCTCCCTCCCCACCCCACCCCCCAAAAAGACAAATAAATAAAATTAAAAAAAAAAAATCTGCATTCATTAACATACAATGAAAAATGATGAGCAATTGTTAAAGGAAAGATTAGTAAATGAATTTTGAGGAAAGATCAGAGCAAAATCAGAAATACAAGGACTTAAATTTTTTGCCATTGAATTATTTTGAAAACATATAATACACAGTTGTGAAAGCACTTGAGAGTTAACTACTATAGGGAAAATGGCCTCCTCTTGGAAATGTAAATTGAAGCTCTTTCCTCAAAGAGCCTGAAAAACATTGATGTAGAAGAAGTAACTATGAATGCAGGATCTGGAGAATATAACCTATATATCAAAACCAACATGGTAGCTTGAAAGTTGGGAGAAATGGTGATGAAGAAAAGTGTTATGCTCTTCTTTAAAAATTTCCCTATATATATCTTTTTGTAATACTTTATAAATTAGTGATCAATATATTCATCATTTTCTCCTTATCTAATTTATTCTTCTGAGGTTCCCATATAATAGACACCTATATAAATACCTCAGCATGAAATAAATATCTGTGTGGTGATTACCTTTAACTTAAACTTTCTACCTAGCTGCATGTAAACAATGAATCTTGTCTACTTTATATTTCCAGGTATTTCCTGCAACCTCCTATTTTAGCCTCTCATCACAGAACACCTGGGTTTATCATTTTAGTCATCAAATGTTGGATTGTAAGCCTATCATGTATCAAGTACCATCGTGTTAGATGTTACATTACTTAAAAGGGTATAGAACCTGTCCTTATTGCCTCTATGCTTCCTGTTACAGTTGAATCTTACTGATTTCATCCTCCTAAAACATGAATCATTCACCTTTCTGTTCAAAATCCATCAATGTTCCCCTGAAAGAAGATACAAGTTCAAACTTTTTACTTGATTTTAAAAAGCCCTCTAAAATCTGGCCCAAGACATTCTTTCTAAATTTTTCTCTCTAAAGTTTGCGATGCACTATCTTTCAAATAAGCCATATATATTTCTTTCTAGTAGAAAGTCAAAATGAGTAAATAAACAAATTATTATATTATGTTTACCGAAAAATGATATCTGTAAAAAAATATAAGGACAATATAGGAATAAAATTTCTTGTGAATTATTCCTTATGAAATATAAGGATATGAAATTTTGGAAAGTAAAGGAAGGGAAAAAGACATAACATTTAATCGAAAGAAAACTACTCTAACTTTATTACATCAGACAAAGCAGACTTTAAAGCAAAAAAAAATAAATCATTACTAGAGACAAAAGAAGTATGTTTTATAATACATAGTTTGATCAGAAAGAAATAATTATTCTAAGTGTGTAGATACTTAGTAACACAGCCTCAAAATATATAAAGAAAATCAACAGAATTATCAGAACAGACAAATCCACAATCATGTGGAAGATTTTCATACAACTTTCTTATTAATGGACAGGATAAGCAGACAAAATAATCAGTAGAATATATAATGTTGGACAACACAACGAACAAACCTTACCTAATTGATGTATATGGAGTACTGCACCACCAAACTATAGAATAAATATGATTTGTATGAAACATGAATAAAAATTTAGTGCATAGTGGGCTATTAAATTTCAACAAATCTCAAAAAATGTTTTCCTTCCACAGAACAATTGTTTTAGAAATGAATGATAAAAGAATACTCTGAAAACCCCCACATATTTGGACAGAAAATTAAGAAATGTACTTCTAAATAATGGGTCAAAGAGAAACATTTTTACAGAAATCAGAAAATATTCTGGGGCTTCCCTGGTGGTCCAGTGGGTAGGGACACTGCCTTGCAGTGCAAGGGGCGCCAATTCGATCCCTGGCCTGGGAAGATCCAACGTGCCATGAAGCGGCTGGACCGATGTGTCCAATTACCGAGCCGGAGCTCTGGAGCGCATGCGCCCAGAGCCGGTGCTCTGCAGCGACAGAGGCCACTGCGATGGGCGGCCCACATGGGCCAAAGAACAAAGATGGATGAAAAATAGATAAATGAAAGACCAATAGAAGTGGCCTGCCCATCCCCTTCCCTCCCCAACTCGCCCCCCCCAAATAAATTAATTAAAAAATATATATTCTAACTAAAAATAATGGATAATTATGTATTAAAACATACTAAACCAACCAGAGCTCTGCTTGGATGGAAATTCACAGCTCTAGGCACATATTTTAGAGAAGAAGAATGCTGGAAATTATTAGTCTAGTTAAGCATCTATAAACCTTAGAAAGGTAAGGTAGATTAGGTCCAAAGAAAATAGAACAAAATAATAAAAAGCAAAAACTAATAAGATAGAACAAATATCCATAATAGAGAGGCTAAAACCAAAAGTTAATTCTTAGAAAAGACTAACAGAATTGATAAGTTTTTACTGATTGAGAAGAAGGAAAATGAGACATCACAAATAACCAAAGTCAGGACTGATCAGAGATCTAACACTACAGATCCTACAGACATTCTAAATATCATAAAATGACACCATGAATAACTTCTGCCAATAGACTTGAAAATATAGACAAAATGGATAAACTCCCGATAATACATAATTTACCAAAACTTACCCAAAAAGAAGTACAAAAATCTGAATAGCTCTCCATCTATTTAGAATTAACAATCAAACCTATAATTATGTGTTCACAGTGAATTTTATAAATCATTTAAGCAATTATTCTAATCTTACACAAACTCTTCCAGAAAACAGAAAAACTTTAAAACTTTCCCATTCATTTTATGAAACCAAAAACATGACAAGGACAGTACAAAAAAGGAGTATCACAGGTCAACTCACTTATGATGAAAAAGTCTTAAACTAATTTTTAGAAATCTAGTAATTCATAAGTTGGATTTACTCTAGGAAAGATTTAACATACAAAACCATCTAATAGAATTCAACACACTATAAAATAAGAAAAAGTATCTTACAGTTATTTCAACAGGTGCAAGAAAAGCATCTTTTAATTCAATATTCATTCATGATTTAAAAACAAACAAAAACTTGGTAAAATAGAAATACAAGGGAAAAAAAAACTTAGTCAATGATGAAAGCTTTGCCAGCGACAGAGGCCACTCGATAGGGCCAAAGAACAAAGATGGATGAAAAATAGATAAATGAAAGACCAATAGAAGTGGCCTGCCCATCCCCTTCCCTCCCCAACTCGCCCCCCCCAAATAAATTAATTAAAAAATATATATTCTAACTAAAAATAATGGATAATTATGTATTAAAACATACTAAACCAACCAGAGCTCTGCTTGGATGGAAATTCACAGCTCTAGGCACATATTTTAGAGAAGAAGAATGCTGGAAATTATTAGTCTAGTTAAGCATCTATAAACCTTAGAAAGGTAAGGTAGATTAGGTCCAAAGAAAATAGAACAAAATAATAAAAAGCAAAAACTAATAAGATAGAACAAATATCCATAATAGAGAGGCTAAAACCAAAAGTTAATTCTTAGAAAAGACTAACAGAATTGATAAGTTTTTACTGATTGAGAAGAAGGAAAATGAGACATCACAAATAACCAAAGTCAGGACTGATCAGAGATCTAACACTACAGATCCTACAGACATTCTAAATATCATAAAATGACACCATGAATAACTTCTGCCAATAGACTTGAAAATATAGACAAAATGGATAAACTCCCGATAATACATAATTTACCAAAACTTACCCAAAAAGAAGTACAAAAATCTGAATAGCTCTCCATCTATTTAGAATTAACAATCAAACCTATAATTATGTGTTCACAGTGAATTTTATAAATCATTTAAGCAATTATTCTAATCTTACACAAACTCTTCCAGAAAACAGAAAAACTTTAAAACTTTCCCATTCATTTTATGAAACCAAAAACATGACAAGGACAGTACAAAAAAGGAGTATCACAGGTCAACTCACTTATGATGAAAAAGTCTTAAACTAATTTTTAGAAATCTAGTAATTCATAAGTTGGATTTACTCTAGGAAAGATTTAACATACAAAAACCATCTAATAGAATTCAACACACTATAAAATAAGAAAAAGTATCTTACAGTTATTTCAACAGGTGCAAGAAAAGCATCTTTTAATTCAATATTCATTCATGATTTAAAAACAAACAAAAACTTGGTAAAATAGAAATACAAGGGACTAGCATTGATTTTATCAATATTAAATCTTTCTCAAAAACAAACACATCCTTAGCAAACATCATACAAAATGATGAAAGCTTTGCCTTGGGATGAGAAACAAGATAAGAATGACTGCTTTCAGTGTTTACAATTTAACATCTCAGACTTCAGTACATCACAGGAGGATGTAGCTAGTACAATAAGGAAATAAAATAAACAAAAGCATAATAAATGAAATAGCCATTATTTAGAAATGTAAAAAAAAAGAGAAGAAATCTACAGAAAATTCTAGTTAAGAGTTGAGTTAGAAAGTTGCTAAAGAGAAGATAAAAAATTAATTTTATTTCAGTTTACCAAAACAAATTTTTAAAGTATCATCCATAATACTATCAAAAATGTCAAATTTATAGAAATAAATCTATAAAAAAATGTTTAAGCTGTCTCACTAGAAAAGTATAAAACATTATTGAAAGAAAGTAAAGACTGGGCTTCACTGGTGGCGCAGTGGGTAAAAAGTCCGTCCTGCAGTGCAAGGGGTACTTGTTTGATCCCTAGCCCAGGAAGATCCCATGTGCCTAAAGCAGCTGGACCAGTGTGTCCCATTATGAGCCAGTGCTCTGGAATGCATGTGCCCAGAGCTATGCTCTGCAGTGAGAGAGGCCACTGCATTGGTAGGCCTACACAGGCCAAAGAATAAAGACGGATGAAAAAAAAACAACAACAATAATAAAAGAGGCTCAAATTTTTTTAAAAAGAGAAATTAAACACTTAAATACATGAAGTCTTCAATCGTGAGAAGACAATATTGAAAAAAAAAAAAACAGCTTTAAAACCCAATTTTTCCAAAAACATGACAAGGACAGTACAAAAGGAGTATCACAGGTCAACTCACTTATGATGAAAAAGTCTTAAACTAATTTTTAGAAATCTAGTAATTCATAAGTTGGATTTACTCTAGGAAAGATTTAACATACAAAAACCATCTAATAGAATTCAACACACTATAAAATAAGAAAAAGTATCTTACAGTTATTTCAACAGGTGCAAGAAAAGCATCTTTTAATTCAATATTCATTCATGATTTAAAAACAAACAAAAACTTGGTAAAATAGAAATACAAGGGACTAGCATTGATTTTATCAATATTAAATCTTTCTCAAAAACAAACACATCCTTAGCAAACATCATACAAAATGATGAAAGCTTTGCCTTGGGATGAGAAACAAGATAAGAATGACTGCTTTCAGTGTTTACAATTTAACATCTCAGACTTCAGTACATCACAGGAGGATGTAGCTAGTACAATAAGGAAATAAAATAAACAAAAGCATAATAAAGGAAATAGCCATTATTTAGAAATGTAAAAAAAAAGAGAAGAAATCTACAGAAAATTCTAGTTAAGAGTTGAGTTAGAAAGTTGCTAAAGAGAAGATAAAAAATTAATTTTATTTCAGTTTACCAAAACAAATTTTTAAAGTATCATCCATAATACTATCAAAAATGTCAAATTTATAGAAATAAATCTATAAAAAAATGTTTAAGCTGTCTCACTAGAAAAGTATAAAACATTATTGAAAGAAAGTAAAGACTGGGCTTCACTGGTGGCGCAGTGGGTAAAAAGTCCGTCCTGCAGTGCAAGGGGTACTTGTTTGATCCCTAGCCCAGGAAGATCCCATGTGCCTAAAGCAGCTGGACCAGTGTGTCCCATTATGAGCCAGTGCTCTGGAATGCATGTGCCCAGAGCTATGCTCTGCAGTGAGAGAGGCCACTGCATTGGTAGGCCTACACAGGCCAAAGAATAAAGACGGATGAAAAAAAAACAACAACAATAATAAAAGAGGCTCAAATTTTTTTAAAAAGAGAAATTAAACACTTAAATACATGAAGTCTTCAATCGTGGAGAAGACAATATTGAAAATGCACAAGTTATCAAATTGATCTATAGATTCAAAACAATCCAAATAAAATTCTATCCAGTTTGTATGCATCCACGCATGCATGCATGGACCCTGATAAGCTGAATTTAAAATGTATATAATAAAAACGAAAAATGCCAAGAATACTTGACACAGTGTTAACACACTGCACTTGACATATCTAATACCTGATATCAAAATGTATTACAAACTAACAGTAATAAAGACAGTATGGTTTTCGTGTATGAAGAGACTGATTGTGTAGGGAACTCAAAAACATACCACATACATATAGTATGACATTTGATTTGAAATAAAGGCTGACATTATAGAGCAATGGAAAACTATGGTCTTTAATGAGTGTGCAAGCTCAAGTGACTATTCATAAAGGGAAGAAAAAGTGGAAATTTAACTCTTATCATCTAAAGTAGAATGAACAACAAAGCAAATAAAACTTTTAGAAGGTAATATAAGAGAATATATGCATAATTCTCAGGTTGGAAGAGACCTCTTACTGCACAAAAAACACTAAACACCATGGAAAAGATAAATAAACTGGTTTATACTAAAAATGAGAACTTATGTTCATTAAGAAATCCCATCTTAAAAGAATGAAAAAGACAAACAATACAGTAGAAGATAGTTACAACCTAGATAACTGTCAAAGCATTTATAACCTGAGTACGTGAAGCACTTTAATAAATCAACAAAGAAAATAAGACGATTTTTTTTAGTGAACAAAAGACTGGAATATTTCCAAAAAGTTCAATGACAACAAACTGGGCTTCACTGGTGGCGCAGTGGGTAAAAAGTCCGTCCTGCAGTGCAAGGGGTACTTGTTTGATCCCTAGCCCAGGAAGATCCCATGTGCCTAAAGCAGCTGGACCAGTGTGTCCCATTATGAGCCAGTGCTCTGGAATGCATGTGCCCAGAGCTATGCTCTGCAGTGAGAGAGGCCACTGCATTGGTAGGCCTACACAGGCCAAAGAATAAAGACGGATGAAAAAAAAACAACAACAATAATAAAAGAGGCTCAAATTTTTTTAAAAAGAGAAATTAAACACTTAAATACATGAAGTCTTCAATCGTGGAGAAGACAATATTGAAAATGCACAAGTTATCAAATTGATCTATAGATTCAAAACAATCCAAATAAAATTCTATCCAGTTTGTATGCATCCACGCATGCATGCATGGACCCTGATAAGCTGAATTTAAAATGTATATAATAAAAACGAAAAATGCCAAGAATACTTGACACAGTGTTAACACACTGCACTTGACATATCTAATACCTGATATCAAAATGTATTACAAACTAACAGTAATAAAGACAGTATGGTTTTCGTGTATGAAGAGACTGATTGTGTAGGGAACTCAAAAACATACCACATACATATAGTATGACATTTGATTTGAAATAAAGGCTGACATTATAGAGCAATGGAAAACTATGGTCTTTAATGAGTGTGCAAGCTCAAGTGACTATTCATAAAGGGAAGAAAAAGTGGAAATTTAACTCTTATCATCTAAAGTAGAATGAACAACAAAGCAAATAAAACTTTTAGAAGGTAATATAAGAGAATATATGCATAATTCTCAGGTTGGAAGAGACCTCTTACTGCACAAAAAACACTAAACACCATGGAAAAGATAAATAAACTGGTTTATACTAAAAATGAGAACTTATGTTCATTAAGAAATCCCATCTTAAAAGAATGAAAAAGACAAACAATACAGTAGAAGATAGTTACAACCTAGATAACTGTCAAAGCATTTATAACCTGAGTACGTGAAGCACTTTAATAAATCAACAAAGAAAATAAGACGATTTTTTTTAGTGAACAAAAGACTGGAATATTTCACAAAAAAAGGTTATCCAAATTGACAACAAACATGAAAAGTCGCTTGACCTCATTAACTACTAGGGAGCAGACAATTAAAACTACAATAACATAACACTATATTCATCAAAGTGGCTAAAAGTTAACAGACCAGCAATACTAAAGATTGGTGAGTATACGGAGCAGCAGGGACTCATACTATCCTGTTGACACGTGAATGAGTACATACACTTTGGAAAATGATCAAGCAATATCTACAAACCATGAGCATACATATATACCCTTTGAGAGAGGTATATGGCTCTTACATACATAACTAACAGAAATGCACATGTGATATGAGTCAAAAGACAGGTACTAGAATTTCATAACAGCATTATTTGTAATAGTTTCAAATGGGAAGACACAATGACACACATCGGGAGAATGATTATAAATAAATTACTGAAATTAATGAAACAAGTTACAGTATATTACTGCAATAAGGGCTTTCCTGGTGGCTCAGCAGTAAAGAATCTGCCTGCCAATGCAGGAAACGTGGGTTTGATCTCTGGGTCAGGAAGATACCCTGGAAAAGGAAATAGCAACCCACTCTGGTATTCTTGCCTGGAGAATCCCATGGACAGAGGGGCCTAGCAGGGTACAGTCTACAGGGTCAGAAGAGTCCGATATGACTTAAGAAACTAAACAAAAATAACAATATTCTTACAGTAGTATACTAGATATATAGCAGTAAAAATGAACAGACTCTAGCTACATGATATAGTAATATGAACATATATTACAAAAATCATGCTGAATAAAAGGAAACCAACACAAAAGAAAATATATTGCACACTTGTATATATTAATAGATATGGATACAAGGTATATTATGTTAGGGGCAGAGGCTAATCTTGGAGAGGAGGAAGGGAATCGTGGTTGAGATGGGACAAGAAGAGGGCTTCCAAGGAGGTATTTTAGCCTTTGGCATGGACGTGGGCTTCCACTTTGATCCAGTTCTTTGAGCTAGTGTTTGCTGCATTTCACTGTATGGAAATTATGCTACACATACACACAATTAAAAAGGAAAAAAGTTGATAAAATCTTTAGCCAAAGATTACATAGATAGGATTTAGGTGCTCATATAATTCCTATATTACTGAGTTACTTCCTTTTAGCTTGCAAATAGCAGAAAACTTCACATAGAGTTCCCTTCCATTAAAATTTATTATATTCTATAGCTACACAAAGGGGATATGGAAAATGGTTTTATTATTTAAAAGAAGAAACTGTGCTTACACTATATCATTTCTTCATATCACTAATATACTTCATGATTCATATCTTTAAAGATATTTCATATCATATATCACAAAGACATTTCATACCTTTAAAGGGATTATAGTCTGAATAATACTGTTTGAAAGACTTTGTTTCTAAAATAAGTCTATATTTTTGAATCCAAAAGTAATTAGACGTAAGACAAGCATAAACTGGACCCAAAGGACTCAAGTTGTATTTCTACTAAATGATGACTTTGTTTAAACACAAAACACAGCATATTTCAAAAACTCAAATATTTTTTATAATGGTCACTTGATAGCCTTATTTGGACCTGTGTTGGATTTCTGATAGTCTTGCTTACAAATGTATTTTTCTAAGAATTCCCTTTATTATCTAAATCTCTGGATTGCAAGAAGAGAACCTGAAACAATGAATCCAAATTGAGTAGACATTTCTGTGATTCCACAAGCATCATCCTCTGAGGAATGCCCTTTGGAAACAGACAGAATTTCACCCAGCTGTTTATGCCAGGCAAGGTCTGATAGTCTTCTCCCAGGTCCAATCTTAATTATGTAAGACAAATGCTAACTAAATCTTTTAATTTACATAAAATCAGTTTAAAAAATAGTTTTTAGTTCCATAGTCTCCTTCACAACTTATAATGGTGGTAGGTGTTAGGTTACCATATTGCATCTCTTTTCCTCCAAAGTTGCAACAAAAATACAGCTTTTGGAGAAGATGTGGAGAAAAGGGAACTCTCTTGCTCTGCTGATGAGAATGTAAACTGATATAGCTACTATGAAGATGAGTACGGTGATTCCTTACAAAACTAGAAACAGAACTACCATATGACCCAACAATCCCACTACTGGGCATATACCTTGAGAAAACCATAACTGAAAGAGATACACATACCACAGCATTCATTGCAGTGCTTTTCACAATAGCTAAGACATGGAAGCAACCTAGATGTCCATCAACAGATGAATGGATACAGAAACTGTGGTACATACACACAATGGAGTATTATTTAGCTATATAAAAAAAGAATGCATTTGAGTTAGTCCTAATAAAGTGGATGAACCTAGAGCTATTGTACAGAGTGAAGTCAGAAAGAGAAAGACAAATATTGTATATTAACACATGTATGGAATCTAGAAAGATAATACTGATGAACCTATCTGTAGGGCAGTAATGGGGATGCATACATAGTGACCAGGCTTCTGGAGACAGAGAGGGAAGGAGAGGGTGGGATGAATCGAGTGAATATCATGGAAACATATATATTACCCTATGTAAGACAAATAGCCAGTGAGAATCTGCTGCGTGACACAGGGAGCTCAACCCAGTGCTCTGTGAGATGCGGTGGGAGGTGGGAGGGAGGCTCTAGAGCGAAGGGACATAGGCACACCTGTGGCTGATGCATGTTGATGTATGGCAGAAACCAGCACAATATTCTAAAGCAATTATCCTCTAATAAGAAATCTCTAAAAATAATATATCATTAACTGCAAGAGCAATATAAAGGTATGTGTAAAAACTACAGTAACCTGATACATACCAGGGCAAGATTAAACTTTCACCCCACCCTGCCCTACCTTTCCTTCATCTTGTAACTTAATGATGCTACGTGTTACTAAAGTTAGCACCCTGCTTATTGTAGCTTGAATGTAATCTCACTCTGCCACAAGTGCATAGTTTTCCACGCCCCAAATCCCTTCTCATTTCATCTCCACTTAAATCCACACATTGTTCTAGAACCAGAGTATAAATTTAGGCACACTTATTCTCCAAATAAAAGGAAACTCGGTTCCTTCATTCTGAGCTTCTTTCCACCTCCATTACTCCTTGCAACAAAAATACAGCTTTTGGAGAAGATGTGGAGAAAAGGGAACTCTCTTGCTCTGCTGATGAGAATGTAAACTGATATAGCTACTATGAAGATGAGTACGGTGATTCCTTACAAAACTAGAAACAGAACTACCATATGACCCAACAATCCCACTACTGGGCATATACCTTGAGAAAACCATAACTGAAAGAGATACACATACCACAGCATTCATTGCAGTGCTTTTCACAATAGCTAAGACATGGAAGCAACCTAGATGTCCATCAACAGATGAATGGATACAGAAACTGTGGTACATACACACAATGGAGTATTATTTAGCTATATAAAAAAAGAATGCATTTGAGTTAGTCCTAATAAAGTGGATGAACCTAGAGCTATTGTACAGAGTGAAGTCAGAAAGAGAAAGACAAATATTGTATATTAACACATGTATGGAATCTAGAAAGATAATACTGATGAACCTATCTGTAGGGCAGTAATGGGGATGCATACATAGTGACCAGGCTTCTGGAGACAGAGAGGGAAGGAGAGGGTGGGATGAATCGAGTGAATATCATGGAAACATATATATTACCCTATGTAAGACAAATAGCCAGTGAGAATCTGCTGCGTGACACAGGGAGCTCAACCCAGTGCTCTGTGAGATGCGGTGGGAGGTGGGAGGGAGGCTCTAGAGCGAAGGGACATAGGCACACCTGTGGCTGATGCATGTTGATGTATGGCAGAAACCAGCACAATATTCTAAAGCAATTATCCTCTAATAAGAAATCTCTAAAAATAATATATCATTAACTGCAAGAGCAATATAAAGGTATGTGTAAAAACTACAGTAACCTGATACATACCAGGGCAAGATTAAACTTTCACCCCACCCTGCCCTACCTTTCCTTCATCTTGTAACTTAATGATGCTACGTGTTACTAAAGTTAGCACCCTGCTTATTGTAGCTTGAATGTAATCTCACTCTGCCACAAGTGCATAGTTTTCCACGCCCCAAATCCCTTCTCATTTCATCTCCACTTAAATCCACACATTGTTCTAGAACCAGAGTGTAAATTTAGGCACACTTATTCTCCAAATAAAAGGAAACTCGGTTCCTTCATTCTGAGCTTCTTTCCACCTCCATTACTCCATCCCTGAGGAGGAAAACATTTGACTTATAAATACATGAAAAATAAAACTTTCTTCTAGGGAGTTTCCTGACTCATTCAGTGCAGCCAGTTATGACATGAATATTGGAAAAGTCCAAACTAACTAAGACAAAACACATCCAGCAATCTGGTGTCTATCAAGAAAGAAGGTGATCCTTTGACCTTCATCTTCGCAATTTCTCAACCTGTACGTAAGACAGGAAGAAGGCCTCTTCAGATACCCCATGTACATGAGTTTCTAAGAACCTTACTGGCTACCCCTGAGCATTGGGGATATTTATCTTTACTAAAATGACACCTATCTGATGTTTCACTCAATACTATCTTCTGTTAAGTATACATGAATGTCTCTGTGTGTTCCTAGTTAACAGCAGCTAGACTATAAATTCTTTCTGAACAGGAAATATATTTTCTATTTATCTGTATTCTATGCAGGACATAAGGCATATATCGTGTATGTTGCTTGAAGCAAGACACATTTTTCTCTTGGATCTATACGCAGTACAACTGATCACAGCATTGTAGAGTCAACATCTTTTTTATTTAATAGGGATGAGTAATCAAGTATCCTTAAAAGTGAAAAAATGACACTGTGGATTATTCCCTTTTAAACAAATCTTTATAAAGTGTATTGCATGCTTTCCAACTTTAGTAAATGTTGTATGTCAAACTGTATTTATCTTTCTTCATCAGCACAGTGTTACTAAAATGATCAGGTATGTTCTTAGAGACAGTCTAGGCGAGGAACTAGTATTCAAGTGATCAAAATAGAAAGAACTTACCCAAAGGAACCTAAGAAAACAACATTCAGGGGAGCTAGAAAATTAAACCTTATCATGAAATTATAAGGTGCCAAGAAAGAGCAGACACAAGAAGCAGCCACCAGCAGCTAACAGATTTAGAATTAGAATAAGTAGTAAGAGTGGGTCTAGGAGACTGGCTTAGAACTAGTTAGACAGGGTGAGAGAGCACTGGACCTTCTCATTAAGCGTGATACTCATTTCCTACCTATGGGAATACACACATATATTAATGTACAGGGCTGTTGGCATCCATTCCAGGTTGCAATGTTAGAATGTTTTAACTGGTAACTTCTTTTGTTTTTCCTTTTTTTTTTTTTTTGCAGGGGGCGGGCCACTTCTATTGGTCTTTCATTTATCTATTTTTCATCCATCTTTGTTCTTTGGCCTATGCAGGCCTCCCATCGCAGTGGCCTCTGTTGTTGCAGAGCACCAGCTCTGAGCGCATGCGCTCCAGAGCTCCAGCTCGGTAATTGGACACATGGGTCCAGCCGCTTCAGGCACGTGGGATCTTCCCAGGCCAGGGATCGAATTGGCGCCCCTTGCACTGCAAGGCAGTGTCCTTACCCACTGGACCACCAGGGAAGCCCTGGTAACTTCTTTTTTGATAGGACTGAACTGACCTAGAAAGATGTGAATGGGGTGAAACTAAAAGTGATAAGTAATGTGGAGAAAGAATCTTCAGGGCTTACAGTTACTGAGTTGTAGAAAGATGAAGGAGAAGACTCAAAATTACACCGAGGGCTTCCCTTGTGGCTCAGTGGATAAGAATCCGTCTGCCAATGCAGGAGACACAGGTTCGATCCCTGATCTGGGAAGATACCACATGCCACAGAGCAGCTAAACCCACACATCAACAAAGACCTAGCACAGTCAAAAGTAAATAAATAAAAGTTAAAAAAAAAAATTACCCCGAAATGTCAGTCTAATAGCTGCAGATTTCAAGAAAGAAATGATGAATTTTGTTCCAAACAGCCCAGGGGTTGGGGAAAAAACGAAAGAAGACTTCTGAAGAACAAGTTCCTTGCTTCTCCTATCAGTTAGTGATTGGTACCTTAAAAAAAAAAAAATTAAAAATAAATAGTAAAATCCTTTTTTTTTTCCTGCCTTGATAGACACCCGAGTGTGTTACAATTTAGCTGGATGAGGGGTGGAGCTAAGATGGCGATGTAGAAGGACGTGCACTCATCTCTCCTGCAAAATCGCCTGAATTGCGACGAGTTCCTGGGAAACCGACAGGAGGAGGCTGGATCTGATCACAGAGAGGATACCCCACATCGAAGAACAAAGGAGAAGTCACATCAAGACTCTAGGAAGGGCACAATCGCACTTTTAAAAGTCAAACCTCATACCCGCCAGAGAGGCTGGGCAGGCCAAAGGTGCAAAGCCTGTTGCAGATCAAGACCCGGGAGAGGAGCAGTGACACCCACAAGGGACTGAGCCAGACCTTCTTTGGAGGGTCCAAGTGCCCCCTTGAGCTAGAAGTGCCCTTGAGCAGTCCTCGGAAAAACGGCACTCAGTTTCCTTTGGAGGAGGCTACCATTAACCCGATCACAGAGCCGCAGAGGAGGACTGGAAACTCTGTGCGCACTGTGATCCGGGAGAGGGGAATGGCGATCCTGCATGAGACTGAGCTAGACTCACCTCTGAGTAACCTGACGTCTCCCGCTGTGGCGGGGGTCGACGGTGGCCTGCAGCAGGGTCGGGGTCACTGCGGAAGTGCTTCCCATAGAGCCATAGAGCGTGTGGGAATAAATCCTTTGTGAGACAGACGCCATTTTCCCTACTGTAGTTTGGCTACTGGTCAAACTGCAGGGCTGCTGGTCAAGCTACAGGGAGGGAATTTTGCTGCACCCAGCAAGAAAAGAAAAGGGATTCGGATTAAGAAACTCCCAGGGCCAGCCTGGGCGGGCCTTTTAGTTCTGGAATAGGCTGAAATAACAAGCAGTCAAACAGGTCTTCAGATCCAACCACCGCCAGAGGCAAGAAAAAGACTGTTAATTCCTGAGTAGTCAGCAAGAGACAGAAGAACATAAACACTATTTTCACGTTTTGTCTGCAGCTGGCGTTACTGCTGGATTTTTAAAATTTCATTTTATTCCTTATTCTTTTTTATTGCTTTTTTTGGTATTGTATTGCTCTGTTTCAATTGTTTTTTTCCCTTTTTTCCAAACCCACTCAGTGCACCCCCCGTTTTTTTTGTTGTTGGTTTTTTTTTGGGGGGGGGGGCTTGTGAGAGTGGGTGTGTTCATTTCTTTCACTGAATTCTATTGAAGCTACTAATCTTATTAGTAAGACTGAATATATTCAAGTTTACATAATTTTTTTTCTTTTTCCTTTTAAACCACACATTTTATTTTGGTATAAACTTTTGGGTCCGCATTGGCCCTTTAAGGTTCTGTGGGGGGTTTGTTTGTTTTTATTATTTTTGCTTGGTTTTTCTATATTTTTCTATATACTTACCTCTTTTAATTTCTTAAATTTTTCATTTGTACTACTACTTCCTCTATAATTCTTTGCTTTCTCTGAAGCTCCTTTCCTATAGCACTAAATTCTAATACATACAAATCTTTATCTCCCTATATTTAACTTTGCAGTACTATTCTATATTTCTCTTCTATCCTCCCTTTCTCTTTTTCCTTTTCCCACCATATTTCTTAGTCTGTTCTGTCCTCATTGTCTTATCCCCAACGGGGACCCTGCTCTAGCATTATTCTCCAATTGGCGTTCTACTTAGTTTGGTTATTAACTGGTAGATATCATTCTTGGTTTTCTCCATTCACCGTGCTAACGTATTGTACTGTATTTTTGGTTGGAATGCTTGGATTATGTTCAGCTGTATATGTTTATTTGTATAATTCAATACACTGGATAGTATTTGCATAATATTTTAATTGCCATTTGTCAAAGGTATACCTTCTGTTTCTCATTCTCGTATATATGTTTTAATATCATTTAATGCCATAACAAACCAGCCATGAAGTCTTCATTCCCTGGTCAGGCAACAAGCCCCGGGGCTTTAGGGAGGGAGCACTGACTCCAAAACTCTACAATACTAGAGAACGCCTAACACTAGAGACCAGTACACAAGTGAGAACGCCAACAAAGGTAATCACTTGTATGCAAGTCCTGACATCACCCAACCACCAGCATCACCCAGAATATGAAGCCCCATCCAAACAACAAACACCAACAGACGTAACTCAAAGTCTGGGAAAAGGAAATCCCAAACAGAGTCAGTTTTAAAAAATTAATAATAACAATGAAACGGCAGAGAAATACCACACAAGTGAAGGAACAATCTACAAACACACAAGATCAAATCAATGAAGAGAATTTGGACAAACTTTCTGAAAGTGATTTCAGAAGAATGATAGTAAAAATGATCAAAGACACTGAAAACAGAATTTCAGAGAAATTGCAAGACACAACTAACACAATGAGTAAAGAAATACAAGAACTTACCAAAAAAATAATAGACAAACAACACAATTGCTGAACTTAAAAACACTGCAGAAGGAATCAAGAGCAGAATATCTGAGACAGAAGACTGGATAAGCTGGAAGATAAAATGGTGGAAGTAACTGCTGAAAAACAGACTCTAGCTCAAAGAATGAAAAGAGCAGAGGATAGCCTCAGAGACTTCTGGGATAATATCAAACACACCAATATTCGAATTATAGGGGTTCCAGAAGAAGAAGAAAAAAAGAAAGGCTATGAGAAAATTTTTGAAGAGATTCTAGTTGAAAATTTCCCCAACATGGGAAAAGAAATAGTCAATCAAGTCCAAGAAGCACAAAGAGTACCATACAGAATCAATACGAGAAGAAACATACCAAGACACATATTAATTAAGCTAACATAAATTAAACACAAGAACAGAATTCTCAAAGCAGCAAGGGAAAAGCAACTAGTGACATACAAGGGAAAGCCCATCCGTTTAACAGCTGATCTTTCAACAGAAACTCTGCAGGCCGAAAATGAATGGCAGGACACATTTAAATGGCTAAAAGAGAATAATCTGCAACCAAGAATCCTCTACCCTGCAAGGATCTCATTCAAAATTGATGGAGAAATCAAAAGCTTTACAGACAAGCAAAAATTAAAAGAATTTAGTCACACCAAACCAGCCTTACAACAAGTGTTAAAGGGACTTCTATAGAAAACAAGTTTAAAAGGAGAAGATCCACGAAACAAACCCATCATAACATCTAAGAAGATGACAATAGGATCATTTGTATCAATAATTACTTTGAATGTAAATGGACTAAATGCCCCAACCAAAAGACACAGAGTGGCTGATTGGATTCAAAAACACGACCCATACATATGCTGCCTCCAGGAAACTCACTTCAGACCTAGAGACACTCATAGACAGAAAGTGAGAGTCTGGAAAAAGATACTCCATGCAAATGGAAATCAAAAGAAAGCTGGAGTAGCAATCCTCATATCAGACAAAATAGATTTTAAAGTAAAGAAGATTCTAAGAGACAAGGCAGGACACTACATCATGATTAAGGGATCCATTCAAGAAGAAGACATAACAATCATAAATATCTATGCACCCAATGCAGGAGCACCCCAATACATAAGACATACATTTTCAGATATAAAAGAAGACATCGACACTAACACAATCATAGCTGGAGACTTTAACACTCCTCTCACACCAATGGACAGATCATCCAAACAGAAAATTAATAAAGAAACACAAGCCTTAAATGCCACACTAGAAGAAATGGACCTCAATGATATCTTTAGGACTTTCCATCCAAAAGCAGAAGAATACACTTTCTTCTCAAGTGCTCACAGAACATTCTCCAGGATAGACCACATCTTGGGCCACAAATCAAACCTCAGTCAATTCAAGAAAACTGAAATTCTATCAACCATCTTCTCGGACCACAATGCAATGAGACTAGAGATCAACTACAGGAACAAAACTGCAAAAAACACAAACACGTGGTGATTAAACAACACATACCTAAAAAACCAACTGATCATTGAGGAAATCAAAGGAGAAATTAAAAAATTTCTAGAGGAAAACGACAATGAACACATGACAGTGCAAAACCTATGGGATACTGCAAAAGCAGTTCTAAGAGGGAAGTTTATAGCAATACAATCCCACCTCAAGAAACTAGGAAAATCTCAAACAGACGACCTTACCTTACGCTTAAAACAACTGGAGAAAGAAGAACAAAAACAACCCAAAGCCAGTAGAAGAAGGGAAATCATAAAGATCAGAGCAGAAATAAATGAAAAAGAAACAAAAGAAACAATAGTAAAGATAAATAAAACAAAAAGCTGGTTCTTCGAAAAAGTCAATAAAATCGACACACCACTGGCCAGACTCATCAAGAAAAAGAGAGAGAAGAACCAGATCACCAAAATCAAAAATGAAAAAGAAGAGATTACAACAGATAATGCAGAAATCCAAAGGATTATAAGAGACTATTATGGCAACAAACTGGACAACCTGGAAGAAATGGACAGTTTCTTAGAGAAGATTAATCTCCCAAGACTCAACCAGGAAGAAATAGAAACTATGAACAAGTCAATCACAAGCTCAGAAATCGACCTTCTGATCAAAAATCTACCCAAAAATAAAAGCGCAGGGCCAGATGGTTTCACAAGTGAATTCTACCAAACATTTAAAGAAGAGCTAATGCCTGTCCTTCTAAAACTCTCCCAAACAATTGCCCAGGAAGGAACACTTCCAAACACATTCTACGAGGCCACCATCACCCTGATACCAAAGCCAGGCAAAGACAACACACAAAAAAGAAAATTATAGGTCAATTTCACTGATGAATCTAGACGCCAAAATCCTCAACAAAATCCTAGCAAACAGAATTCAGCAACACATCAAAAAGCTCATTCATCACAATCAAGTTGGGTTCACCCCAGGCATGCAAGGATTCTTCAAAATCCACAAATCAATCAATGTGATACACCATATCAACAAATTGAGAGACAAAAACCACGTGATCATCTCAATAGATGCAGAAAAAGCCTTTGACAAAGTACAGCATCTATTTATGATAAAAAAAAACTCTTCAAAAAATGGGCATAGGAGGATTCTATCTCAACTTAGTGAAAGCTATATATGAGAAGCCCACTGCAAACATTATTCTTAACAGTGAAAAACTGAAAGCATTCCCTCTTAAGATCAGGAACAAAACAGGGGTGCCCACTTTCACCACTCTTATTCAACATAGTCCTGGAAGTTCTAGCAACAGCAATAAGAGAAGAAAAACAAACGAAAGGAATCCAGGCTGGAAAAGAAGAAGCAAAACTCTCTCTATTCGCAGATGACATGATATTATACATAGAAAATCCCAATGACACTATTACAAAACTACTAGAGTTAATCAGTGAATTCAGCAAAGTCACGGGATACAAAATCAATACACAGAAATCACTGGCATTCCTATACACAAACAGTGAAAAATCAGAAAACAAAATCAAAGAGGCAATCCCCTTCGTCAATGCAAACCAAAGAATAAAATATCTAGGAATAAACCTACCCAAAGAAACAAAAGAACTGTACACAGAAAATTACAAGACACTCATGAGAGACATTAAAGAAGACTTAAACAGATGGAGAGATATTCCATGTTCCTGGGTCAGAAGGATCAATATTGTGAAAATGACCATACTACCAAATGTCATCTATAGATTCAATGCGATTCCTATCAAACTACCAATGACATTCTTCACAGAACTAGACCAAAGAAAAACACAGTTCATATGGAAACACAAAAGACCTCGAATAGCCAAAGCAATCCTGAGGAAGAAGAATGGAGCTGGAGGGATCAGCCTCCCTAACTTCAGACTATACTACAAAGCCAACAGTCGTCAAGACAGTATGGTACTGGCACAAAAACAGAAATATCGACCAATGGAACAAGATCGAGAACCCAGAGATAAACCCACGCACCTATGGGTACCTTATTTTTGACAAAGGAGGCGAACATATAAAATGGGACAAAGACAGCCTCTTCAACAAATGGTGCTGGGAACATTGGACAGCTACATGCAAAAAAAATGAAGTTGGAACATTCCCTGACACCATACACAAAGATCAACTCAAAATCAACAGTGATAACCACATGAAAAAGTCATTAAAGCAGAAAGCCTTTGACAAAGTACAGCATCTATTTATGATAAAAAAAAACTCTTCAAAAAATGGGCATAGGAGGATTCTATCTCAACTTAGTGAAAGCTATATATGAGAAGCCCACTGCAAACATTATTCTTAACAGTGAAAAACTGAAAGCATTCCCTCTTAAGATCAGGAACAAAACAGGGGTGCCCACTTTCACCACTCTTATTCAACATAGTCCTGGAAGTTCTAGCAACAGCAATAAGAGAAGAAAAACAAACGAAAGGAATCCAGGCTGGAAAAGAAGAAGCAAAACTCTCTCTATTCGCAGATGACATGATATTATACATAGAAAATCCCAATGACACTATTACAAAACTACTAGAGTTAATCAGTGAATTCAGCAAAGTCACGGGATACAAAATCAATACACAGAAATCACTGGCATTCCTATACACAAACAGTGAAAAATCAGAAAACAAAATCAAAGAGGCAATCCCCTTCGTCAATGCAAACCAAAGAATAAAATATCTAGGAATAAACCTACCCAAAGAAACAAAAGAACTGTACACAGAAAATTACAAGACACTCATGAGAGACATTAAAGAAGACTTAAACAGATGGAGAGATATTCCATGTTCCTGGGTCAGAAGGATCAATATTGTGAAAATGACCATACTACCAAATGTCATCTATAGATTCAATGCGATTCCTATCAAACTACCAATGACATTCTTCACAGAACTAGACCAAAGAAAAACACAGTTCATATGGAAACACAAAAGACCTCGAATAGCCAAAGCAATCCTGAGGAAGAAGAATGGAGCTGGAGGGATCAGCCTCCCTAACTTCAGACTATACTACAAAGCCAACAGTCGTCAAGACAGTATGGTACTGGCACAAAAACAGAAATATCGACCAATGGAACAAGATCGAGAACCCAGAGATAAACCCACGCACCTATGGGTACCTTATTTTTGACAAAGGAGGCGAACATATAAAATGGGACAAAGACAGCCTCTTCAACAAATGGTGCTGGGAACATTGGACAGCTACATGCAAAAAAATGAAGTTGGAACATTCCCTGACACCATGCACAAAGATCAACTCAAAATGGACTAAAGACCTAAATGTAAGGCCAGAAACCATCAAATTCTTAGAGGAGAATATAGGCAAAACCCCCAAGGACATAAATTAAAGCAAGATCTTCTCTGACCCACCTACTAGAATAGCGGAACTAAAAAGCAAAATGAACATGTGGGACCTCATGAAACTTAAAAGCTTTCGTACAGCAAAACAAATCACAAAAAAGCTGAACAGACAGCCCACAGAGTGGGAGAAAATCATAGCAAATGAAACAACAGACAAAGAATTAATCTCCAAAATCTACAAGCAACTCAGACAACTCAGCACCGGAAAAATGAACAACCCAATCAAAAAATGGGAAAGGGACCTAAACAGACACCTCTCCAACGATGACATACAGATGGCCCAAAAGCACATGAAACGATGCTCAACTTCACTTATAATTAGGGAAATGCAAATCAAAACTACAATGAGATATCACCTCACACCAGTCAGAATGGCCATCATCCACTAATCGACAGACAATAAATGCTGAAGGGGGTGTGGAGAAAAGGGAACACTCTTGCATTGCTGGTGGGAATGTAAACTGATACAGCCTCTATGGAAGACAGTATGGAGATTTCTTAAAACTAAAAATAGAAGCATCCTATGACCCAGCAATCCCACTCTTAGGCCTATATCCTGATGAGATCAAAAATGAAAGAGGCACCTGTACTCCAATGTCCACTGCAGCTCTCTATACAATAGCTAGAACATGGAAGGAACCTAGATGTCCATTGACGAACGAATGGATCCAAAAGCTCTGGTACATATATACAATGAAATACTACACAGCTGTAAAGAGAAATGCAGAAGAATCAGCCCTAAAGAGGTGGCTGGATCCCTAAAGACAGTATGGTACTGGCACAAAAACAGAAATATCGACCAATGGAACAAGATCGAGAACCCAGAGATAAACCCACGCACCTATGGGTACCTTATTTTTGACAAAGGAGGCGAACATATAAAATGGGACAAAGACAGCCTCTTCAACAAATGGTGCTGGGAACATTGGACAGCTACATGCAAAAAAATGAAGTTGGAACATTCCCTGACACCATGCACAAAGATCAACTCAAAATGGACTAAAGACCTAAATGTAAGGCCAGAAACCATCAAATTCTTAGAGGAGAATATAGGCAAAACCCCCAAGGACATAAATTAAAGCAAGATCTTCTCTGACCCACCTACTAGAATAGCGGAACTAAAAAGCAAAATGAACATGTGGGACCTCATGAAACTTAAAAGCTTTCGTACAGCAAAACAAATCACAAAAAAGCTGAACAGACAGCCCACAGAGTGGGAGAAAATCATAGCAAATGAAACAACAGACAAAGAATTAATCTCCAAAATCTACAAGCAACTCAGACAACTCAGCACCGGAAAAATGAACAACCCAATCAAAAAATGGGAAAGGGACCTAAACAGACACCTCTCCAACGATGACATACAGATGGCCCAAAAGCACATGAAACGATGCTCAACTTCACTTATAATTAGGGAAATGCAAATCAAAACTACAATGAGATATCACCTCACACCAGTCAGAATGGCCATCATCCACTAATCGACAGACAATAAATGCTGAAGGGGGTGTGGAGAAAAGGGAACACTCTTGCATTGCTGGTGGGAATGTAAACTGATACAGCCTCTATGGAAGACAGTATGGAGATTTCTTAAAACTAAAAATAGAAGCATCCTATGACCCAGCAATCCCACTCTTAGGCCTATATCCTGATGAGATCAAAAATGAAAGAGGCACCTGTACTCCAATGTCCACTGCAGCTCCCTATACAATAGCTAGAACATGGAAGGAACCTAGATGTCCATTGACGAACGAATGGATCCAAAAGCTCTGGTACATATATACAATGAAATACTACACAGCTGTAAAGAGAAATGCAGAAGAATCAGCCCTAAAGAGGTGGCTGGATCTAGAACGTATCATCAAAAGTGAAGTCAGTCAGAAAGAAAAGGACAAATACAGTATATTAACACATATATATGGAATCTAGTAGGATGGTGATGATGGCACACGCAGTGAAGTGATGGAAAGACAGACATGGGGGGTGGACATATGGACATTGTGAGGAAAGAACAGAAAGTGGGAGGCGTAAAGAAAGTAGCATGAAGGCCTGTACTATCATAAGTGAAGAAAATAGCTCTAGTCATTGCTCTGTGAGAAAAGGGGATCCTTCAGGGGTGTTGTGTGATGGTTGGGAGGAGTGGGAAGGGGGGGATATATATATGACTAATCTGGGAACATACATATCTGTAAACAACAAAACTCTGTAAAAGTGAAAAGCAAAATAAAGGTTTAAAAAAAAAAAACAAAACTTAGCTGGATGGCTTGTAATCATCCTTCTTTTTATTAGGCCTACGCTCCATTTCATTTTTGTCTCCACATCCAATTAACATGTGATTCTTATGAATTTTAACAGCTGAAAAACAAACAGCTGGGTGAACTGTCTAGTCTTTTGAATACTTTGCTTCTTGGTAAGTGATCAGCATTTTGATACTGCTGTAATAATAACAGGAAATGATCTGTTAAAATCTGGATCTCCAACTATAGATGAATGCCAGGGGTAAAGAGGAGAGCTAGTCTCAGAATAAAGTCCATAAAAACAGTTGGGGGAGTTAACTTCTAGGACCACAGGGAGAGAATCGTAATCTGCTCTCAACACTGGAAAAGTAAACGCACAGTGGAAAAACATCTTCATGGTGACCATTGAACTGCATCAGTGGAAAGCTTATGGACACAAGTGCAATAAATAAACAACTGAGATGGTAAATGCTAAAGCTTCTATTATACATGATGTGAAATATCATTTCCTGAAATAACAATTCAATCATAAAAGGATTTCATAAGCAGGTAGACTACCTCTAAATTGGTGTAACTTTGCTTATGTTGACAAGAGAGTAAATTGGTTTGCACATGAGACGACAAACAATAGTGGAAGAATTAGCCATAGAAAAATGGGAGGGTACTTTCACATAAAACTAAAATATAAAAATAATTTTAACTTTTCATATAAAGTTGCCATGGATTACAGATATTTTCTTTGATTATGTGGGAGGAGTCCTAATTAATTAGTCTTAAGATATGCCCTGTTAATAGAGTAAGTCATTATTTTGGATAATTAATAAAGAATCCCTGAGGCTTTTGTTGTTGTCTTCTTTCTAATGCTTTCTGGACACCATTGCATAGAAGCAGGCCCAACGAAACGGCAGATCATGAAGCACAGAGAGCTTCCTTGTACATGGCTGGTAAACAGCCTCGTAGAGGAAACACTTCCAAACACCATACTCCAGGGAGCCATAGCAGAAGGGAAAACCAAAACAACGTGGGCAAAAGAAGGTAATCTTGGTTTAAAAGATCCACAGAACAAAAATGTCTCCAAATAACCACAACTACAAAGCATTATTTTCCCTAATGCTTTCACATATTTTGCAGTTTTTATCATTTTAAAAAGGTAATTGATGAAACAAGCTAATAACCAAGAAATCAATTAAAATGAGATATAATAAGCCAACATTTTATTAAGAATTTAAAGTAAAATTTTCTAGAACACTAGAAACATATCAAATATTTGTAGTTAAGTCAAAATTTTACACTCAAAAACCTTTATATTGTAATGTGATAATTAATCTGTACTAAACTAGGAGTCATAATGGCTAAAGGACAGAAGGCATGGCATCTAAAATTACTTCTCAAGAGTGGTCTGTGTTTATCAGTGGAACTTCCCAAATGTAAGCAAACGTACATAATATCACTGGATTCCTTACATACAAATCATGTTTCAAACTAATTATTGTTATTTGTGTAAAAATAATGATAGTTTTAAGAAGAGGCTTGAAAAGTGAGTAACTAGCTGATAATAATACAAATAGTCTTTCTTTCCAAAATTCCATCTCTTCCACAAATGCCTACTTCAGCTTCACCTCTAACTTCAACAGGAAGTTAACTCATTTTTTTCTTCAGAGAAATCTTACCACTCCAGTCATTCCTTCTTACTTCTCTCTACACACCATCTGATACAACCACTAATATGCTATCATGTGATGACTTTGTACGTTCTAGAATGTTTAAAAAATGACATCATATAGAATAATTTTTGTGTGGCTTCTTTCAGCATAATTATTTTGGAAATTTACCCATGTTGTTGCATGTATTAATTAACTGTTCATTTATGTGTACTGCTGAGTGGCATTCTAAGGATTTATCACAATTTGTTTATGCCATCTCCTGTTGATCAACATTTGTGTTGCTTCCAATTTTTAGGTACTACAAATAAAGCTGCTGTGAACATTCTTTGTATGGACATACACTTTCTTTTCTCTTGGATAAATACCTGTAAGTGAAATTCTAAGGTATATAATATATATGCACGCTAAGTCACTTCAGTTGTGTTCAACTCTTTGAGACCCTATGGATTCTAGCCTGCCAGGCTCCTCTGTCCATGGGATTCTCCAGGCAAGAATGCTGGAGTGGGTTATCATGCCCTCCTCCAGGGGATCTTCCCAACTAAGGACTGAACCCACATCTCTTACATTTCCTGCATAGACAGGCGAGGTGTTTTTTTTATCACTAGCACCACCAGGGAAGTCCACTATATATAATTTTTAAAGAAATAGCCAAATTTTTCTTGTTAATGTGTTTATACATTAATTACAACTTCATCAGCAGTTTTACATGGAGTCTAGTTCCTACATATCTTTGCTACACTTGCAATTGTCTTATATATGGATATTCCTTACATAATGGAAAAAAATCATCTAAAATTACTTCTCAAGAGTGGTCTGTGTTTATCAGTGGAACTTCCCAAATGTAAGCAAACGTACATAATATCACTGGATTCCTTACATACAAATCATGTTTCAAACTAATTATTGTTATTTGTGTAAAAATAATGATAGTTTTAAGAAGAGGCTTGAAAAGTGAGTAACTAGCTGATAATAATACAAATAGTCTTTCTTTCCAAAATTCCATCTCTTCCACAAATGCCTACTTCAGCTTCACCTCTAACTTCAACAGGAAGTTAACTCATTTTTTTCTTCAGAGAAATCTTACCACTCCAGTCATTCCTTCTTACTTCTCTCTACACACCATCTGATACAACCACTAATATGCTATCATGTGATGACTTTGTACGTTCTAGAATGTTTAAAAAATGACATCATATAGAATAATTTTTGTGTGGCTTCTTTCAGCATAATTATTTTGGAAATTTACCCATGTTGTTGCATGTATTAATTAACTGTTCATTTATGTGTACTGCTGAGTGGCATTCTAAGGATTTATCACAATTTGTTTATGCCATCTCCTGTTGATCAACATTTGTGTTGCTTCCAATTTTTAGGTACTACAAATAAAGCTGCTGTGAACATTCTTTGTATGGACATACACTTTCTTTTCTCTTGGATAAATACCTGTAAGTGAAATTCTAAGGTATATAATATATATGCACGCTAAGTCACTTCAGTTGTGTTCAACTCTTTGAGACCCTATGGATTCTAGCCTGCCAGGCTCCTCTGTCCATGGGATTCTCCAGGCAAGAATGCTGGAGTGGGTTATCATGCCCTCCTCCAGGGGATCTTCCCAACTAAGGACTGAACCCACATCTCTTACATTTCCTGCATAGACAGGCGAGGTGTTTTTTTTTTTTATCACTAGCACCACCAGGGAAGTCCACTATATATAATTTTTAAAGAAATAGCCAAATTTTTCTTGTTAATGTGTTTATACATTAATTACAACTTCATCAGCAGTTTTACATGGAGTCTAGTTCCTACATATCTTTGCTACACTTGCAATTGTCTTATTAATCACAGTCATTCTGTGTGTATTAGTTACTCACCTGTGTCCGACTCTTTGCAACCCCATGGACTGTAGTCCACTAGGCTCTTCTGTCCATCAGATTTCCCAAGCAAAAATACTGGAGTTGGTAGCCATTCCCTTCTGCAGAGGATCTTCCCAAACTAGGAATGGAACCCAGGTCTCCCACATTACAGATTCTTTACTATCTGAGCCTCCAGGGAAGCCCTCCAGTGGCAGTGAAACCGTACCTCAGTATGATTTTAATTTGCACTTCATAACATCCAATGAAGTTGAGCACATTTTCACATGCTTATTTGACTATCATGTATCTTCTTCAGTGAAATGATTACAATCTTTTGTTTACATCACTTGGATTGTTTGTTTTCTTTCTGTTCAGTGATAAGAGTTCTTTATATATTCTAAATACAACTCGGGTTGGCTGTATAGTTTACACTTTCAAAAGAGAAACTGTTTCAGATAATCCTTAAACTAAGGGAAAGCATTATCTCCATAATCCTTGACTACCAAGTTTTCCTAGGCCTAATGTGGTGGTCAGCCAGCTAGCCTGTGGAAAATACGGAAAGGGAGTAGAAGCAGAAAACACTGATTTTCCCAACAATATTCCCAATCCCTCCTAATTTTAGGAGTTTCTTCACAACTGATTGGTAATAGGAAATAACAGATTGGATCAGGTAAATAATTAGTTCTCTTTTTTCTTTAAAGCAAATTTTTAAAAAGCAGTTAACAAGTAGTTACATTATCACTAATAAAACCTTCTGTACTTTTTTCATCTTAGATGAAGATCTTGTGCCTGCCAGGCTCCTCTGTCCATGGGATTCTCCAGGCAAGAATGCTGGAGTGGGTTATCATGCCCTCCTCCAGGGGATCTTCCCAACTAAGGACTGAACCCACATCTCTTACATTTCCTGCATAGACAGGCGAGGTGTTTTTTTTTTTTATCACTAGCACCACCAGGGAAGTCCACTATATATAATTTTTAAAGAAATAGCCAAATTTTTCTTGTTAATGTGTTTATACATTAATTACAACTTCATCAGCAGTTTTACATGGAGTCTAGTTCCTACATATCTTTGCTACACTTGCAATTGTCTTATTAATCACAGTCATTCTGTGTGTATTAGTTACTCACCTGTGTCCGACTCTTTGCAACCCCATGGACTGTAGTCCACTAGGCTCTTCTGTCCATCAGATTTCCCAAGCAAAAATACTGGAGTTGGTAGCCATTCCCTTCTGCAGAGGATCTTCCCAAACTAGGAATGGAACCCAGGTCTCCCACATTACAGATTCTTTACTATCTGAGCCTCCAGGGAAGCCCCTCCAGTGGCAGTGAAACCGTACCTCAGTATGATTTTAATTTGCACTTCATAACATCCAATGAAGTTGAGCACATTTTCACATGCTTATTTGACTATCATGTATCTTCTTCAGTGAAATGATTACAATCTTTTGTTTACATCACTTGGATTGTTTGTTTTCTTTCTGTTCAGTGATAAGAGTTCTTTATATATTCTAAATACAACTCGGGTTGGCTGTATAGTTTACACTTTCAAAAGAGAAACTGTTTCAGATAATCCTTAAACTAAGGGAAAGCATTATCTCCATAATCCTTGACTACCAAGTTTTCCTAGGCCTAATGTGGTGGTCAGCCAGCTAGCCTGTGGAAAATACGGAAAGGGAGTAGAAGCAGAAAACACTGATTTTCCCAACAATATTCCCAATCCCTCCTAATTTTAGGAGTTTCTTCACAACTGATTGGTAATAGGAAATAACAGATTGGATCAGGTAAATAATTAGTTCTCTTTTTTCTTTAAAGCAAATTTTTAAAAAGCAGTTAACAAGTAGTTACATTATCACTAATAAAACCTTCTGTACTTTTTATTAGATTTGTCTGCATCTTAGATGAAGATCTTGTGCTCCACGTGAAAGTTTTCCTTAGACTAACACAGAACATCTAACACAGTGCCAAGTATACTTGTTGTTCAGTCGCCAAGTCATGTTCAACTCTTTGCGACCGCATGGACTGCAGGCTTCCCTGTCCCTCACCATCTCCCAGAGTTTTTCCAAGTTCACATCTGTTGAATTGGTGATGCCATACAATCATCTCATCCTCTATCGCCATCTTCTGCCTTCAGTCTTTCCCAGCATCAGGATCTTTTTCCCCTGACTCAGCTGTTCACATCAGCTGGTCAAAGTACGGGAGCCTCAGCTTCAGCATCAGTCCTTCCAAAGAGTATTCAGGTTTGATTTCCTTCTAAGATTTACTGGTTTGACATCCTTGCTTTTCAAGGGACACTCAAGACTCTTCTCCAGGACCACAGTTAGAAAGCATTAATTCTTTGGTGTTCTGCCTTCTTTACTGTCCACCTCTCACATCCATATATGACTACTGGAAAGACCATCACCTCGCTTATGCAGACCTTTGCTGGCAAAGTGATGTCTTTGTTTTTTAACACAGTCTAGGTTTGTCATAGCTTTCCTGATAAGAAACTATCATCTTCTAATTTCATGGCTGCAGTCAGCACCCTCAGCAATTTTTAGAGACCACGAAGAAGAAATTTGTCACTACTTCTACCTTTTCCCCTTCTACTTGCCATGACATATGGGACCAGATGCCATGATCTTAGTATGTATCAGTACAAATTACTCTTACTTCCTTGATTCACTCCTTTTAATTGCTATCCATGTTTTCCTAATGTGGTGGTCAGCCAGCTAGCCTGTGGAAAATACGGAAAGGGAGTAGAAGCAGAAAACACTGATTTTCCCAACAATATTCCCAATCCCTCCTAATTTTAGGAGTTTCTTCACAACTGATTGGTAATAGGAAATAACAGATTGGATCAGGTAAATAATTAGTTCTCTTTTTTCTTTAAAGCAAATTTTTAAAAAGCAGTTAACAAGTAGTTACATTATCACTAATAAAACCTTCTGTACTTTTTATTAGATTTGTCTGCATCTTAGATGAAGATCTTGTGCTCCACGTGAAAGTTTTCCTTAGACTAACACAGAACATCTAACACAGTGCCAAGTATACTTGTTGTTCAGTCGCCAAGTCATGTTCAACTCTTTGCGACCGCATGGACTGCAGGCTTCCCTGTCCCTCACCATCTCCCAGAGTTTTTCCAAGTTCACATCTGTTGAATTGGTGATGCCATACAATCATCTCATCCTCTATCGCCATCTTCTGCCTTCAGTCTTTCCCAGCATCAGGATCTTTTCCACTGACTCAGCTGTTCACATCAGCTGGTCAAAGTACGGGAGCCTCAGCTTCAGCATCAGTCCTTCCAAAGAGTATTCAGGTTTGATTTCCTTCTAAGATTTACTGGTTTGACATCCTTGCTTTTCAAGGGACACTCAAGACTCTTCTCCAGGACCACAGTTAGAAAGCATTAATTCTTTGGTGTTCTGCCTTCTTTACTGTCCACCTCTCACATCCATATATGACTACTGGAAAGACCATCACCTCGCTTATGCAGACCTTTGCTGGCAAAGTGATGTCTTTGTTTTTTAACACAGTCTAGGTTTGTCATAGCTTTCCTGATAAGAAACTATCATCTTCTAATTTCATGGCTGCAGTCAGCACCCTCAGCAATTTTTAGAGACCACGAAGAAGAAATTTGTCACTACTTCTACCTTTTCCCCTTCTACTTGCCATGACATATGGGACCAGATGCCATGATCTTAGTATGTATCAGTACAAATTACTCTTACTTCCTTGATTCACTCCTTTTAATTGCTATCCATGTTTCTCCTCAAGTCTCTCTTCTTCCCCTCTCAGCATCCCACATCTCCCAAGTACAACTCAGTAGTAATTTCCTGATCTCTAATGAGTTTTGGTGACCATATAGTCACCTACCATGTTTCTTACTCTAAAGACAAAATGAAAATGACAAACTCTTTGTGGAACTCATAGAAAAAGAGCTGAGATTCTGCTGAGTGACATTATGAAACCATTTTTTATAGTATCCACATAAATCTGTGGCCACAATAAGTCAAACATAGTATTTTTTATTTTTTAATTTTGGCCTTTTCCCTTGGTCCTTCATCTATTCATTTTCATCCATCTTAATTCTTTGGCCTGTGTGGGCCTCCCAATTGCAGTGGCACCTCTCGTTGCAGAGCATCAGCTCCGGGCGCATGTGCTCCAGAGTGCTGGCTCGCAATTGGACACACCGGTCCAGCCACCCTGCAGCATATGGGATCTTCCCAGGCCAGGAATCGGACTGGCGCCCCTTGCACTGCAAGGCCGACTCTTTACCCACTGGACCACCAGCGAAGCCCTCAAACACATATCTATTTTTTAAACTTTACTAATTTAAGAGTACAGTCTACCTAGTAATGCAAGAACCTCTGAGAAATCTTTTTCAAACAAGTGTGAATGAGGGGTAGGAATTCCCTGCTAGTCCAGAGCTTAGGACTCATGCTTTCACTACCAAGGGCCCAGGTGTGGTCATTGGTTGGGGAACTAAGATCTCACAAGCATGTAATACAGTTTTTGGTGTTCTGCCTTCTTTACTGTCCACCTCTCACATCCATATATGACTACTGGAAAGACCATCACCTCGCTTATGCAGACCTTTGCTGGCAAAGTGATGTCTTTGTTTTTTAACACAGTCTAGGTTTGTCATAGCTTTCCTGATAAGAAACTATCATCTTCTAATTTCATGGCTGCAGTCAGCACCCTCAGCAATTTTTAGAGACCACGAAGAAGAAATTTGTCACTACTTCTACCTTTTCCCCTTCTACTTGCCATGACATATGGGACCAGATGCCATGATCTTAGTATGTATCAGTACAAATTACTCTTACTTCCTTGATTCACTCCTTTTAATTGCTATCCATGTTTCTCCTCAAGTCTCTCTTCTTCCCCTCTCAGCATCCCACATCTCCCAAGTACAACTCAGTAGTAATTTCCTGATCTCTAATGAGTTTTGGTGACCATATAGTCACCTACCATGTTTCTTACTCTAAAGACAAAATGAAAATGACAAACTCTTTGTGGAACTCATAGAAAAAGAGCTGAGATTCTGCTGAGTGACATTATGAAACCATTTTTTATAGTATCCACATAAATCTGTGGCCACAATAAGTCAAACATAGTATTTTTTATTTTTTAATTTTGGCCTTTTCCCTTGGTCCTTCATCTATTCATTTTCATCCATCTTAATTCTTTGGCCTGTGTGGGCCTCCCAATTGCAGTGGCACCTCTCGTTGCAGAGCATCAGCTCCGGGCGCATGTGCTCCAGAGTGCTGGCTCGCAATTGGACACACCGGTCCAGCCACCCTGCAGCATATGGGATCTTCCCAGGCCAGGAATCGGACTGGCGCCTTGCACTGCAAGGCCGACTCTTTACCCACTGGACCACCAGCGAAGCCCTCAAACACATATCTATTTTTTAAACTTTACTAATTTAAGAGTACAGTCTACCTAGTAATGCAAGAACCTCTGAGAAATCTTTTTCAAACAAGTGTGAATGAGGGGTAGGAATTCCCTGCTAGTCCAGAGCTTAGGACTCATGCTTTCACTACCAAGGGCCCAGGTGTGGTCATTGGTTGGGGAACTAAGATCTCACAAGCATGTAATACAGTCACGAAAAGAAAAAAAATCCAATATAAGGAAGTTCTGTCTTCCTCCAAGTAAGAGATATGGGGTGGTGAGTACCGTTGGGGGAGATACACAGAATTAAGTGGACTCATGTCAAACCATGGAAAGAAAACTCATTTAAGCACCTTTAAAATATTTTTATATGTAAAGAATAATTTCATTTATTTAAAAAATTTTTCTAAGCTACATTATCCCTCAGGGAATGCAACTTCAGTGTCAGACACAAATTTGAAACCAACCATTCTATAAGCAGCACTAGAATTAGGATAAACCGCAGATTATAGTAGCGCTCTGTCATAATATCAGGATGTAGAAACCCTAGGGTTAAAAATATTTCATGGGGGCTTCCCTGGTGGTCTAGTGGGTAAGGACACCGCCTTGCAGTGCAAGGGGCGCCGGTTCGATCCCTGGCCAGGGAGGATCCCACGTGCCGTGGAGCGGCTGGACTGATGTGTCCAATTGCCAAGCCAGTGCTCTGGAGGGCACGCGCCCAGAGCCGGTGCTCTGTGACAACAGATGCCACCGCAATGGGAGGCCCACACGGGCCAAAGAACAAAGATGGATGAAACTAGACGAATGGAAGACCAGTGGAAGTGGCCCGCCCACCCCCTCCCTCCCCCCCCCGCCAAAAAAAAAAAAAAAACATTATATAAAAAAAAAAATTTCATGGAAGTACAATAATTATGATACAACTAATATTCCCCAAATCAGAGCGGGACTCATAAGATGTCAAATGCTAAGCTTGTTTTAACACTTTTTAAAAAGGCCTGACTTTCCTGGTGGTCCAGTGGGAAGACTCTGCTTTGCAATGTAGGGATCCCTAGTGAGGAAACTAAGATTCCACAGGTTGTGGAGCAGCTAAGCCTGCACCACAACTGGAGTCCATGTGCCACAGTGGAAGATCCTGTGTGCTGCAAATAAGACCTGACACAGTCAAATAAATTAATCAACTAAAAAAAATCTGAAAGGCCTAGCATCAATAGAAGATACTCCTCTGGACTCCTCTGGAGAAAAAGAACAATAATTTTGGCCTATTAAAGATAATACCTATTGATAAAACACAGCTTTGTTCCCAAATATGTAGCAAATCATTACTCTAATACATGATTACTATATGAAATAATCACCTAGTTAGTAAAAAATCTTGTGTATATCCTAAATATTTTCAGTTCAACTGATTTTCTTTTGATTTAGAGAAAAATGTAATGATTGGCTCAAGTTCATTTTTTAATAATTATAAAATATGTGAGCTTTATTATATGCTAAAGAAAAAAAAGACAGTATGACCCAAAATTTATTAAACTGGAATAACTTTTCAATGCATACCAAATTGCAAAATAATTAATGTCTTTTTCAATAAAGATACCAGATTTAATATTTACTGACAAGTTTAATGACTTTTGTTCTGTTTTAAGGTCACCTTATTGAGCGATACATCATGAAATCAACAGTTGTACATCTAGGAAATTTACCAATGGAGCTCTCTTCCACTGGTGTGTATATTTTAATTTGTCTCATGTGGGTGTCTCTTCCATTTTGGTGATTGGCTAGAACAGCAATCTGTATCATGAATGTGCGAGTTGGCTTCTTATGATTATCAGTTAAGGGAACGTGAATCCAGCCACTTGGTTCCACCAATTCAAGTTGCTGTCAAGAAAAGAAAAGTCAGATTACGTTTTCACCCAATGAATGTAATTTATTAAAATGAATGCATTCTAAAGCTGACTTATAATTAACATTTTTCTCACTAAAAGCATGACACTATAGTAAACATTATCAATTATTCAGCACTTTTACCATGATTCACTTTTTTACAGTTGCAAAGCACCTTATATGCACCATCTTCGTAGACAGAATAAAAACAGAATTATTTGCAATTCAGTATTTACAGAAAATTATATAACATACAAGTTTAGATTTAGACGTGTTATAAACATACCAATGGAAAGGCATGCTGATACAAGTAAGAAAAGACTCGAAATGCTTAGAACATAATGCTTCTGGTATATTTTATTTCAAGAACCATGCCTAATATACACAAACTCACGTAACAATAAATTAGACTCCATATTAACTACAAGAATATCAAAAGAAAATTGATCATTGCATAAGCATCAGACAAAGCTTTCTTTTCTTGCAAAACAGTGATTTATCTATTCTGAATGACCACTCTAAGCCTAAAATCTAGATTTTTAAAATGTTTTCCCAGGTCCTCTCTGGTGGTCCAGTGGGTAAAGAGTCCACCTTGCAATGCAAGGGGCACTGGTTCAATCCCTGGTCCGGGTAGATCCCACGTGCCAGAGCAGCTCAACCGGTGTGTCCAGTTAGGAGCCAGTGCTCTGGAGTACATGTGCCCAGAACCTATGCTCTGCAGAGAGAGAGGCCACTGTGATGGGAGGCCCACACAAGCTAAAGAATAAAGATGAATAAAAATAAATAAATAATCACTAAAAGAGGTCAAATTTTTTAAAAAATGTTTTTCCAGATAAACTTAAAATTTTTTCATTTTCTTTTAATCAAGAGTCCAAACAATCCTTCCTTAACGAAAGAATAATCATAATCCAAAAAATAAGCCTAAATTTCTAAAAATTTTCCTAAAATTATGAAATAGTTTTTAAAATATTAACATTGATTTTTAAATTATCTTAATTACTAAATATATATGAAAGATACGTATTACAGATAATACTTATTAACCCAGCCCGACATCTGTATAAAATTATCAGTTATCAGTTAAGGAACGTGAATCCAGCCACTTGGTTCCACCAATTCAAGTTGCTGTCAAGAAAAGAAAAGTCAGATTACGTTTCACCCAATGAATGTAATTTATTAAAATGAATGCATTCTAAAGCTGACTTATAATTAACATTTTTCTCACTAAAAGCATGACACTATAGTAAACATTATCAATTATTCAGCACTTTTACCATGATTCACTTTTTTACAGTTGCAAAGCACCTTATATGCACCATCTTCGTAGACAGAATAAAAACAGAATTATTTGCAATTCAGTATTTACAGAAAATTATATAACATACAAGTTTAGATTTAGACGTGTTATAAACATACCAATGGAAAGGCATGCTGATACAAGTAAGAAAAGACTCGAAATGCTTAGAACATAATGCTTCTGGTATATTTTATTTCAAGAACCATGCCTAATATACACAAACTCACGTAACAATAAATTAGACTCCATATTAACTACAAGAATATCAAAAGAAAATTGATCATTGCATAAGCATCAGACAAAGCTTTCTTTTCTTGCAAAACAGTGATTTATCTATTCTGAATGACCACTCTAAGCCTAAAATCTAGATTTTTAAAATGTTTTCCCAGGTCCTCTCTGGTGGTCCAGTGGGTAAAGAGTCCACCTTGCAATGCAAGGGGCACTGGTTCAATCCCTGGTCCGGGTAGATCCCACGTGCCAGAGCAGCTCAACCGGTGTGTCCAGTTAGGAGCCAGTGCTCTGGAGTACATGTGCCCAGAACCTATGCTCTGCAGAGAGAGAGGCCACTGTGATGGGAGGCCCACACAAGCTAAAGAATAAAGATGAATAAAAATAAATAAATAATCACTAAAAGAGGTCATAATTTTTTTAAAAAAATGTTTTTCCAGATAAACTTAAAATTTTTTTTCATTTTCTTTTAATCAAGAGTCCAAACAATCCTTCCTTAACGAAAGAATAATCATAATCCAAAAAATAAGCCTAAATTTCTAAAAATTTTCCTAAAATTATGAAATAGTTTTTAAAATATTAACATTGATTTTTAAATTATCTTAATTACTAAATATATATGAAAGATACGTATTACAGATAATACTTATTAACCCAGCCCGACAGCAATGAATATCAAAGAATTCAATCCAGATTCAATGAGTTAACTCTAAGTGAACACCACTGTATCTTCTTTTCTTTCTATCCCTTCTTTTCTTCTTTTTTCTCTTTGTTTCCTTCTTTCATCTTTTCATTTTTTTACGAAGGAGGAGGGTGGGTAGACAAAAGTAAAGATGGGCAAGACACAGAAAATTGGCATCTTCAAAAAAGGTAGGTTTTTTTTTTTTTAATTAAAGGATAATAGCTTTACAGAGTTTTGTGGTTTACTGCTTAAAATCAACATGAATCAGCCACAGGTATACATATGTTTCCTCCCTCTTGAACTTTCCTCCCATCTCCCTCCCCATCTCACTCGTCTTGGTTGTTACAGAGCCCCTGTTTGAGTTCCCCTAGTCTTACAGCAAATTTCTACTGGTTATCTATTTTACATTTAGTAATGTAAGTTTCCATTTACTCTTTCCACACATCTCACCCACTCCTCCCTCCCCCAATGTCCATAAGTCTGTTCTCTATGTCTCTCAATTGCTTCCCTGTAAATAAATTCATCAGTACCATCTTTCTAGATTCCATATACATGTGTTAGTATACAATATTTATCTTTCTCTTTCTAACCTACTTCACTCTGTATAACAGGCTCTAGTTCATCTACCTCATTAGAACTGACTCAAATGCATTCCTAAAAAAGGTACTTATTTTTAAAATGGAATAACTTCTTTCTTTTAATTTTAAAATATAAGAATAAACGAATCCCTACCCTTCACAGTATTTTCAGTCAATGGCTCTTTATAAAGTTCCATTAGCACTAATTTAAAATAACTTGAGTCAGATATAAGATATATCTGGTTTCTACCTTTTCATCATTCAGGCAATAAATATTGTAAGTATTGTATACTTATGGTAAAAGTACAGTTAAGCACAGAAAACATAACTAAGGCCTTATTCCAAATCTTTTGAAAAAAGCTTTAGAGGTAGACAAACAGCCTATCTGGTTTCTTTCAGTTTTTTCCTGTGTAAAGTAAAGGGACTGGATAAATTTTTATCCAATGTCCCTTTCAGCTCTGACATTCAATGATTCTAAATAAAAGGAGATGTGGTAGGCAGAATAACGGATCCCCAGAGGTGCCCATGTCCTTCTCCAAATTCCCTGAGTATGTTAACTAACATGGCAAAAGGACATTGCAGATGTGATTAAGTTAAAGACCTGGGGGTGGGAAGATTATCCTGGATTACCTGGGGAGGCGAACTGTAATCACAAGGTCATTATAAGAGGAAGGCAGTAACTGTACACAGAAAAGGACAAGACACTAATGAGAGAAATTAAAGAAGACGTAAACAGATGGAGAGATATTCCATGTCCCTGGGTCGGAAGAATCAATATTATGAAAATAATCATACCAAAAAACATCATCTACAGATTCAATGTGATCCCTATCAAACTACCAATGACATTCTTCACAGAACTAGACCAAAGAATAACACAGTTCATATGGACATACGAAAGACCTCGAATAGCCAAAGCGATGCTGAGGAAGAAGAATGGAGCTGGAGGGATCAGCCTCCCTAACTTTGGACTACACTACAAAGCAACAGTCATCAAGACAGTATGGCAAAAACAAATATAGATCAATGGAACAAGACAGAGAATGCAAACCATCTGTAGTGAGTTTGGAGCCCAAGAAAATAAAATCTGTCTCTGCTTCCACTTTTTACCATTCAATTTGCCATGAAGTGTTGAGACCAGATGCCATGTTCTTAGTTTTTTGAATGTTGAGTTTTAAGCCAGTTCTTTCACCGCCATCAACAGGGTCTCTTGGTTCCTCTTCACTTTCTGCAATTTCTGCCATAAAGATGGTATCTGCATATCTGAGGTTATTGGTATTTCTCTAAGCAATCTTGATTCTAGCTTGTAGATTCATCTAGCCTGGCATTTTGCATGATGTACTCTGCAGATAAATTAAATAAGCAGGGCAACAATATACAGCCTTGACTTTCTCCTTTCCCAATTTCGAACCCAATCCATAGTTTAATGTCTGGTTCTAGCTGTTGCTTCTTGACCTACATACAGGTCTCTCAGGGGATAGGTAAGCTGGCCTGGTGTTCTCATTTCTTTAAGAATTTTCCACAGTTGTCTCTGATCCACACAATATAAGACTTTAGTATAGTCAATAAAACCCATGTTTTTCTGGAATCTCCTTGCTTTCTCTATAAACCAGTGAATGCTGGCAATTTGATCTCTGGTTCCGCTGCCTTTTCTAAAGCCAGTCTGTACCTTTGGAAGTTCTCAGTTCATATACTGCTGAAGCCTTACTTGAAAGATTTTGAGCATTACCTTGCTAGCATGGAAATGAGAGCAACAATACTCAATCGTACACAAAAGTCTGAACATTCTCTGGCATTGCCCTTCCTTGGGATTGGAATGAAATGTGATCTTTCCCAGTCCTGTAGCCACAGCTGAGTTTTCCAAATGTGCTGACACAGTGAGACATACTGAGTGCAGCACTTTAACAGCATCATGCTTAAACAAATTTAACCAAATTCATTATCTATCTTCTACTTCTGATAGACTATCTACTTCTGATAAACTCAGTGTTTATTAGAGTATTTTTTAAATGCTTCACTATAATAGAAATTATACTAAGATTTTATAGTGTATAATTTGGGGCATGATATACAGAATTGCAAATTTAGTAAATATTTAAAAAGGCAAAAACAAATATAGATCAATGGAACAAGACAGAGAATGCAAACCATCTGTAGTGAGTTTGGAGCCCAAGAAAATAAAATCTGTCTCTGCTTCCACTTTTTACCATTCAATTTGCCATGAAGTGTTGAGACCAGATGCCATGTTCTTAGTTTTTTGAATGTTGAGTTTTAAGCCAGTTCTTTCACCGCCATCAACAGGGTCTCTTGGTTCCTCTTCACTTTCTGCAATTTCTGCCATAAAGATGGTATCTGCATATCTGAGGTTATTGGTATTTCTCTAAGCAATCTTGATTCTAGCTTGTAGATTCATCTAGCCTGGCATTTTGCATGATGTACTCTGCAGATAAATTAAATAAGCAGGGCAACAATATACAGCCTTGACTTTCTCCTTTCCCAATTTCGAACCCAATCCATAGTTTAATGTCTGGTTCTAGCTGTTGCTTCTTGACCTACATACAGGTCTCTCAGGGGATAGGTAAGCTGGCCTGGTGTTCTCATTTCTTTAAGAATTTTCCACAGTTGTCTCTGATCCACACAATATAAGACTTTAGTATAGTCAATAAAACCCATGTTTTTCTGGAATCTCCTTGCTTTCTCTATAAACCAGTGAATGCTGGCAATTTGATCTCTGGTTCCGCTGCCTTTTCTAAAGCCAGTCTGTACCTTTGGAAGTTCTCAGTTCATATACTGCTGAAGCCTTACTTGAAAGATTTTGAGCATTACCTTGCTAGCATGGAAATGAGAGCAACAATACTCAATCGTACACAAAAGTCTGAACATTCTCTGGCATTGCCCTTCCTTGGGATTGGAATGAAATGTGATCTTTCCCAGTCCTGTAGCCACAGCTGAGTTTTCCAAATGTGCTGACACAGTGAGACATACTGAGTGCAGCACTTTAACAGCATCATGCTTAAACAAATTTAACCAAATTCATTATCTATCTTCTACTTCTGATAGACTATCTACTTCTGATAAACTCAGTGTTTATTAGAGTATTTTTTAAATGCTTCACTATAATAGAAATTATACTAAGATTTTATAGTGTATAATTTGGGGCATGATATACAGAATTGCAAATTTAGTAAATTATTAAATAAATAAGTACATTATTTCTTCAGAACATAAGATTACTGATCTCAGCCATTTAAAACTGCATTACAAAGTATGTACAGGGCTTCCCTGGTGGCCCAGTGGGTAAGGATACCGCCTTGCAGTGCAAGGGGCGCCAGTTGGATCCCTGGCCTGGGAAGATCCCACGTGTCACAGAGCGGCTGTACCAGTGTGTCCAACTCCAGAGCCAGAGCTTTGGAGTGCATGCGCCCAGAGCCGGTGCTCTACTACAAGAAAGGCCACTGCAATGGGAGGCCCACATGGGCCAAAGAACAAAGATGGATGAAAATAAATAAATGAAAGACCAATAGAAATGGCCAAAAAAAAAAAAAAAGACCTCAAGACAAAGTATGTACAGCTATTGACATCTCTCAAACAGCTTCACAGTCAACTACATTGTCCAAGAATCATAAATAACAACTCATGTATCTACTTTATTTCTACTGTACCCTGTTTTCAACTTCTCAGTCATCTCCAAAGACTTATTATTCCAATCCTGCCATATTTTCTTCCATGGATTAAACAAAAAACTCAAGTACATACAGTAGACATAATTTTCATGCTTTTTTGTAACAATTTGATTTAAAGGCTAATATATTTTAAGCAAAAATATGTATATTATTTTTTTATATTTTTAAACAGAAAATTCATAAAAGATACAATTTTGTCAATTTAACTTTCTTTTTTCTCCATTTTTAATTTGTACCTCAATAAATAAACTTTTAATCACCATTAAAATGTAAATTTTTATATATTCCTCCTCACTGTTTCTTTTTACCATCTCCCCTTTGGATCTTTTTTCCATATATTCCACCATGCAACATTTTTTATTGACCAGATACCTCCAATTCTGCTAACTATAGATGTAGGGCAGGGGTGGCAAACTTTCCCTATGGAGAGTTTCTCTCTGAAGGGATCTCTCAGCCTGGCTCCAACATCTTCTGCTTCCTATCAGTAACCTCTAAGTCATTACTTCTACTCTGGCTCTGATTTATTTCAGGATATCCTATATGGATACATTGATTTAGAGCCTTGCCTACACCATAAACAAACTTACCTTTAAAAGAAAGAAAAAGAAATCATTTGTTAATGAAAATCACCCCAAATATCGAATACAAAGCTGTTCACATGCCCTTTTGTGCTGTTAATCACGTATCCTTGGAGAACAAATGAGAGGAGGAACAATGACTTGAAAGTTGCTTCAAGAGAGTTGCCCTCTGCTCTCCACTCTCACTACCTTCTGCTCCTTCATTAACCATAGCTTGACTTGATGAAATTCTACAGAACCTCAAGAAGCAGCAGATTCTGGCATTTTAACCATCCTTTCACTTCAGAAGGAATACAACCAGTTAACTGCAATGATGACCTACTTGTAGAGAAAGAAAGTCTAATAGGATCCAAAAGAAACTTCAGAAGTTCCAAATTTGTTGAAAGTAAGGATACCACAAAGGCAGCTTAACAAGAAAGACAGAATCCAACTCAAAGAGCTCACTATGGAAAGCAAGCTCTTTGACCCTAGTGAAGAAGGTGACCACTGAAGAAGGTCACTCTGAGGTTAGAATCAGTCACTCTGCTACAGAGGGCCAAGACATTAATTCTGGACTTGTAAGTTGGAAAGAGTTTTTATAGAGACACATTTCCTCTAGAAACACTTCCTGGAAAGTTACGTTTATATAGTTTAACTGGTCTTAAAGTTACCTGTTTTAAAAAAAGAGGCATAACAGAAAGATAAGAACTAGATACTCTTCTACTAACCCGCATGAACAATTCTGAATTAAATTTGAAGTAAAAGTCAAAAACAATCATTTCATCAAAAGCCCAAAATGGTAAAGAAATGTTAAGAAGAAACTGCAGAAAACCTCTGGAGGACAACAAACTAACCAGACTTAAGTATCACTAAAAAGAAAAACAGATAAGTAAGTGCTAGGGATGTAATGTACACCATGATGACTATGGCTAACACCGCTATATAATACCTTGGAAAGTTGTTAAGAGTGTAGGTCCTAAGAGTTCTCATCGCAAGGATAATTTTTTTTCTTCTTTTCATCATCAGATGATGCATGTTAATTAAACCTATGTGGTAACTATTTCACAATATAAGTAAATCAAACCATCATGCTGTACACCTCAAACTTATACAGTAATATATTTCAGTTACTTCTCAATAAAATTAAACAAAAATATTCTCTCAAAGAAAGGAAAAATAGCAAATATATAACAAGTACAGACATACACACAGCCGACTCACTGGAAAAAACCTTGATACTAGGAAAGATTGAAAGTAAAAGGAGAAGAGGGTAGCAGAGGATGAGATGGTTGGATAGCATCACCAGCTCAATGGACATGACCCTGGGCAAACTCCAGGAGATGGCGAGATGGTGAAGGACAGGGCAGCTTGGCATGCTGTAGTCCATAGGGTTGCAAAGAGTTGTATACAACTTAGTGAATGAACAACAACAACATACACACATAATAAAATCCTGATTGAATTTTGTAAAAAGAGGGTAAAAGTCTTTTCTAAGTAATGAATAATCAAAAAATGACAGCAACAGGAGGCAGGGGCCAGGGATATACGTATGACTAATCTGGGAGCATACATATCTGTAAACAACAAAACTCTGTAAAAGCAAAAAGAAAAAAGAATTAAGTAATAAGCAACAGCAATAGATAAAAATATGCAATGAAAAGGATATCAGACTTAAGTATCAAAAGACCAAGATTTGAATTTCACATGTACTCTTGAGTTTAAACAAATTATTTCTTCTTGAGAAACCTTTCCTTCTCCATCTATCAGGCTGAATGATATGAAATCATTTTTGTAAATAATAAATAAAAGTAGGATAATTTTATTCCTGTATTATTTTATATTTTCCTCATAGAGATGTTGTAAGGTAATATAATAATGCAAATTTCATTATTAATCCACAGTATCCTTTTCACTTGAAATTTTCTTTTCCTTTCTACATAATAGGATGTACCCTCTTTATTGATATGCTCTCTTCATGTGGTTTCTGTGATTTCACCTTCTTCAGATATTCCTCTTACCTTTCTCATCTCTTCTTTATCTCTCTGAACACTCCTCATTCTGTTCCTTAAATGCTACATTCCTCACAGTTCTGTCCTAAAACTGGTCTCACAATACAGAGTTTAATTTACATAACTATCCTATATGATTGTATCCAGACCCATGATTTCAAGAACTTTAAATGGCAATATGCTGATGATTCAGAATTTTATAACTCTTTTTTAAGAGATAACCTCTATAGGAGCTAGCAAAGGATAGGGTTATCTGTGGAAGGCAAGGCAAGGTAATCCCGAAAGATGCCATGATAGAAGACACAACCAGAGTGGTTTGGACTGAAAATTTATCTCTTTTAAATTCAAGAGAATGGGATAGTTTGAGGAAGACAGTGTTCCTACTGACAATAACTACAGGCAAATCTGTTAAACCATCATTTTAGAGTTGTCAGAGAACCAGTAAAACAAAGAGGACTAGAGGAGGCCAGAGTATGGGGAAGAGAGAACCTCAGACAGGTTACTGGTCTTTCTGTAATTAACTTAATCATGGGAGCATTTGTCAATTTGAGGACAGGGTGAGATGCTATGGATCATGGTTTTGTCCAGATAGTTACTTCTTGAAACACATGGAGTTATGACTAATGGTCTGTCAGAAAAGGCATACTTAGAAGCCTCAACATCTTTAAGCGTACAGATTACTTTTCCCTCAAAATATCTGCCAACGTTGTGAAGTTGCCTGCAAGAGGAAACTGAAGAGGTAAGCAAGGGATCTCTCAGAAGAGCTCAGAGTTTCTGGTAATCTCTCAGGGCTGAGGAAACGAGAACTTTCCCAGAGAACCCATCAGGCCCCTAAACGACAGCCCTGAATGGCTATGATAAGAGTATTAAAGAACAGACATAGATGGAACCTTACCGAAGCTACAGCATAGTCTTGACCCAAACCAACTCAAATCAGAGAGTGAGAGAAGTAAAGCTTTCTCAACCAATCTGTCTACCTCAGGAAAAAGAGAACTCTCTAGAGAAAGATAGTAACATCTAGAGTGTCTTACAAAAGAACTGTGTGGATCAAATATGTGAGCCATACAGGTAATTTTAAATCTTCTAATTTTGTTTGTGTGTGTGCTCAGTCGTGTCTGACTCCTGTGACCCCACAGAGTGCAACCTGTCAGGCTCTTCTGTCCATGGAATTTTCCATACAATAATACTAGAGAAGGTTGCCATTTCCTTCTCTGGAGGATCTTCCCAACCCAGGGATCAAACCCGCATCTCTTGTCTCCTGCATTCACAGGTAGACTGTTTACCACTGTGCCACCCGGGAAGCCCTAAATTCTTTAACAGCTATACAGCACAAAGAAACAGGTCAAATTAATTTCATAATTTCATATTCAGTATATATTTCATATTTTATATATTTAGTTTATCCAGAATAGCATTACAACATGTGATCAATGTAAAGAATTACTGAGCTATTTTACATCTTTTTTTTTTGTACCGAATCTCTAAAATCTGACAGTTTACACTCAGACCATATCTCAGACCTAGCCAAAAGCCACATGTGGCTAGTGGATACTCCACTGAACAGCACAGATCTAGAGTCTAGCAATCAATCAAAAATTACTATTATTAACCGAGTTAAGAAGAGGGAAAGATAAATAAATGAAATGATAAGCTCATCCGAGAGCTGGAATATACTTTTTCAATGAGATGACTCATTGGAAAAGACCCTGACATTGAGGGTCTTTATATAGAAGGCAGAAGAAGAAGGGGATAACAGGGGACATGATGGTTGGATGGCATCATTGAGTCAATGGACATGAGTTTGAGCAAACTCTGGGAGACAGTGAAAGACAGGAAAGCTTGGCATGCTGTAGTCTATGGAGTCGCAAGGAGTCAGACACGACTGAACAACTAAACTGAACTGGACTGAGGTGAAAATAAAATGCCTACAATTAAGAATTTGGAGAAGATTAATCTCCCAAGACTGAACCAGGAAGAAATAGAAAGTATGAACAACCCAAGCACAAGCTCAGAAATCAAATTTGTGATCAAAAACCTACCCAAAAATAACAGCCCAGGGCCAGATGGTTTCACAGCCGAATTCTACCAAACATTTAAAGAAGAGCTAATGCCTGTCCTTCTAAAACTCTTCCGAACAATTGCACAGGAAGGAACACTTCCAAACACATTCTACAAGGCCACCATCACCCTGATACCAAAGCCAGGCAAAGACAACACACAAAAAAGAAAATTATAGGTCAATTTCACTGATAATCTAGACGCCAAAATCCTCAACAAAATCCTAGCAAACAGAATTCAACAATTCATCAAAAAGTTCATTCATCACAATCAAGTTGGGTTCACCCCAGGCATGCAAGGATTCTTCAAAATCCACAAATCAATCAATGTGATACACCATATCAACAAATTGAGAGACAAAAATCACATGATCATCTCAATATATGCAGAAAAAGCCTTTGCAAAGTACATATCTATTTATGATAAAAACTCTTCAAAAAACGGGCATAGAAGGAAACTATCTCAACTTAGTGAAAGCCATATATAAGAAGCCCACAGCAAACATTATCTTCAATGGTGAACAACTCAAAGCATTTCCTCTAAGATCAGGAACAAGACAAGGGTGTCCACTTTCACCACTCTTATTCAACATAGTCCTGGAAGTTCTAGCAACAGCAATAAGAGAAGAAAAACAAACGAAAGGAATCCAGGCTGGAAAAGAAGAAGTAAAACTCTCTCTATTCGCAGATGACATGATATTATACATAGAAAATCCCAATGACACTATTACAAAACTACTAGAGTTAATCAGTGAATTCAGCAAAGTCACGGGATACAAAATCAATACACAGAAATCACTGGCATTCCTATACACAAACAGTGAAAAATCAGAAAACAAAATCAAAGAGGCAATCCCCTTCGTCAATGCAAACCAAAGAATAAAATATCTAGGAATAAACCTACCCAAAGAAACAAAAGAACTGTACACAGAAAATTACAAGACACTCATGAGAGACATTAAAGAAGACTTAAACAGATGGAGAGATATTCCATGTTCCTGGGTCAGAAGGATCAATATTGTGAAAATGACCATACTACCAAATGTCATCTATAGATTCAATGCGATTCCTATCAAACTACCAATGACATTCTTCACAGAACTAGACCAAAGAAAAACACAGTTCATATGGAAACACAAAAGACCTCGAATAGCCAAAGCAATCCTGAGGAAGAAGAATGGAGCTGGAGGGATCAGCCTCCCTAACTTCAGACTATACTACAAAGCAACAGTCGTCAAGACAGTATGGTACTGGCACAAAAACAGAAATATCGACCAATGGAACAAGATCGAGAACCCAGAGATAAACCCACACACCTATGGGTACCTTATTTTTGACAAAGGAGGCGAACATATAAAATGGGACAAAGACAGCCTCTTCAACAAATGGTGCTGGGAACATTGGACAGCTACATGCAAAAAAATGAAGTTGGAACATACCCTGACACCATGCACAAAGATCAACTCAAAATGGATTAAAGACCTAAATGTAAGGCCAGAAACCATCAAATTCTTAGAGGAGAATATAGGCAAAACACTCAAGGTCATAAATTAAAGCAAGATCTTCTCTGACCCACCTACTAGAATAGCAGAACTCAAAAGAAAAATGAACATGTGGGACCTAATGAAACTTAAAAGTTTTTGTATAGCAAAATAAACTTCAAAAAAGGTGAACACCCAACCCACAGAATGGGAGAAAATCACAGCAAATGAAACAACAAAGAATTAATCTCCAAACTCTAAAAGTAACTGCAACAACTCAGCACCGGAAAAATGAACAACCCAAGCCAAAAATGGGAAAAGGACTTAAACAGACTCCTTTCCAAAGAGGACATACAGATGGCCAAAACATCCATGAAATGATGCTCAGTCTCACTTTATAATTAGAGAAATGCAAATCAAAACTACAAGACATCACCTCACACCACTCAGAATGGCTTCCAACAAATCTACAGACAATAAATGCTGAAGAGGGTGTGGAGAAAAGGGAACACTCTTGCATTGCTGGTGGGGATGTAAACTGATACAGCCGCTGTGGAAGACAGTATGGAGATTCCTTACAAAACTAAAAATAGAAGCACCATATGACCCAGTACTCCCACTATTAGGCTTATATCCTGATGAAATCAAAACTGAAAAAAGCACGTGTACCCCAATGTTCATTGCCGCTCTCTATACAACAGCTAGAACTTGGAAGCGACCTAGATGTCCATTGACGAATGAATGGATACAAAAGCTCTGGTACATATGTACAATGGAATACTACACAGCTGTAAAAAGAAATGCAGAAGAATCAGTCCGAATGAGGTGGCTTGGATCTAGAACCTATCATAAAAAGTGAAGTAAGTCAAAAAGAGAAGGACAAGGACACATATATATGGAATCTAGTAGGATAGTAATGATAAAACACGCAGTGAAGTGATGGAAAAACAGGCATGGACAGCAGACATATGGACATTGTGGGGAAGGAACAGTGGGTGGGAGGCGTAAAGGAAGTAGCATGAAAACCTATACCATCATTTGTGAAAAAGACAGCTATTGTCATTGTACTGTGGGAATAGGGGATCCTGCAGGGGTGCTGTGCAACGGCCTGGAGGGGTTGGTGGGGGATATACATATGACTAATCTGGGATCATACATATCTGTAAACAACAAAACTCTGTAAAGTAAAAATTAAAATAAAAATTAAAAAAAAAAAAATTCATCCCAGCATTGTTTAAAGAAAACTTGAAAAAGGAAACCCTAAATGTGGAAGTGGAAAAACTATGTAAAAAGTAGTTTACTCAAACAATGGAATATTGTACTTCTATTTTTTTAAAATTATCTTTACCAAGCTTTCTTAATGACAAAAATGTCTTTCTGAAACAATGCTAACACAAATAGAGTAGAATAGAAACTAGAAAAACCGAATGGAATTGTTGTTTTAAATCTGAGTATGTGCCTAGTCTTTATGTGACCAAGAAGGTTAAATAATTGGCTAAAATGATAGGGCTTTGGTGGGCTTTATTTGCTGCTTTTTGCTTCTTTAAATAGAAATAAGTGTGTGGTCCTTACAGAAACTGCTTCCTAATAAATACTTTCTAAAATATTTTTTAAATGCCTAGAAATAAAGCTTAGATGAAAATATGGAAAAACCCGCTGTGGAAGACAGTATGGAGATTCCTTACAAAACTAAAAATAGAAGCACCATATGACCCAGAAAATTAGGCTTATATCCTGATGAAATCAAAACTGAAAAAAGCACGTGTACCCCAATGTTCATTGCCGCTCTCTATACAACAGCTAGAACTTGGAAGCGACCTAGATGTCCATTGACGAATGAATGGATACAAAAGCTCTGGTACATATGTACAATGGAATACTACACAGCTGTAAAAAGAAATGCAGAAGAATCAGTCCGAATGAGGTGGCTTGGATCTAGAACCTATCATAAAAAGTGAAGTAAGTCAAAAAGAGAAGGACAAGGACACATATATATGGAATCTAGTAGGATAGTAATGATAAAACACGCGTGAAGTGATGGAAAAACAGGCATGGACAGCAGACATATGGACATTGTGGGGAAGGAACAGTGGGTGGGAGGCGTAAAGGAAGTAGCATGAAAACCTATACCATCATTTGTGAAAAAGACAGCTATTGTCATTGTACTGTGGGAATAGGGGATCCTGCAGGGGTGCTGTGCAACGGCCTGGAGGGGTTGGTGGGGGATATACATATGACTAATCTGGGATCATACATATCTGTAAACAACAAAACTCTGTAAAGTAAAAATTAAAATAAAAATTAAAAAAAAAAAAATTCATCCCAGCATTGTTTAAAGAAAACTTGAAAAAGGAAACCCTAAATGTGGAAGTGGAAAAACTATGTAAAAAGTAGTTTACTCAAACAATGGAATATTGTACTTCTATTTTTTTAAAATTATCTTTACCAAGCTTTCTTAATGACAAAAATGTCTTTCTGAAACAATGCTAACACAAATAGAGTAGAATAGAAACTAGAAAAACCGAATGGAATTGTTGTTTTAAATCTGAGTATGTGCCTAGTCTTTATGTGACCAAGAAGGTTAAATAATTGGCTAAAATGATAGGGCTTTGGTGGGCTTTATTTGCTGCTTTTTGCTTCTTTAAATAGAAATAAGTGTGTGGTCCTTACAGAAACTGCTTCCTAATAAATACTTTCTAAAATATTTTTTAAATGCCTAGAAATAAAGCTTAGATGAAAATATGGAAAAAAAAATAATAATAAATAGCTACAATGGTCATGCAGAAAAAGAAAAAAAAGAATTTATCAGATTGACTCTACAGTTTATATACACATATGTGTGTGTATGTGTGTGTGTATATATATATATATATATATATATATATATATATATATATATCTCAGAGGACAAAGTTGACAGACTCTTTGAAAAATACAATTTATCAAAGATTAAAAATAAGAAGACACAGAAAAACTAAACAGAACTATATCTATTAAGAAAACTGCTTCATAATTTAAAATCCATCATAAAACTTCAGGTCCCAATGGCATTACCATTCAATTCTTCCAGATATTTAAAGAAGAAATGATATGAACTTTGCACAAATGCTTAGAGAATAGAAAAAGGAGAGATATTTTTAAATGTTTTTATGAGGCCAGAACAATTTTGATTCCAATACTTGAAAAGGATATTATAAGAAAAAAATTGCACACCAATTTTTCTTATGAAGCATTAAAAAAATCTAAAACAAATCAGTAGGAAGTCCAACTAAGTGAAGTTTATTAGCCCAGATATGCAAGATTAGATTATCATTTTAAAATTAATTAATGTAATCAACTCTATAAACAGAGAAAAGAGGGAAAACCATATATCATCTTGTTAGACACAAAAAAGGGCACACATTCAGTACCATTTATGACTTTAACTTATAGCAAACAGAACAGAATGTAATTTCTTTAATGTGAAAAAGAGCATCTTTCAAACAAGCAACCTACAGTACACGCTGTATACAAGGGAGAAATACTGAAAACTTTTCTAAAGAGATTATAAAAAGACGACCCCTTCTATTTAACATTGTATTGGAGGTCGTAAACAGTACAATAACGCAAGGAAAATGGAAGGGAACAGAGAAAGAGAGGACAGAAGGAAGGGGAGAAGATGAACAGAACTGGAAGGGAAAATAAAAAATAACATTACTTATAAATTATATGACTGCACATCTAGGAAACCCAGAATGAATCTATAACCTATTAGAATTAATAAGAAATAAGTGTGTGGTCCTTACAGAAACTGCTTCCTAATAAATACTTTCTAAAATATTTTTTAAATGCCTAGAAATAAAGCTTAGATGAAAATATGGAAAAAAAAATAATAATAAATAGCTACAATGGTCATGCAGAAAAAGAAAAAAAAGAATTTATCAGATTGACTCTACAGTTTATATACACATATGTGTGTGTATGTGTGTGTGTATATATATATATATATATATATATATATATATATATCTCAGAGGACAAAGTTGACAGACTCTTTGAAAAATACAATTTATCAAAGATTAAAAATAAGAAGACACAGAAAAACTAAACAGAACTATATCTATTAAGAAAACTGCTTCATAATTTAAAATCCATCATAAAACTTCAGGTCCCAATGGCATTACCATTCAATTCTTCCAGATATTTAAAGAAGAAATGATATGAACTTTGCACAAATGCTTAGAGAATAGAAAAAGGAGAGATATTTTTAAATGTTTTTATGAGGCCAGAACAATTTTGATTCCAATACTTGAAAAGGATATTATAAGAAAAAAATTGCACACCAATTTTTCTTATGAAGCATTAAAAAAATCTAAAACAAATCAGTAGGAAGTCCAACTAAGTGAAGTTTATTAGCCCAGATATGCAAGATTAGATTATCATTTTAAAATTAATTAATGTAATCAACTCTATAAACAGAGAAAAGAGGGAAAACCATATATCATCTTGTTAGACACAAAAAAGGGCACACATTCAGTACCATTTATGACTTTAACTTATAGCAAACAGAACAGAATGTAATTTCTTTAATGTGAAAAAGAGCATCTTTCAAACAAGCAACCTACAGTACACGCTGTATACAAGGGAGAAATACTGAAAACTTTTCTAAAGAGATTATAAAAAGACGACCCCTTCTATTTAACATTGTATTGGAGGTCGTAAACAGTACAATAACGCAAGGAAAATGGAAGGGAACAGAGAAAAGAGAGGGACAGAAGGAAGGAGAGAAGATGAACAGAACTGGAAGGGAAAATAAAAAATAACATTACTTATAAATTATATGACTGCACATCTAGGAAACCCAGAATGAATCTATAACCTATTAGAATTAATAAGAAAGTTTAATTAGCAAGGCCCCTGAACATAAGGTCAACATAAAGTTGTAACTTAAACAGTGCACAATTAGTGCCAAGACAGACTAACAAACCAATAGAAATCAGAGTTCAGGATCAGACACATTGACAGACATCTGATTTCTATCAAAGATGACATTTAATGGTGCAGCAGTGAAAGGGTGAACAAAAAGAAGAAACAGAAGGTTTAAAATCCATCACAAAACTTTGCATATTTTTGTTACATATAAGTTTCCTATTATATCATTTGCTTTAAGCAATGATGCTGGATGAACTGGATTTCCATTTGGGAGAGAAATAATAAGCTTGACTTCTTCACTTCTCACCATAAACAAAATTCAGTTTCAGATGAATTTGTATTTAAATGTCAAAGGTCAAAAACTAAAGCTCCCCAAAGTAAGTATCTTTGGATTAGGTAAAATTTTAAGAAAAATTTTACCTAATTTTAAGAAAATTTTAACTAATCCAAAGTTACAAAGATATTTAATTTTACCTAAAAATTTTATCTAATTCTAAAGGACACAAAAAGCAACAATCAACAAATAACGGTTAACTATATTAGAATAAAGAATGTTTGTTCATCAAAAGATATCATTAAGAGAGTAGAAAAAACAAGCCACAGACTGGGAAATATGCCTATGCATAGTAAAGAACACCTATCTTGACTATTTACTATTTAAACAACTGCTAAATGTGTACATAGATTGAACAGTGTGTATACTAAAATATTCACAGGAGCAGTAGCTACTTAGCCAAACCACCCAAATACATAGCAACAGCGAAGTGAATAAACTGGAGTATATTCACAAAACACAATGTTCTACAGCAATTAAAATGAACAATCTTCAACTACCCAGATATACAGATGACCCTCACAAACATGCTGAGTAAAACCGACCAACAAGCAAAAAAAGTTAGTCACTCAGTCGTGTCCAGCTCCTCTGCCCACGGGATTCTCCAGGCAAGAATACTGGAGTGGGTAGCCATTCTCTTTTCCAGGGCATCTTCCTGACCCAGGGTCTCCTGCACTGCAGGTGGATTCTTTACCACTGAGCTACCAGGGAAGCCCGAGTAAAATAAGCCAGACCTAGAAGAGTATATACAGAATACGATGCCATCTCCTAATGTAAAAAATCAAAAGATAAAAACAAAAACCAAACAGATTAAAAAAAAAAAATCCATGTAATCCATGAATCCATCCAAAGTAATCCATGTTGTCAGAATAATGATTAGCTTTGAGGCAGCATAAGGAAGCATAAGGAAGGTTTCTGGATTTTTTTTTTTTTGGTTGTTGATTATATAGGTTTCTTTAGTTTTTGAAAATTCAGTGAGCCATTCACTTAAGGATATACAGAGTTTCTATATCCATACAAAATTTTTTAAAAATCTTTTTTTTTTTTTTTAAAAGGCCCGAGCTTTCTGCTTTGTCATACTCTGTTGTGTCTATGATGTCTGCAGCAGCTGCAAGCATCACTGTGTTCTCATACACCAAATGTCCAAAAAGGCTTTCTCCTCTTTTAATTACACAGGAAATACTTCCCTGAAGCTACCAGATTTCCCATTGACCATTTCTGGATCACATGCCTCTCTGCAATAACAGAAAGGGACGCTAGAAATGGTGTATCAGGCCCTTTCCATCTTTACTGTGGAGAGCAGTCTCTCTGGGCAAGAAAAGGAGAGGGAAGCATGTGGCATAGGCAATCAGCAATACTTGCTGCTCAGGACTGCTACTAGTGACCTCTCAGCCAGTCTTACCATAGATGCTTCTGTCCTTTTCCAGTCTAAGCTCAGATTAGCAGCAGAGTTATCTGACAAAAAGGCAAACTTGAAAAACCTTTTATTAGTTTCTCACTATAGTAAGAATAAATCCATGATCTTTAACACGATTGACAAGACCCTGCATGATCTAGTCTCGGCTTATCTCTTCAGCCTCATGTTGAATGGTCCTTGACCTACATTTTAGCCATATAACCTGCAGTAAGGCAAAAGCAAATTAACATTGTGCAGGAAACTGGCTCTGAAAATATTCCACAGATTACAAGATGGCAAAGTGACATTGATTGTATGTCATCTAAAATGGGTCAAGCATCTTGGATATGCTATAGTTTAGTGAATCATTTTTATATTTATAAATATAAGAATAATACAAGAACTTTTGGTCTGTCACATGAGATCTTGGTCCTTCTAACTCTAATTTTTCTCTAAGTCTGAAGATCAGTAACTACACAACTTTTTACCAAGATTTTGTTTCATTTTCAAAAACCTAGTAGTCATGATTAATGTGAACAACTATTCTCAACTTCTGGCCTTCAACTTACAGTCCCTACACTCTGTTCCTTAAGTGCTAACTATAGATTCCCACGAAGTTTATATTTTTTTTCACATTTCTCCTGACACTAGAAAATATAGAAGTATATAAGCACATACAAAGTACTTTCACTCTTAACCTTTCCAAACAAGGTATTTCAAATGTCATCATATTACAGCTTGAATCTAGTAGAATCTGTTCACCAGTCAACAAACTGTGCACTTAATTATTTCCTGGAAACCGGAAACTGTGATAGGTGTAGTAAGAGGAAATTATTAATTTATTGGAAATCAGTGAATTTTATGTCATACTCTGTTGTGTCTATGATGTCTGCAGCAGCTGCAAGCATTTTTCCAAAAGGCTTTCTCCTCTTTTAATTACACAGGAAATACTTCCCTGAAGCTACCAGATTTCCCATTGACCATTTCTGGATCACATGCCTCTCTGCAATAACAGAAAGGGACGCTAGAAATGGTGTATCAGGCCCTTTCCATCTTTACTGTGGAGAGCAGTCTCTCTGGGCAAGAAAAGGAGAGGGAAGCATGTGGCATAGGCAATCAGCAATACTTGCTGCTCAGGACTGCTACTAGTGACCTCTCAGCCAGTCTTACCATAGATGCTTCTGTCCTTTTCCAGTCTAAGCTCAGATTAGCAGCAGAGTTATCTGACAAAAAGGCAAACTTGAAAAACCTTTTATTAGTTTCTCACTATAGTAAGAATAAATCCATGATCTTTAACACGATTGACAAGACCCTGCATGATCTAGTCTCGGCTTATCTCTTCAGCCTCATGTTGAATGGTCCTTGACCTACATTTTAGCCATATAACCTGCAGTAAGGCAAAAGCAAATTAACATTGTGCAGGAAACTGGCTCTGAAAATATTCCACAGATTACAAGATGGCAAAGTGACATTGATTGTATGTCATCTAAAATGGGTCAAGCATCTTGGATATGCTATAGTTTAGTGAATCATTTTTATATTTATAAATATAAGAATAATACAAGAACTTTTGGTCTGTCACATGAGATCTTGGTCCTTCTAACTCTAATTTTTCTCTAAGTCTGAAGATCAGTAACTACACAACTTTTTACCAAGATTTTGTTTCATTTTCAAAAACCTAGTAGTCATGATTAATGTGAACAACTATTCTCAACTTCTGGCCTTCAACTTACAGTCCCTACACTCTGTTCCTTAAGTGCTAACTATAGATTCCCACGAAGTTTATATTTTTTTTCACATTTCTCCTGACACTAGAAAATATAGAAGTATATAAGCACATACAAAGTACTTTCACTCTTAACCTTTCCAAACAAGGTATTTCAAATGTCATCATATTACAGCTTGAATCTAGTAGAATCTGTTCACCAGTCAACAAACTGTGCACTTAATTATTTCCTGGAAACCGGAAACTGTGATAGGTGTAGTAAGAGGAAATTATTAATTTATTGGAAATCAGTGTATTTTTTGTTCAGAAACTCTTATCTAATCATCCATTAACTCTTGTGCTCATAGCATTTTGATAAATATAGTTTACAAATGCTTTACAAACTAGTTTAGGAAATAACAGACTCCCAAACACCAGCAAAATGACAGCTGAAGAATTTGAAAAATGTATAAACCCACAAAAAAGCAAACAAAGTGAGAGGTCAAGAAGAAATAAGATGCATTTTACTCTACTATCTCTGAAACTGAAAACCACATGTTTTTCTGAAGGTAAGAGTGCCAAGTTAGGTTAAAAATAAATAAGCAAACAGGAAAATGAGCTGAAGCCCAATTAAGAAATGGTTTGATGCCAAGATTCTCACCTGTCCCAGATTAAAGAAGCAGGTATCCCTCCCTTTTCTGACTCCCACAGAAAACTAGACGTTTATATTATCTGTACAGGTTAGAAAAGGGAGGATCTAGACTGATGTAAAACAAACTACATGGCAGCATCTTAAAAAAAAACAAAAGTAAACATCTGCACACTTAACAGTGAACCTCAGCTCCCCACATCTTGCTCAGCTACAGGGCTGCTGACCCCAGGCAGATTATCCTGAAGACCCTTCTATATCCCAGCCCTATGCTTCTAGGCTGGAGAATGAATTACTATTTTCTGGTTAAAAAAAAAAAAGAAAAAAAAAAGAAGACCATAAGAAAAAGAAAAATTGAAAAAGAACAAATCGGTAAGAAAAGAGGTACATACAGTGATGTGAGTGTCCCCAATTTAACAAACATTTACTGAATGCTGATTTTGTGCTGGGCACTATTCCAGGTGGTTGAAAGATATCAGTGAAAATAAGAATAATTAAGAAAATCTCTGCTGTCCTGGAGCCAATATCCTACTGGGGGAAGACAGAAAATGAATAACAAATATAATAAATAAGGTATTATATAATATATTAGGTAATAAAAGCCAAATGCTCTAGGGGAAGGTATTTCAAATGTCATCATATTACAGCTTGAATCTAGTAGAATCTGTTCACCAGTCAACAAACTGTGCACTTAATTATTTCCTGGAAACCGGAAACTGTGATAGGTGTAGTAAGAGGAAATTATTAATTTATTGGAAATCAGTGTATTTTTTGTTCAGAAACTCTTATCTAATCATCCATTAACTCTTGTGCTCATAGCATTTTGATAAATATAGTTTACAAATGCTTTACAAACTAGTTTAGGAAATAACAGACTCCCAAACACCAGCAAAATGACAGCTGAAGAATTTGAAAAATGTATAAACCCACAAAAAAGCAAACAAAGTGAGAGGTCAAGAAGAAATAAGATGCATTTTACTCTACTATCTCTGAAACTGAAAACCACATGTTTTTCTGAAGGTAAGAGTGCCAAGTTAGGTTAAAAATAAATAAGCAAACAGGAAAATGAGCTGAAGCCCAATTAAGAAATGGTTTGATGCCAAGATTCTCACCTGTCCCAGATTAAAGAAGCAGGTATCCCTCCCTTTTCTGACTCCCACAGAAAACTAGACGTTTATATTATCTGTACAGGTTAGAAAAGGGAGGATCTAGACTGATGTAAAACAAACTACATGGCAGCATCTTAAAAAAAAACAAAAGTAAACATCTGCACACTTAACAGTGAACCTCAGCTCCCCACATCTTGCTCAGCTACAGGGCTGCTGACCCCAGGCAGATTATCCTGAAGACCCTTCTATATCCCAGCCCTATGCTTCTAGGCTGGAGAATGAATTACTATTTTCTGGTTAAAAAAAAAAAAGAAAAAAAAAAGAAGACCATAAGAAAAAGAGAAAAATTGAAAAAGAACAAATCGGTAAGAAAAGAGGTACATACAGTGATGTGAGTGTCCCCAATTTAACAAACATTTACTGAATGCTGATTTTGTGCTGGGCACTATTCCAGGTGGTTGAAAGATATCAGTGAAAATAAGAATAATTAAGAAAATCTCTGCTGTCCTGGAGCCAATATCCTACTGGGGGAAGACAGAAAATGAATAACAAATATAATAAATAAGGTATTATATAATATATTAGGTAATAAAAGTGCTCTGAGGGGGAAAAAAAAAGCTTTGGGGAAAATACAGAGCAGGAAAAGAAGGATCAGAAGCACCCGAGGGCAGGTGTGTGCAGTTTTAAATAAGGTGATCACAATAGACCTCATTGAGAAGGTGGTCTGTGTGCAAAGAGGGGAGGGTACCAGCCTGAACACATTGCTGTAAGGTCTGGTAAGCATCAAATTCCATCCTGAGCAGAAAACTGCTTCCAAACTGCTAATTTGTGCCTCACTCCTAGGCTATGAGAAAACAGCCAAGGTTCTCCATGCATGTAAAAAAACGAAATACAAAAAACAAAAAAACTAGGGCAGAATGCTATGTATTTTTTAAAAAAGGCCAAGAAAGTTTTAGAAATATACATATATGTTGTTGTATTCAGTTGCTAAGTCATGTCTGACTCTGCGATCCCATGAACTGCAGCATGCCAGGCTTCCCTGTCCTCCACTATCTCCCTGACTTTGGTCAAATTCATGTCCACTGAGTCAGTGATGTCATTCAACCATCTCATCTTCTGTTTTCCCCTTCTCTTACCACCAATCTTCCCAGCATCAGAACCTTTTCGAAAGAGTTGGTTCTCCACACACACATATATGTATGGAGTTTCCCTCAAGGCTCAGATGGTAAAGAATCTGCCTGCAATGCAGGAGACCCAGGTTTGATTCTTGGTTTGGGAAGATCCCCTGAGTAGGAAATGGCAATCCATTCCAGTATTTCTGCCTGGGAAGTCCCATGGACTGAGGAGCCTGGAGGGCTATAGTCCACGGGGGCACAAAGAGTCAGACACAACAGAGCAACTAACACACACACACATGCACACATTTAATTATACAAAGTTAAATGAACTGCTTGGACTATGAGAAAACAAAAGAGAAAGAAAATGAGAAAATCAGTGACTCAATGTAGGAATAATCACAGCTAACAAAAATGAATTCAGAAAGAGAAAATAAAGCAAAAATGTGAAAGAACCTGAGAACACTTCCCAGAACTAAAGGACAGGTGTTCCCACACTGATGGGAACCATGAACACTCAGTAAGATGAAGGAAACACACACACATACGCACACACACACCCACATACCCCTCCACGGGATAGCCATCATAAAGTTTCTGAACATCAAAGGAACAGTGATTTTAAAAGCCTCTACAGAGAAAAACAGGTTACACGCAAAGCATCAGAAATCAAAAGTGGCATTGTATTTCTCAACATTTATACCAAAAACTATGAGGCAATGGAGAATGTGCTTAAAATTCTGATGAAAAATTATTTCCAAACAAGAATTCCATACCCAGCCAAATCATCCCTCGAGGGTGAGATTAAAATAAAGTTTTCAGTCATGCAAGGTTTCAACAGTTTTACCTCCCATGTGGAGGATGCATTTCACTAAAAGAGGAAGAAAATCAAGAAAAATGAAGACCTGGGATCCAGGGAACGAGGAATAGAAAAAAGAAGATGAAGGAAATTCCTAAGATGATGTTGATGAGATATCTTAAGAAGATAGTTGTTAGTCCAAGTCCAAACAGACATCAGGACAGGAACAGATATACAAGAAATTTATTAAAGGAAACATCTGTGAAAGAAAGTGGAGAGGGAGCCAGGGGAGGCTGGAAGAGCTGTTAGACAGCAGTGCAGATCCAGGTCCAGGAGAACGAGACGGGGGAAGGAGGAGGGTGGAGTGGATACATGAGACTGCAGTTCAGTTCTAGGGAAAGTCTGGCGTGGCTGTCAAGGAGTCCTCAAGCCATGTCTGCCTGTCAGAGGACTTGAGTCCCCAGGAATGAGCCTCTGTTCCTGTTAGCACCTCTGCTTGCTCACTCTAGCTGGGGCACTGGTATGGTGCTGGATGCAGAGAGCAGCAGCCAGGGCCATCAGTCAGAGACCTGAGAAGAACGTTCTCAAGGCCACAGTGGTGGTTCCCTAGCGTGCCAGCTGTACTAACTTAAATTCCTGTACTTCCTGGAATTGCCTTCCTGGTATGTTTCTGGTTAGGTGAGACACAAGAGAGATTTTCATGAGAGGTTTCAAGGGCCGGAGTGAAGCAGCAGCCATTCTGAATTTTGAGCTAGGTGACTCTCTAGGTTTTGGAGAGCCCCAAACTAGCGACTCACACAAGTTGCCACTAGATGCTGGCACACTCCACTGTCGGGGCTCTTGAGGCAGCAGTCAGGCCTACAACAGCTCCAACTTCCCCTGAGTCCTCCTGAGGCTTCAGTGCCTCCCAGGCCAGGTGTGTGTCTGTCCATGATGAAGGGCACTGCACCTTCTGTAGGACACTGACATCCACAAGGTGGGAACTTGTGGATCTCACACGTCAGTAGATCTCAGTTCCTCAAGCTGGGCTTATGGGTTCCAGCTTTCCCTTGCCCTTCACCACTTGACCATCTTGACTTCTGACTTCCTGCCCTGTGGACTTCAAGCGCCAGCATTCAGATGTGAAAATAGAGTTTATTTAACCAACTCCTACTTGTGCAAGGCAAAATCTTTCAAACAAGTCTATTATATACAATACCAGCCCTCACAGGCACACACAAACACATGCACACACTAGTGCTGTGCTTTTCCAAATTAACTTCCACTGACACACGGACACAGTAACTGGGCTGAAGGTCCAGGAGGCATATTTACATGGAAAAAAAAGTGAAATAGTGAGAGAGTATGTATGACTGTTTCCAGAGGTCTTTAATAGGTAACTGATAACATTTTTAAAATTCAGGAAATTATGAGGCATTCATTAATTCTAGGAAAATAATGATTTACTGTGACTAATGTGGTCATGAAGTGAAAACCTGTATGATTTAGTAAATGGGATGAAAAACTACACTAAGAAAATGAAGAGAAGTTTTTGAGAGAAGAAACAGGATTACAGGGCTAAATCCTAATACTTCATAGTAGGAATCCACCTGCCAATGCAGGAGACACAAGTTTGAGTCCTGAGTAGGGGAGATCCCCTGGAGAAGGAAATGGTAACCCACTCCACTGTTCTTGCCTGGAGAATCCCATGGACAAGGAGCCTAGTGGGCTACAGTCCGTGGGGTCACAGACAGTTGGACACGACTGAGCATAGTGCATACAGCATTAGACCTTGTTTTCATAGATGTGTACACGCATTATGTAGAACTGCACATATGTCATTTAGAAATATGAAAGCAAATTCCAAAAAGAATCCCCCAAATGGCTAAAATAACTCAGAATAAGAGAAGTGTTTCTGAGAAGTAGGATGGGAGTGGCAACCCTAGCGACTCACACAAGTTGCCACTAGATGCTGGCACACTCCACTGTCGGGGCTCTTGAGGCAGCAGTCAGGCCTACAACAGCTCCAACTTCCCCTGAGTCCTCCTGAGGCTTCAGTGCCTCCCAGGCCAGGTGTGTGTCTGTCCATGATGAAGGGCACTGCACCTTCTGTAGGACACTGACATCCACAAGGTGGGAACTTGTGGATCTCACACGTCAGTAGATCTCAGTTCCTCAAGCTGGGCTTATGGGTTCCAGCTTTCCCTTGCCCTTCACCACTTGACCATCTTGACTTCTGACTTCCTGCCCTGTGGACTTCAAGCGCCAGCATTCAGATGTGAAAATAGAGTTTATTTAACCAACTCCTACTTGTGCAAGGCAAAATCTTTCAAACAAGTCTATTATATACAATACCAGCCCTCACAGGCACACACAAACACATGCACACACTAGTGCTGTGCTTTTCCAAATTAACTTCCACTGACACACGGACACAGTAACTGGGCTGAAGGTCCAGGAGGCATATTTACATGGAAAAAAGTGAAATAGTGAGAGAGTATGTATGACTGTTTCCAGAGGTCTTTAATAGGTAACTGATAACATTTTTAAAATTCAGGAAATTATGAGGCATTCATTAATTCTAGGAAAATAATGATTTACTGTGACTAATGTGGTCATGAAGTGAAAACCTGTATGATTTAGTAAATGGGATGAAAAACTACACTAAGAAAATGAAGAGAAGTTTTTGAGAGAAGAAACAGGATTACAGGGCTAAATCCTAATACTTCATAGTAGGAATCCACCTGCCAATGCAGGAGACACAAGTTTGAGTCCTGAGTAGGGGAGATCCCCTGGAGAAGGAAATGGTAACCCACTCCACTGTTCTTGCCTGGAGAATCCCATGGACAAGGAGCCTAGTGGGCTACAGTCCGTGGGGTCACAGACAGTTGGACACGACTGAGCATAGTGCATACAGCATTAGACCTTGTTTTCATAGATGTGTACACGCATTATGTAGAACTGCACATATGTCATTTAGAAATATGAAAGCAAATTCCAAAAAGAATCCCCCAAATGGCTAAAATAACTCAGAATAAGAGAAGTGTTTCTGAGAAGTAGGATGGGAGTGTGGAGAAGAGAGAGAAGTGCTGTTGTTTTAAGTGCTGTTGTGGTCCTTTCAGACTTTAAACCTGTACACATATTTTACTGTAGCAAAAATAAACTTCAAAAATTAAACTTAAAAAGTTAAACCTGAGACAATTTGTAGTATAACTGAAAATTAAAGAATAGGATTAATCAAGTTGCCCCCCCTCAAAAAAAGGAGAGGGAAGGGAGAAATCTGACAATACCAAATAAAGCAGTTACAGTTCAAAAATAGACACTAATCTACTGTTTAGGGATGCAAGCAAAGGTGGTAAAACTATATTTTTTTAAAAAAAACTAAAGAAATTATCATAAAAGTTTAGGACAGTGGCTGTCTCTAACAGATATGAAAAGAATCATGACAGGAATGGGAAGAGGTATACTTCCAGCTTTGGGATGCTCATAAAGTTCTATTTCTTACATTAAATTGGTCACATACACACATAAACTCTAGGTGGTGCTTTACTGACTTGAGGGAGGACGGAGAGTCAAGCACACAACAGAACCAACTGCATCAAAGCCAGCAGACACTTGCAGGACTTCTCCTGTCACACGAGGCTCAGCTTTCTCCCAGTCTTTTTTTTTTTTTTTTAAAGGAGCTCTTTTTTTTTTTTTTTTAAAGATTTTTTTTTTTATTTTTTATTTTGGGCGGAGGTCGGGTTGGGGAGGGAGGGGAGCGGGCGGGCCACTTCTATTGGTCTTTCATTTCTCTGTTTTCATCCGTCTTTGTTCTTTGGCTCCTGCGGGCCTCCCATCACGGTGGCCTCTGTCGTCGCAGAGCGCTGGCTCTGGTCGCATGCGCTCCAAAGCTCCGGCTTGGTAGTTGGACACATGGGTCCAGCCGCTCCGCGGCACGTGGGATCTTCCCAGGCCAGGGATCAAACCGGCGCCCCTTGCACTGCAAGGCGGTGTCCTTATCCACTGGACCACCAGGGGAAGCCCTCTCCCAGTCTTTGAGCTTCCAAGTACATTATGATTTGCTATTAAATGAAATCAGACAGTTGGACACGACTGAGCATTAAATTTGCATAGATGTGTACACGCATTATGTAGAACTGCACATATGTCATTTAGAAATATGAAAGCAAATTCCAAAAAGAATCCCCCAAATGGCTAAAATAACTCAGAATAAGAGAAGTGTTTCTGAGAAGTAGGATGGGAGTGTGGAGAAGAGAGAGAAGTGCTGTTGTTTTAAGTGCTGTTGTGGTCCTTTCAGACTTTAAACCTGTACACATATTTTACTGTAGCAAAAATAAACTTCAAAAATTAAACTTAAAAAGTTAAACCTGAGACAATTTGTAGTATAACTGAAAATTAAAGAATAGGATTAATCAAGTTGCCCCCTCTCAAAAAAAGGAGAGGGAAGGGAGAAATCTGACAATACCAAATAAAGCAGTTACAGTTCAAAAATAGACACTAATCTACTGTTTAGGGATGCAAGCAAAGGTGGTAAAACTATATTTTTTTAAAAAAAACTAAAGAAATTATCATAAAAGTTTAGGACAGTGGCTGTCTCTAACAGATATGAAAAGAATCATGACAGGAATGGGAAGAGGTATACTTCCAGCTTTGGGATGCTCATAAAGTTCTATTTCTTACATTAAATTGGTCACATACACACATAAACTCTAGGTGGTGCTTTACTGACTTGAGGGAGGACGGAGAGTCAAGCACACAACAGAACCAACTGCATCAAAGCCAGCAGACACTTGCAGGACTTCTCCTGTCACACGAGGCTCAGCTTTCTCCCAGTCTTTTTTTTTTTTTTTTTAAAGGAGCTCTTTTTATTTTTTTTTTAAAGATTTATTTATTTATTATTTATTTTGGGCGGAGGTCGGGTTGGGGAGGGAGGGGAGCGGGCGGGCCACTTCTATTGGTCTTTCATTTCTCTGTTTTCATCCGTCTTTGTTCTTTGGCTCCTGCGGGCCTCCCATCACGGTGGCCTCTGTCGTCGCAGAGCGCTGGCTCTGGTCGCATGCGCTCCAAAGCTCCGGCTTGGTAGTTGGACACATGGGTCCAGCCGCTCCGCGGCACGTGGGATCTTCCCAGGCCAGGGATCAAACCGGCGCCCCTTGCACTGCAAGGCGGTGTCCTTATCCACTGGACCACCAGGGGAAGCCCTCTCCCAGTCTTTGAGCTTCCAAGTACATTATGATTTGCTATTAAATGAAATCTAAAATAAGCAAATGCATGTTCCATTTATGTTAACTTATCTTTTATCCTAACACAAAAATAAGAAACAGAATTTGTATGCTTGGTAGATATGATAAAAAAAACTTGTATTTTATGTTTAGCATACAAATTTAGACTTTTCATATATTTTTGAGCAATTTTGAGTGAGGAATTTTTTAAGGTACAGCAAATTTAAAACATATATTGTCATACTATCATCATAAAGCTTAATAGGAAACAAATACTCAAAACAAGGAGAGGTTAAAGATAGCCGGTAAGTACACATGGAAGAATTACATCTAAGGAGACAGGCAGTTTGATGGCCTATGGCTGGATTACAAACCACTGGAAAGGAGATGGGGGAATCAGCAATTTAAGATACCAAAGAATCATTACAAAATACTTGTCAAATAAATCACTTAACCACTAAAAGAATAATTGGAATAGAAGGATACATAGTACCTTTTAAAAAATAGTTCAGAGAAATACAAATACAGTATGTTCTCATGTGGAATGTAAAAATGCCAAACCCACTCAAACAGGGAGTACAATGGTAGTTGCCAGGGGCTGGGGGTGAAGGAACGCGGGGAGATATTGACTAAAAGGAACAAACTTCCAGCTGTAAAATGAATAACTTCAGGGAACCTAATGTCCAGCATGGTGACTATAATATATATTGAAAGTTGTTAATAAAGTAGATCTTGAACGTTCTTGCCCACACACAAAATGGCAATTATGTGAGGACATGGAAGTGATAACTGACTTTACTGTGGCAATCATTTCACATACATGCATGTGCATCAAATCATCACATTGTACATCTTTACATACATGTCAATACTATTTCAATAAAGCAAGAAACAAATAATACATAAATAAGAAAAAAAATGTTTAGAATCTCCATGAAGTCTTTAAAAAGTCTTTTCATAATCAAGCTGTCTTTAAAAGGACTGTTAAGAAACTAAGGCAAGACCTGTACAAAGAAGGCGATAAACTCAATACTTCTTCTTTTCCTCCTTTTTTTTTTTTTTAATTTTGGCCTCTTCTATTGGTTATTTATTTATTTATTTATTTTCATCCATTTTCATTCCTTGGCCTGTTTGGGCCTCCCACTGCAGTGGCCTCTTTCCTTACAGAGCACCCGCCCTGGGCACATGCACTCCAGAGCGCTGGCTCGTAACTGGACACACCAGTCGAGCCCCTCTGTGGCATGCGGCATCTTCCCAGGCTAGGGATCGAACCAGTGCCGCTGCACTGCAAGACGGACTCCCTACCCACTGGACCACCAGGGAAGCCCCAAAACAAATACTTTTTGATCAAGAGACACGTAAACACTTCTACTGCAAGTATGTCACAATTCTATGGAGGTGATGACTAAAAAGGAGAATACTGATTGTAATATAATAATAAATACATTTTCAGGAGATGTGGAGCTCTAAGGGAGTTTGGAAAGCAAGGTAATGGGGATTATCTGGGAGTGGATAAAAGAGACATCCACTAATTAAGGCTGACTCCATTGAAGTCTTCTGGCTTTGTGATTTTTCCTCTTCTATGAGATAGTAACAGTTAACAGCAACTAACATGTTTGGAGCAGTTACTCTTTGCCAGACACTGATTTCAGAGTTTTACAGGTACTGAATCATTCCAGCTTTACAAGAGCCCTATGAGATACACTAGTTTCACCTTCATTTCATACACAAGAAATCTGAGGCCCAGAGAAACTAACTTTCCAAGTTCAGAGTTAAGGAGCAAAACTGGGACTCAAGCCCAAGCAGACAACTCCAAAGCCCACGCTCTTGGACGTTTATCAACTCAAAGATACAAACGTATATCTAACAGCTATGTGTAGCTGAAGCTCCCAGTTTCAAAAGAGATTTTGAAAAGCAAAGCTTAGTGGTGCATGCTTTTTTTAGCCTATGAAAACATGACTCGCTCCCAAGGCTTTGCTCCTTTTAGCTACCATTTAGTGACCTCTATCATGTGTCAGGAACTTAACCGATATTTGATTTTATCATCCCAATGTCAAAGCCCTGATTTACAGCTGAGGAGCCTGAAGTTCATGGAGAGGTTATGTATTTGCTGAAGATCCCCTAGTTGGTGAAGAATAAAGCCAAGGCTTGAAAGTGGTTTCCCTGTCCAAACTCTGAACATCACAGAAGGAAGACTGTAGTCTTGAAGTACAAAAAAAAGAAGAAGAAAAAATAAGAAAGAAAAAAGAAATATGTCTCTCTGGAACAAAAAATGAGGCAACGAGATATTCTGAGATGAGTACAAGTAATAAATTATTTGCAATTCAAGTAGAACCCTACATATGCTTTAAAGAGATGTGGACCTCTGAAGGGGACTGGGAGGTAAAGAAGGAAGTAACTCAAGTGTGTCAAAGCCCCACAACACCCATTGTTTCCTATTAGTTACAGTGCCTAGAAGTAATAAAGCCTGACATTGGGAACAAATGAAGTTCTCATTATAGTTCCAGGCAGAGCTGAAAATCCAACATACACTTCCAGGTACATTGAAAATTAAAGTACAAACATTGCTAATATTCTCAATAACAGATTTTCAAAACAACTGAAGTAGTTCTCCATATACTTTGCAAGGTCAGTGATTTCCATTGGCCCCATAACTCATATATAATTGGAAAGCAAGGTAATGGGGATTATCTGGGAGTGGATAAGAGACATCCACTTGCCTATTGAAGTCTTCTGGCTTTGTGATTTCCTCTTCTATGAGATAGTAACAGTTAACAGCAACTAACATGTTTGGAGCAGTTACTCTTTGCCAGACACTGATTTCAGAGTTTTACAGGTACTGAATCATTCCAGCTTTACAAGAGCCCTATGAGATACACTAGTTTCACCTTCATTTCATACACAAGAAATCTGAGGCCCAGAGAAACTAACTTTCCAAGTTCAGAGTTAAGGAGCAAAACTGGGACTCAAGCCCAAGCAGACAACTCCAAAGCCCACGCTCTTGGACGTTTATCAACTCAAAGATACAAACGTATATCTAACAGCTATGTGTAGCTGAAGCTCCCAGTTTCAAAAGAGATTTTGAAAAGCAAAGCTTAGTGGTGCATGCTTTTTTTAGCCTATGAAAACATGACTCGCTCCCAAGGCTTTGCTCCTTTTAGCTACCATTTAGTGACCTCTATCATGTGTCAGGAACTTAACCGATATTTGATTTTATCATCCCAATGTCAAAGCCCTGATTTACAGCTGAGGAGCCTGAAGTTCATGGAGAGGTTATGTATTTGCTGAAGATCCCCTAGTTGGTGAAGAATAAAGCCAAGGCTTGAAAGTGGTTTCCCTGTCCAAACTCTGAACATCACAGAAGGAAGACTGTAGTCTTGAAGTACAAAAAAAAGAAGAAGAAAAAATAAGAAAGAAAAAAGAAATATGTCTCTCTGGAACAAAAAATGAGGCAACGAGATATTCTGAGATGAGTACAAGTAATAAATTATTTGCAATTCAAGTAGAACCCTACATATGCTTTAAAGAGATGTGGACCTCTGAAGGGGACTGGGAGGTAAAGAAGGAAGTAACTCAAGTGTGTCAAAGCCCCACAACACCCATTGTTTCCTATTAGTTACAGTGCCTAGAAGTAATAAAGCCTGACATTGGGAACAAATGAAGTTCTCATTATAGTTCCAGGCAGAGCTGAAAATCCAACATACACTTCCAGGTACATTGAAAATTAAAGTACAAACATTGCTAATATTCTCAATAACAGATTTTCAAAACAACTGAAGTAGTTCTCCATATACTTTGCAAGGTCAGTGATTTCCATTGGCCCCATAACTCATATATATAACAGATACTATGTACAAAAGTACAAGAAAAAAAGTCTTTAACTTAAAATATTTGTCCAAATCTAGATTATCTGTCTAGAATAGATAAGGTGGATTTTATAAAATTAATATTATAGAGTAAGAAGTTATGAATTTTATTCTATATGAATTTTAAAAGCATTGAACTAATTCTACTGCTTACTGCTTAGATATTATAAAGTTTGACTTCACCTTGGTGTGAATGACTATCATTTTAAGAAAAATATGAACCTTTTCCCTAAAAGTGCCATCAGTGACAACTAAGTAGAAAAAGCAAAGACATTTCTGTTCTATTCACAAGCACCAACAAACAGACCAGTGGGGGAAGGCAGTGTGCCAGGCTGCCCTGTGAGCAATTAGGCTTCGTGGCAATTAGGAGATTTGGGTGTCTTAGGCTCTTCGAAAACAAGTATGTTAAGGATGTGGTACTCTTATACCCCTTCTCGGTGGCATGTGTGAGATGCACCTTGTTTAGATGACAATCTTTTCCATCTATAAGACTGAAAGACTAAGACAACCAATAAGAAGCAAACTGAGGAGAACATGTGAGAGATTAGCAAGTATCACTGTTTATTGAACTAAATGTGATAACTGATCTCAGACAGTAAATCTCATTGTAATAGTCAGAAGAAATAATCATTAACTGTAAAATGTAAAAGTGTATCTTAACTGATGAAGAAACTCAGAGTGAAACTCAGACAAACCAATCTGAAATAATCTCTCAATGAAAAATAGCTGAAATAGATGAAAATTTCAGCCAAAAAGGGGACTGGGAGTGTAAATTTGCAATTCAAGTAGAACCCTACATATGCTTTAAAGAGATGTGGACCTCTGAAGGGACTGGGAGGTAAAGAAGGAAGTAACTCAAGTGTGTCAAAGCCCCACAACACCCATTGTTTCCTATTAGTTACAGTGCCTAGAAGTAATAAAGCCTGACATTGGGAACAAATGAAGTTCTCATTATAGTTCCAGGCAGAGCTGAAAATCCAACATACACTTCCAGGTACATTGAAAATTAAAGTACAAACATTGCTAATATTCTCAATAACAGATTTTCAAAACAACTGAAGTAGTTCTCCATATACTTTGCAAGGTCAGTGATTTCCATTGGCCCCATAACTCATATATATAACAGATACTATGTACAAAAGTACAAGAAAAAAAGTCTTTAACTTAAAATATTTGTCCAAATCTAGATTATCTGTCTAGAATAGATAAGGTGGATTTTATAAAATTAATATTATAGAGTAAGAAGTTATGAATTTTATTCTATATGAATTTTAAAAGCATTGAACTAATTCTACTGCTTACTGCTTAGATATTATAAAGTTTGACTTCACCTTGGTGTGAATGACTATCATTTTAAGAAAAATATGAACCTTTTCCCTAAAAGTGCCATCAGTGACAACTAAGTAGAAAAAGCAAAGACATTTCTGTTCTATTCACAAGCACCAACAAACAGACCAGTGGGGGAAGGCAGTGTGCCAGGCTGCCCTGTGAGCAATTAGGCTTCGTGGCAATTAGGAGATTTGGGTGTCTTAGGCTCTTCGAAAACAAGTATGTTAAGGATGTGGTACTCTTATACCCCTTCTCGGTGGCATGTGTGAGATGCACCTTGTTTAGATGACAATCTTTTCCATCTATAAGACTGAAAGACTAAGACAACCAATAAGAAGCAAACTGAGGAGAACATGTGAGAGATTAGCAAGTATCACTGTTTATTGAACTAAATGTGATAACTGATCTCAGACAGTAAATCTCATTGTAATAGTCAGAAGAAATAATCATTAACTGTAAAATGTAAAAGTGTATCTTAACTGATGAAGAAACTCAGAGTGAAACTCAGACAAACCAATCTGAAATAATCTCTCAATGAAAAATAGCTGAAATAGATGAAAATTCAGTTTCAGCCAAAACATGTATATCAATACTCCTTTACTAACTTTTACATAGAAAGTTCCTAAGGAAAAAAAATAACCTTAGAGAAAACTGTGGACAACAACTTCTATTTCATCAAATTTAAACCTGAGGTATCCTATTATCTAGTAAGTGCTCTCTCTTTTTTGGTATTTTCTGAGTCTGAGTGAAAGGCTGAGGCTGTCAACACTCTGGATTACATTCTGTA